>WUAM01000287.1:58024997-58077394 GCA_024336885.1 Actenoides hombroni | reverse complement strand
AAGAAAGAAAGAAAGAAAGAAAGAAAGAAAGAAAGAAAGAAAGAAAGAAAGAAAGAAAGAAAGAAAGAAAAGAAAAATCCTTGATTTTCTTTCTTCTACCTGCCAACCACCACAATTTATGAAGATACATCTCCTGACATTCACTTGAGGAACACATTCACAGTTTAGAGAGTGGCCACAGTAGCAGGCTGCAGAATTTCTGAGTGACTGACAGCTACCAAATGACAAGATGTAGCATTTAATGACCGCAGTCATCAGGATGTTTACTGAGAAAGAGCAGGGCATTTCTGTCATCTTGACCTTTAAATGGCATGGAGAGCCACTGCGTCACACAGTACGCTTCTATTCCAGTCTTATAATAACCCAGTTTAAAACATATTTTCCAGAATATGAAAAGCTTTGAATACAAGAAATATATTTCCTCTTTGTGTTTTCACTGGAAATCCACAAATCAGAAATTACTCTGGAATTTGTAAAATAATCTGAGGTTGCTCACAAACAAGGAGTAAGACCAAGCTTAGTAAAACTTCAGCAGTCAGTTGCTGTTTAGGGAAAATAGCCCAATCCAATTTTTTTTTTCTTGTTTTTTTTTTTCTTGTTTTAAAGAAAAAAGGCTGTTGCCAAAAAAATGACCTTTGTTTCTTTCAAAACAAGAAGAGAACTAGAAGGCCTACCTCAGGCACTCCCATCTAAAGAACTGTTTATTTGTTTTAGAAAAGAAAACTTGCAACAGCAGATCTGTAAATCAGAGAAAGGCAGTGATTTCTGGAAGCATCATTTGCTCTTTGATCACAGGTTAAACTGTGTGTCCTTGAAGGAATAAGATTGCATTTCATGTCCTCGCATGGCTTCTTCAAGCTTTAAATCCAGGTGGGTGTAGATAAGGTAAGATGAAGATTTTCTATTCCTTCTCCTTTAGGAGATGTGAATATGTACTAGGGAATAAGTGAAGTCTTAGCATCTTTTATTCGTTTTGTTTTGTTTTGTTTTGTTTTTTCTTGTGCTAGTTCAAGTGTTTTCTTCTTTTATATCTTCTTGTTCTCTTCTGTACCTTTTCCTTCTCTTCTGTCTTTCTCCACCTTCACCTTGGCTATTCTTTCTGAAGTGATCATTCCTGTACAGCTTAAATATTTTCTTGTTTCCTCTTTTCTCTTCTAAAGCTGAACAAAAATATAAATAAGGGAAAACGTATACAAAGACAAATGTATACAAGACACGCTGTTACCTCTTTGAAATTTTTTTACCAGAGCAACAGGTTTTGTTCCTTCCAATACCTTGTGAACATATGCAGCTTCTCAGATGACTAAAGAAGGAATATTCCATTTATATCAATTCTTTTATTCTGCATTGCTTTTCTTTTTTTTTCCTTTAGTAACCATTATTTAACTGCTTAGCCATAACTAAAAGATGAATTCCCAGTGGTTGGTATTCTATCAATTACGGCAAGGCAAATGTTAGATGAGTTTGTGTTTGGTTTTATATACATACTTCTGAATGAAAAAGTGCATGAATCTTGTCTGAACAGTAAGAGTTGAAATTTATTCACAGCCTGCAAACGTTTGTATGAATTCAGAATATCATTTACAAGTGCTTCCATACAAGGAAAAAAATGTAATCATATTATTTATTCATCCATGGGAGTGTTTACTTCCAGAAACCAAAGTAATGGGCCATCACTTTTGAAGCTTTCTGAAAGTCCCTGTAATCTATCACCAGAAATAATATCACCAAACAAATAATGAACAGCAGATAGTCAAAACAAAAACTAAAGAGAAGTTTACAAGTAAAGAAAAATAAATAGGAAACATTTAATCTTAATACAGTTTGTAAATTACTAAAAATATCTACCAGACACTAATATGACAGTGTCTTGTGAGTAATGTGAAAACAGAGAAGACAACATGTTTGTGGAATAAAACAGTCAATGTAAATATCATGACAAGGTAACATCTATGAAGAGCAATGAACGAGAGCTGGGAAACAGAGCAAGCCTCCATGAATTTATATAATTCATCATACTACAAAATTAGTATTAAAAGCAAGTAATCTGTGCTGCTTGATGGAACTTAGGTCTAAGTTTTCAGTTAATTCTAAGTATTATTATTTTGAACCAGAGTTCAAAAGACCTAAGTCAGTCAGCAAAAAAAATGAGGTTGCTTTTAAAAATATTCATGCTTTTAGATTCTCATTTACTTTATAGTTTTTCAGTAAATGGGGCAGGGGGGGTTATCTTCAATACTTTCTCTGTAATGTACTAAAGGCTAGGTACACTTTTTTAAAAAATGGAGCTTAGGTTAATCAACAAATGATTATTTTTTTTAATCTTTCATTGTTAAATTCCTGATGTAACTGGGAGAACAAGGACTTCTAGTTCTTTCCTGAAGATGTACGACCCAGCTTCAGTCCCACATATATAAGGAAATACCTTAGTAACAGAAGATGCTGACAGATTTGCCAACTGTGTTTTGATATAATTTTTGCAAAAGCTTCATTACTTTTGTTCAGTGAATGATTACTAAGAAGCCACAGCTTTACCCAGTTATGTGTCTGGCAACCTCTTCTGTGTAACTGAGTAAGAAAGCGTGTCCTCATTTATATTTAGCAGAAAGCCAGTCATGCACTTAATAAAGGTATAGGTTTTAGCAAGGAATAAAAGGTGCCAGGAATATAAATATTTGTTACATATAATCACAGAACATCTGCTGCTCTCTCCCCATGGGTGGTCCAGCTTCGAAATATCCCTAGCTTTTGCACCTTTTGCTATGCAGCCCAGATAAAGTAATGCCATATATTATCTTGATTAGTGCTGCTTGCCATTTTCCATAGGCTAATGCTTCTACATGTGAACCTACCGTATAGGTTCAATAATAAAAACAATCACCTTCAGTAAAAAAGAGAAATTGCAAGAGTACCTGTGGATAAAAATACACAACTTATTCTCCACAGATAGTTTTGATTAATTTATTTTTACAGTCACAAATATGCCCTCTGTTTCTTTCTCTCACTGTTTTCCCAGTGCTTTGTTGATAAAGCAAATTTTTCTTCCTACTCTTAACTGTAGTGGTGGTGGTTCCTTGAACCACAGAGCTAAACTGACTACACAAGAGTAAGTGCAAGATGATCTTTCAAATGGTCAGTTACAGCATTTTAGCATTACCTCTGCATTTCATCTGCCTTTCTCTTCCCCTTGTCTCCCCCCGCCCCTCTCTTCCACATTTGCAGGTTAGAAGGGGACTTTTCTCATACAGCACAGAACTAAAACTCTCTTCAGATGCTTCAGTCACATCATCCCCTGTGAGTATCTCTCCAGAAATGCAGTTGAAGGATGTTTCTTTGTAAGGAATGTTCTCAGTATTAAGCCTTTACTAATGTAAGGTGGTTCCTTTCAGTGTTAAGAATTTTAACAGAACACGAACTAATAAACTATAAAAACCACTTGTTTGCAGACTATAGGCTGGGACACTATTCTGTTATGGGGATGGTCAACTAGAGAGGCCTCTTGAATCTCTCAAAAGCTAAAGTGCCTGGTTGCAGATGTGCAGAGTGACTGACTATACACTTATTTTCAATAAAGATCTAACAAACCTTCAAGCATTCCTCAAACATGTCTTTGGAACTGTGGTCACTTTTGCCTTCTTCTTAGTTCTTTCCTCCTGTCAGCCTCCATCTCCACTGCTTTTCTTCCAAAGAACAGACACAATAAAACTAATAGGGACCCCGGGTAATTTTTGCAAAAAAGCAGGTTAACTTCCAGTGTCACTTCAGACAGAGAGAAGTAGGGAGGCTGGAAACAGATTAAGGTACTTGGCTTTACCAGATTTTGGCACACCCCAAAGAAATGTAAAGGGCAGATTTGATTTCCTTTGCCCCCTGCCCACTCCCTGGCAGGAATGAAACAGTCTCTTTTCATTTCTATGGGGTGGGAGGGCTGGCTTGGGTGAGGGGCAGTGTCCTACCCACTCCTCAGCCAGCCCATGGACATTGTGCTCACCACCCAGCCCACCCCTTTCACTCAACAGCCTGCTCAGGGTTGCTCAACGAAATGGCCTGCCAGCTCTACTCGGTACAGAGTATGTCCCTGTGGCTGCCTGGTGCCCCACTGGGCCATGGCTTTGTTCATGGGGTACTGCTAAACAGTCATACAATTGTTGACCTTAGAACGTGTTTTTATGTCAGGACTGTTGCCTTGAGACTGTCGCCTTGGGATTGTTCACCTTGAGACCAAGAACATCTCCAAGGCCACTAGATTTCAAAATAAACTACAAAAATACATTCAGGAGAAAACTGCCTTCTAAAGAGAAGGGTTTTTTTACGCTACAATAGAGCTCCTGCTCTCCCATAAGGCACAGATTCACACAGTAATCAACAGACAGGTTCTAAATGAGAATCCTAGGAAAATTATATATTTTCCAGTCATTTCTGTGAAAAAATATCAGACTTCATTTTCTAATAAAGTATGATGACTATGTTAATTAAAAAAAAAAAAGTAGAATAGAAAGAGCAATATTCTTTCTGGAAAGCTCTAATTAAGCCCAGGTATGTGGTCTAGGAAATAGAGAACAGTGTAACCTGATGGAAATGATCATTTTCAATTGTCAGGACATTTCTGCTTCTTTTCACCTCAGTTTCAAGTACATCTGGTTTCCACCTGTTCTATATAAACTTGGTGAGCATCTTGCTCTCTGGTTTTGTCCATGACTCTAGTGGCATTTAACTCAAAAAAGTCATCTTCTCCTAGAATATGAATGCAGCAAACTGGGAAGGAGGTGGGTGTTACTGGAAATTTATTCTAGTCATGCAGGAATATCACAAACTTTAAAAGGGGCAGTTAATTTTGCACATGAATACACCAAGCGTCTCTGACTGAAAACTTAAACTGCTTCAGTTTTAAGAACTGGATTTACAGATTAATGACCTCCAAAAATCTGGTTTCGTTGGTGGCCTTAAACTTTTGCATCCTCTGCACAATTTTGGCACTCTGTCCTGACAGTTCACATCACATGTGAACCTGAGATCTTCCAGGGACAAAGCATACCTTCTGTCCCCATGATTACCTTCTAGATGCTCTTCCATTTGCCACCAACAATGGCATTTACTGAAGATGACTATGACTTTTTCAGTCCTGTTAAAAACATCAAGTTAATTTTAATTAGCCTTCCTAATGGAATAAAATGACATCAATCTTAAATTCAATATCCAGAACAGAACCTAGAACATTTTTACTTAGACGTAAGGAAAAGATTATTTACTATGAGGATCATTGTACACTTGGACAGGAGTTCAGAGACGCTGTGAAGCCTCCATGTTTATGGATACATGAAATTCAGCTGGAGATGAAAGTCCTGAGCACCCTAAACTTTATGTAGGAGGAGTGGATTACAAACTTCCAGAGGTGTCTTCCCAACTACACTACTCTGTGATCTGACTTCCAGCATGGTTTTCGTTCTATTAAACAAAAGTCTGACTACTAGTCAGACTGTGGTATGAAGATAAAAAGGTCAAGAATTTTTGACTGGTCCTTTGCTTCCACCTGTGGAAGAAAGGTCACCCCACAGCAGTCTGCAAAAAAACCCCCAGGTGGATAGGCACAGCACTTCCAAATATCAAACTGTAGAACTATCAATGTGCTTCAGCATCATGACACTCAGCATTGTAAGGCTCAAGAAACAAGACAGTCACACATCAGATATCGCATTCAGGACAACTAATTTGCCCTGTTCAAGAAAGGAAGTTTGATGTATCAGGTTCCTTCAGGGGAAAACAGGATGCATCAGCAACGCTAAAGGGGAAACAGTCATCCTCTGAGTATCGCCTGGTAATATGGAATCTTTTTCTGCTTGATACTGGTACAATTGGGCTGATTAGGGAAATCAGTGTTTTCCCAAGGCAGCTGTGCTGATACAAACACCGAAGTGGGAAAACTTCTGCTGCTTTCAAAATATAGCTTATTCCCTAAAGTACAAGATAGTCCTGGAGTAATAATCCATATCACACGTGTGATGCAGCTTTACAGTGTTACAAATACAGATAAAGTGCTACTACATCTTTGTGTAGATTGCTCTACAGGTGCTTTTGCAAATCTTGGCTATGATGATTGTACATAGAAGATTATTTTTTTAAAGGACATTTCCTCATTTTATTTTCACTCTTCCGAGTATGATCTGCACATATTAACCAGAGTCTGGCTTGAATAAAAAGCGTTTTCAAGGCTGCCTGTGCAGGCCCAACACCATGCAAACTGGAACGAGTTTAGTTTCACAAAATCTGATGTAGTTACAAAGACAGCAGCAGCTGCAGCTGGTGTGCAGCACTGGCTGAGGAAGGAGCTGATACCATGAGGACACCTCTCACTCGGCCAGGGGTGAGCACAGCTCCCCTCCCAGTCCTCACTTTAGACACATGATAGAGTTGGAAAAGGTGCCAAGAACCAGCTGTAACTGACTTGTCCAAGGCCAGGCAGGTTGCCTGAAAAAGGAACAGAACACAGACCTTCCATTTTTAATCCAGTACTTGGATGACTTTTTCTATTACCTCAGACTCCCTACTTGCTCTTACTGTGCATATTTACAGCAAGTGAGGCAGTACTGCCATGGAGTGAATGAGACAAAGCTTTTCCCTGGAAGAGAAAAATACCTTGTGATCCCATAAGTAAAAACCGTATCGAAAAGGTGATGCATAAAAGGGTCCAGTTAACTTGCAGGCTGAACAAAGCTGATTTCCAGTACAGGAGCAATACTCTTGCCAAATTTCAGGTTTCCATTACCTTTTGCAGAGGTGCTAGAGCCATTAAAAAAAAATCTTAAAATCTCTTACATCATAAAAAATAATTTATCACTTTTTTCTAACATATAAGTTATTTAGCTTTCGCTAACTTAAATATGGGGAGAGAGTTACACTTTGTTTAGGAGCAAGCATACAGCTGTATAGGTAAAGCTTGGAGAAAAATTTAAATAATAAAGTAATTGAATGATAGCCACACTTCTTTGCATATTAAGCAAATGAGCCAGATAGAACCCCTCAGGGTTTTCGAAGTCCCACATCAAGGGCATCAGTTGGTACCTCCACATTGGTATTTTAGTTCCAGTCAGGGCTATTTTTGAAGAGAAGAGTTGCTCTCAGTTACTGTGCTTTTGTTCACATCCTAGAATAGTCTTGGCATGCATTAACTGAGCTTCTTTTCGAAGATGTGCTGTAGGAGTCCACCTAATTTACTCCAGCAAAGATTGGTCTTTTAGTCAATGGGAGCAGGCTGAAGTTAGTGTGAAGTATCTTGCAATATGTATAGCTTAGATGTCAAGTTCTTGGAATTCATTGTTTTACATCTACTCTCTTGGTCCTTGCTGCTTGCTAATGCAGAAATAGCAAATACTGCTAATAAGTAATAAAAGCATGATTATTGCTGATAATGCTGCATGCAACATGATGGTATTATTTTAAATTCTGTGTTTGGCATTATTTAAACTAGCAAATTACAACCACATGAGTTGCTCTGGCAGGGGTGTTGGACTAGATGATCTTTAGAGGTCCCTTCCAACCTCTAACATTCTGTAACTCTGTGAGTTCCCATTGTAGCTGTGCTCAAAGTGAATGCACAGGAATGATGAGTTTTTCCACACAAATGAAGGAGACAGGAAGCAGATGTGTCTGATTTGGTCAGCCTTAGGTGACCTAGTGTGAGGAGTCAGATTCTGAAGTCATTGCTTACAGAAACTGGTTTGCTATCTAATTGGGCTGTTTTCAAAGCATATGAAATCTCTCGAGAACCACAAACTGCCTTTGCTTACTAGTAATGCAAAAGCAAGAGCAGATGGTAAAAGTTGTCTGAAGACTCTGAACATAGCCTTTGGGATGCTTCCACCAGCATCCTCTGGCTGTGGCCACAACTGCTGATGCTGGATATCGGGCACTGTTTGATCGCAGCATGACAGATCTGACTCACATCAGAACTAGGCAAACAATCACATTTCTCTTGAAGTAAGAAGAATTGAAATTTATGCCAGCTTTATGCATTTATTGGGGCTCCACAAGGACATGGAATATCTGATCTGTGTAGTCTGCTATTGCACAATTAATCTGTCAAATGTTATTGAACAAATTTGAAACAGCAAAGTAAGTTTACATGGGATCAGCAATTTGCACAGTATGGTTGTGGTATCTTTGTTCCAGTGTAAGAAGTAATGGATTTACTATACCATGACCCTTTGGAGAATTCAGACTATTCAGAAAAATGTGCCCTTTACTAAACTGACAGAAACCTCTGATTCACATCTGTTGTAGCAAATAGCTACATATTTTATGACATTATCACTTTTCTTTCTGCCATGTTCTTCAGCTGCCTGCTCCATTTTCTGCCAAGTGTGGACACTGGTGACAGAGACAGCAGAAGAGGAGGTGCTGCACCTCAGCCTCTGCTGCCTCAAGGTTGTATCCTCTTGTGATGTTTGGTGTGGTGGCAAAGTCTACCGTGAGGCAGTTGAGGGGTATCTGGGGGCAGCCAGGCACAGACAAGGAAAAATTGCTGACATATCACACCACAGCAGCTGTAGGAGGACCACAGGCAGAGGATTGATAACACCCTCCACTCAGCTGCCTCACATGAAGGACTGTGCTTCTGTGGTCAGTCTTCTTTATGAAGGACTTCTTTCTAGTCCCACACAAATACAACAGGTCCCACAGGCATTCACTTAAATACAAAAGTAGATTATATTTGCTGTCACTAAACACTCGTTTACCGTAAGTATTCCAGGTAACCAGATTACTGGCCAAAGTAATTTGGAGGGTATTTCTGAAAAAACTAATATATTCTAGAAAACCACAGGCTTTCTATGGACAATTCCCCCATGGACATGAGATGAAGACTGCTGAGTAAATCACTGCAAACTAGTTATTCACTCAGATTTCTGTCTTCTGTGAAGCAGGAGACAGGAGGGAGCATGGGACATTTTTTACTTTCTCTTTACATCGGATTTCAGGGTAGAGGAAGAGAAACTTGTTGACAAGATTTTATGTTTATTTGGTGAGGAGCAAATTGAAAGCACACTTAAAAAACCCAGCAAAAACAGCAACAACAAAAATAAGACAAAATCAATCCAGCAGTTGCAACAGACTATTTAGTCTGGAAAAATTAGTTGTGATACGCTGCAGGACTTTTGTTGTTTCTACAGCTTGTCTGTAGATACAGTCATATACAGAACGAAGACCTAGAACCCTAAATAATGGGCCACTGCCTAGTATTTCATTCAAATGTGAGAATAATTCTTTCTTCAAAAGATGGGATATTTGCTCAGAATCAGATGAGATCGATAAATCAGCACCACCTGGAAGTATGTCAGTCCTCTACCTGGTCTGGTCAAAGGCTGTCTCTACACAGGATGGATGCATGAGCATCACTTTGGTCCTGAGATGGATGGGTGATGTTTTTGCACTCCTTGCTATCTTTGTATTTGTCATAATGACTATTCTGCTCAGTTAACAACTACCATTGTAAAAAGAACAGGTTTATTTCCACTATTATGGCAATCCAACAACAAAAATTAATCGTAGGTGGAACTATATATAAATGACTCCATAAAAGGCACTCTATAGCATGCCAGCAATCAAGGTATCTTCTGGATAAGAGGCAAATTTTATGAAAGAGGCTTACAAAACATTCTGGAGTACATTAAAATAAGTACTTTAATTTACTAGGGAATGTAAGTGCCATTTTAAATGCAAAGAAATGCTTAACTGAGTGTATATTATTAATTAGAACTGACCTAATGATTAACTTTTATAAATAGAGCCTTTCTTGCTCAGAGGCAAGCAGTATTACTTACAAATTCTCAAATGCACTTTCCTCTTACCCTCCTTGCTGTGAGTGAAACTAAATATTTACATCACTTTGGGGCCTCTTCTTGGCCCAGTCTGTTATTTCTGTCATTGTTATGTTTTGCTCTTGGGGTGGGTCAGCTGGTGCTACAAAAGATAGCTGGTAAATCCAAAATCCAGGTGGTGCAGGCAAATATCATACACAAAGAATCGAAGCTAACCCAAGCAATGAATTTGGCTCAAATACATAGCCAGTTCAAGATGATCAAAGTGATATTTATACCATCAGCTCTTGCTTGGCATCCTTAGATCCAAGAGAAAGTTAAAAGAGGAAGGACAGAAGGTGTAGCAACACTGTGTAATAAAAATTGTAATAAAAGCATTTCCTTCCACAGGAAGCCCTAAATTTCTCTGTCAACAGAAGTAAGCAAATAGATATTGTGCAATTATTCGGCACTTCTGTTTGATGATTTAAATGATCTCATAAGAACAGGTGAATAATTACCCTTCCAAAATAGAGGGGTTGTGGATAATAATTTCAAAAAGACCTCAGTGCTTCAGAAAATCTTAGAAGTGACAGACAGTGCTTGAAAACACAAACTCAGTTATACCGGGGAATAGCAAAATGTCTCTGTACATTAAGGGAATGAAGTTCCAGTACAGCCTTGAAATGGGAGTATAAGAATGGGGGAAAGAGCTGGAAAGAGGGTGGAAAAAGGACCCATCTACACTGAAAATTAAGATGATGAACAAAATAATATAATGTAGGATAGAAAGACAAATACAGTTCCTAAACACCAAAAATTAGAAACTTCTGAAAACCTTATGTTCATTGTCTTATCAAGGTCAGACATGAAAGTAGTAGCCACAATGGAAAAACCTATTAATATTAAAATATAGGCTTAAAATGACTATTCCTTGTACACATCTGCATAACTGACTACTGGAAAGCAAGGTATTTGGGGTGTTAATTTGTTCTGACCACATATATCACGACTTTGATCAATGCCTGCCTTGGGCAAAAACCAAAAAAAACCAGTGCATTGTGAAGATTTCGATACAATTGAATGCGTAATTCTGTTGGCACTCTGTTACTTCGCAGGCTCATTGTCAGTAACATGCTTTGGGATACTCAAGCATCTTTATTTCTTTAGGCCATTTGAAGAACTAGAGAAGCTGACAGTGGAAACTCCAGCGTGCCTGCAAATTTCAATCTTCACCTTTTCTAAAGAAATAGTTTGTAAAGAGCTACTGAAGGCACTAGCATGAGGAAGACCCGATCTACCCCGGAGGTTATGGACCCTTCAGACCCTTAAGTACCTTTAAGACTAGGCTGGAGAAGCATTCCCTGAGAATGATGTTGGTATAGCTGAGCTGACCTTTGGGCAATGCAATAAATAAGATGTACTGGGTTCCCTCCAACCATATTTTCTTTCATGCTAATTAGCATTTTTAATTTGAAGTCATGCAAGGTAAAAAAAACCAAACAACCTGTAATGCAGTCTCATGACCTCCATTACCTGATAAATGAAACATTCATAGTTTGTACCTCCAAGCTGTTAGTTTTTTTGTTGCTTCCACGTGCTGAAAACCTGCTTCATACTGCAAAAAAAAAAAAAAAAAAAAAAGCCTTAGTACAGATAACCCAGCTGTCTCCTGTTTTGGGGGGAAGCGCAGGGCTGCCGGCCGCCCCCCACGTTTTGCAGCAGGGTGCAACATGGGGCGGAGAGGCCGGGAAATGGGGCACGGCAGAGGGCTGGGAATCGCTCGGGGCTCGCCAGCTCCCCGCTTCCAAACCAGAAACAGGATCCGGGCCCGGGGTTTGGAAGGGCTTTGGGAACAGGAAAGGAAATTGGGCTCTCCATCCGTCTACCGCAGCTGTCAGCCCCGGCGGGTTTAGCCGGGGAGCTGTTGCCATCTAATGGTGGACAGCGGGAAGCAGCGCAACACCTTCAAGGGGCTGAGACCAAAACGGGTATCGGGAAGGGCTGAACCTCTGATGAAGCCCACAGAGACCCCCTGTGACTTCTTTAAGACAGAAGGCTGACCTGAAAGGCACCGAGAGACCTGGGAGCTCTTCATTAGCTTCAGTTAATACATTTTAACAGAGCAAAGCTCCCCCGAGGTTGGTTGTACCAGTCGGGTTGGACAACCTTTACAGCCCACCACGTATAACCGTGGGCAGGAACAGTCTTAGTGAAAGGCTACAAGAACATAGTAGTTTAGGGACTTTAACACTTACAGGCAGCATCCAGAAAACTCTTTCAGGCCTCCAATGAGAAGAAAGCTTTTCTACAGTTAATCTAAGTGTGAAGCTCTACATGGTTTTTAGTAGGGGATTTTTATTTCCAGGTAAACTCCTCGGGTAGAAAAACCAAAAGAACAGTAACAAAAGACACCTTAAAAAAATCCAAAAGTCTGGGTCTCTTGGTCACCCTCTGGGAAGTGATAAAAACAAATATCACATTACATACTATTGTTATTTAAAGCTCAGAAGAATCAATCCATCAGAAGTTGAAGAACTTCAAACTCTGATAAGAATATTAAATGAGACCAATCCTCGAGACTGATATGTCAAACAACAATCAGAGGGATCCTTTCACAGGTGTTTGGCATATGTGCTAGAAAACAAAATCTACTCCTAGTCTTGTGGGTCAAAACACAGAACCATATCAAAACTGGAAGGGGAGAGGTTAGAAAAACAACATAAACACACAGGCTTCCCAGCATATTCATTCCAGATTTCTATCTAGATTTAAGGATTTAAAGCTAGGATTTAGATCTATTTATAGACATAACTAGACCTTTTTATTTTTTCTTATTGAAGCAATTACACCAGGAGGCAGATTGAGATCAGTCTACCAAGCATGGAGGAGCTGGGAATGATCCAGGAAACCCCAGCCTATCACTATAAAACCTCTCCATGTGGGCAAACAGTGAGGACAGCCTCTCTGCATGGCAGGTACAGAACTTCTGCTGCTTGTTGCTACAGAAGGTCATGGTGGTAGATCTGGTTGCCATCCAAAGAAAAGACCAGGAGATTTCTTGAAGACTTGATAGCTGGTGTCTCTTGTCCTCTGGATCACTGCCAGGAACCCTGGCCTGCCTGCCTGGACACGTGTGCCTTGGTGTTTGCATGCTAGCCGGATTACATGGACACATGCAACTAGGATCTTGTGAGTATGTGGGTGACAGAGTGTGAGTGAGTGAAAACAGTTTTGGTTTAGGTCAGATACCTCCTTCCCACTTACAAAGTCTCATGGTTCAGCTCTCCTTATTGCTGCTACATTCCTGCAATATTAACTGCTACAGGGGTAGCAGATTTGAGACCATATCCTGAATGGCAAAGACATAATCTAATATGCCATGAGACTCCTGAATAGAAAGACAGGAGTGGGAAAAAAAAGAATAAAAAGGGATATTTTTAGTTCTGCTCTTTTGCCAGCATGAAACAAAGAAGGGAAGTTTCTTTGATACTTTTGATCTTCAGATGCTATTTGTGGGTGAGATACTGGCTCACTATGAAAGAACTACAATAAAAACTACTAACAATTAGCCAAGAACGAGCCCCACCCAAGCTCGTCTGTTATTCTAGAGAGGGGTAAAGTGCAGGGAACAGGTAACAATTCAACTGCTGTCTATCCCAACAGCTTGCTGGCCCTCAGGAAATCAATGAAAGTCTCTCTGTCTAAACATATGCAAACACACAAGAGAAGAATCTGTAATTTGATTGTTGCTCCCAGAAACTCAATTACACATGGATTTCAATTTAAAATTCAAGGTTGCAGGTAATGCAAAGTTACATATAAGAACTGCCAGATGTTTTAGAGACAATCAAAGCTGAATATAAAATAAAATGGTATCCAGAAAATTCTTAAATGTCCTGTAGCTTTCCACAGCAATGCTGGCATTTGTTAGGATTACACAAGATATTGGCAGACTTCAATATGCAGCATTTTGGTTGAGTAACTCTAAACTTGGGGTGCCGAGCCCTCTGCATATTATCCTGCATGATCAATGCCAAGTCACACTAACAAGTGGGTCCAGAAAGCCCTCGCCAGGACAATAGCACCGCACACATCTTATGGGATCTTTAAAAGGGCAAATGTAGGGGAAAACTCTAGGGCTTTGTTATTATATCGTGGTTATCAGTAAAGCCATATTCAAAGAAAAATCCTGCATTTTGAATTTCAGGTTTGAGGCCCTCTCTCTCTAAGATTGATAACCCCAGGGAAAGCTGCAGCTGGTGGGGAGGCTGTACATTCCCCATCAGCCTGTGGTCATCGGGAACCGACTTTGGGAGCACAGTAGTATGGGGTGATGGTAGAGCAGAAAGAGTAGACGAGCACGGTGAGGTGCTTGTGCAGCCACCCTTGGTCTGTGTGCACCACAGGCAGGGATGCAGGGAGATAGGCCACCTGTCCAGGAATAGTGAGTGACTCTGTGACCTCCCAAGGGTCAGCAAAGCCCCAGGGTTCCCTTAAAAAACCTGCTGCTGGTAACACAACCCTCTGACTGGTGGTTTAAAAAAGTTCATTATATAAATAATGCTATCCTTTGCTATATTTTTTTTACCTGTACTAGTACCCTTCCACTGTTCATCTCAAAAGCCAGTATGTCAAGACAGGTAACAATATGAACATTCACCTGTGTTTCCTCTTTTCTATAAATCTTTAAGGGAATGCTGCATCTGCAAACCCCCATCACAGTCAGTGTTATACATGCCAATACATAAAGGGTAAACTGCCTGCACGCTTTCTTTAGGGCTTTTCGTAAATTGTGCATCCTATGAAACCACCTCATCTCGCTTGAGATCATAGCCGTGCTGTGATGAATATACTACATCCTCTGAGTGACCTGGGATGTTCGTTTCTGTTGGACAGATGACAATACATGGGAGACAATGAATACTAACCACATTGCACAATGATTTGGTCCAACTGTAAGGTTCTCTTTTTTCTCTTTGGGAGAAGCAGGAAAAAGATTTTAGACCTTTCACTTTATGGCAAAGACCTGCTGAGTTCAAACTGAAGAGGCACCATAAATTCAGTGAGACCTTTTGAAGAAAATTATCTTTTAGATCACTTAAAAAATATTTCTCATTTAAAATCATTTGGGCTTTTTTTTTTGGTGGTTCCTCTCCATTTTGAATTACCTTTGATAGTAACCCCTGCTGAGGTATAGCTCTTTTTCATGCAGTAACCTAAGATGGAATGTATTCTAAAATGACATCCAGGGATGTTATATCCTCTTTGCTGTTATTTCATAATTTACTCTTATCTAATCTGAAAAGTATCAGAAAAATGAAACTTGCTGAAGTCCATTCAATTATGCTCAATTCTTTTGAACTTCTTTAATAGCATTCCACTTGCATAAAAAGCAGTGTGTCTGTCCATCATCTTTATCTGTCTGTCTGGTTCATTTCAATATGTTGAGACACTTACTATATCCTTCTTGTGAAAACTTCTTGCTTTCTAGATAAAGTGACCTGCCTGTGGGTACTATTATATATTATTTTTATATTACAACAACAGTCAAAGAGTGCTAGGTATTTTTCCAAATGTGTCACAGGAATGATTTCTGTCCACAAAACCTGCAAGTTTGGGAAAGTTAATTTGATATGCAAGACATGCTTAGCTAATGAGACATGCTAATCACATGAAGGAATCCCCTTGCACTTACAACTTCAGCACCTTGTTATCCACTCCTGTCACCAAATTAGTCTGATAAATATTCATAAGAAGCTACCTCAAACCAGCACAAAGTCCACCTGGCAAATTCACAGACTCTCTCATTCTTTTGAAACATAAATTAATGTGACATTATTATCTTGCTCTTAACTTCTCACCAACCTGTTGCCCATTGTTACTCAGTATCTGAAACACTCCAGCATGGAGAAGCCAAGTTAAATACACAGCACAGGCAAAGGTGGTGAAATCGGCATGTCTGTTTTAGAAGATTTCATACGAGCAACTGACGTTGGTTTAAGATGATATTCTTGGACCATAAGTCTGGAAGCAAATGGGACATGCCAGTTGCAGACCAATTTACAGTTGGGTGCAAGTGGTCAAGGCAAAACTGTGAGAGGAAAAAAAGGTACAGCTCTCAGAGCAAAGCCACGGGCAGACACAGGAAGGAGACCCTCCAGAGCAAAGCTGATCCCTATTGCTGATAACTAAAATAAAAAAGGAAAAAGCTACTCTCAATCTTAGTTTTTGAAATACATATTTTTGAAAGTAAATACACACTGAAAGTGCATTGGAGGAGTGAGGAGCCAAAGGATGGAGTTAAAGATTAAGGATTCTTCGAGGAAACAGGGCACACAGTGCAGGAGATCTGATTATTTGTGCTTCTGGAAAAGTTCCTCTTGTTGTAAGGCAGAGGCTTGATGAATTGCAAGGTGGTCTATCAAAGGACCAGCAGAAGGGATACACTTCCCTATCACTAAAGGTTATTAAGTAAACTTTTTGACAAGGTACAGAGCAGAGATTAAATAAATGACACTCTACTAACTGAAAGAAGATTCTAGGAGAGATGGCATATGCCCAATATTTTTCCATTTCTAGCAGATGCCATAGAAAAAACAGAGCACTGATGTAGGTTCAAGACCTATCCCTTCAGAGGCCTTGTTTTCTCAATCTGCCATTTGGCTGTGTTTTGCCTCTAAGGTGTTCCACCAGAAACTAGTATTTACTCCTAGTGATACAGGGAGTAGAAAGGAGTACACAGTGGCTGCCTTGATTCTGGGCAGCCAGCACAAAGTACAGCCAATCCAAAACAATTTATAACTATGAAAAAAAGGAGCTGGGTAGGTACCTTTCAGATTTTGTATTAAATTAATCCTTAGTTTACAAGTTAAATATAAAGGTATGGACATGCAGGTCAGACAAATAGGTTCTTACCTTCCCTTTGCGCTCCTCTTTTCCCCATACATCCCTACATAACCCACAAGGGAGTCAAGGTAAGATACCTGGGAAACTTATGTATATTTCCCCATGAAGATACATGGGAAAATAAAGCAAATTTGATACCATTCATCATATATAATTGTGTTAAAATATCAACTGGTTTTGAACAACAAAACACTAATCATTGCAAAAAAACCCAAAACCCTCATCAAATATTTTTTAAGCTGAATGAATGAAGTGGAGGGGGAAGGGAGAAGTCAGAGAAGTTCAGACAGAAGCTTGGTAAGATCAAACAGGGAACATATGCTGAGCCAGTAGCTTTGTGACCTTCTGGGCTACATCAAATCATGTTCTCCACAGGACAATACTTTAGCAGCATTCCTTAAAACACGGCTTAAAATGCTTCTTTTGCTATGAATGACGTGAGAAGGCAGAAGGGGAGAGGGGAGATAACACAGCCTGAGGCAGAACAACTTTTTCTGCCCAGAGTCTAATGAGTGCTCCCTGCTTTCAGATTGGTGAAAAGGGGATAAAAAAGGATAAATCAGAATTATTGTCCTTACAGTCTCTTTTTGGCTTTGACAGAAAGATGGCAAGTTGCACTACAAATAAGTTTCAGAGTATTGGTCACATTCCCTGCTCTCCCCGAGAATTACTGGAATAACATATTACACCAGTGATTTACAGGTTAATAACTGTAATAGTTTTTCATCTATGTTAATAAATAGACTGCCTGTATTCAAGTTAGCAAAGTATGAGCAGTGATAGCTTTGATTTAACAATGTTATTTCTTAGGAATGTGCATCTTAAGTATAGAGCTTTTTTTTTTTCATTTTGCCTTGGAAATGATGCATCCACGCAAGGAAAGAAATAATCTCATTTTTAGCTGGTTAGGAGAAAATCACAGTATAACTTTGTCCTTAGAAAGGCTTTTGATGCTATATTAATTAAATTAAAATAGATTATAGTGAAATTGTCATATTAGGAGTACATAGATGAGTGAAATATGACTTTAAAATAGTAATTAGCCAGCATTCACCCTTAAAAATATGGAACCATTCAAGCATTATCTACCCAGGCCTAGTTTTCTTCAAAAGTTAATGTTTTGGATAATGGACTGGGTACTACAACCAGAAAGGTGTCACAAACCTCTCTGAAGGGCTAAATTACAATGCAAAGGATCTTGACAAATTGGAGAAATTATCTAAAATCTGAAGGAAACAATTAGTAGAGGTAGATGCACATGAGGTTCACGGTGGATTATGGATTAAATGTGAATCAACAATGTGAGGCTACTGCAAACTGAGAAAAGTTATATGCAACCTCTGGAACAAGATGACTGTACTCTCCTCCCTGCTGGTCAGCTGGTGCTTTTGGCACTGCAACTGAAAGAGATTGAGATAACTGGGGAAGCACCTCAAGGAGAACAGCAAGTAAAAAGGAGGTAAACTGACAACTTTTCAGTGAGGGATAACACATGATCAGCTGTTCCTCCTGACCACAGTGGAAAGAAAAAGAAGAAATCTGCTTAATTTGCATCAAAAGCCATTCAAATTAGCCAACAGGAAAAGCTGGTCTATCTGCAAAAATACTGAATATGGGAGGGCATGGAATTTCTCTTGAAAAAATGTTTTCAGAAGATATTAAACCATCATTGACAGATGTCTGTCCGTGTCAGTTTGAATTTATCCTTCTGAAGAAGTGTAGACCAGATGACCTCTAGAGATCCCTTCCAGTTCTTCATCTTTGTGAAGCTATAGGGAACTCTGAGCTAGCAGGGAACAGCTACTGAGTAACAACTCACTTTGTTGAGAGTTTTCTTCATCCCTGCCACTGGCATGCATCCATGTTCTGAATTTACATGATGCTGAACTGCATCCAAATAAGTGTCTACACATAGTTACAAATATGTCCTGTAAGCCAAAATAATTGTTTCTTTTAATATGAATCATCTTGAAGAGCATTTTATTATTATAAATGAGAAAGTTTCTAAAAATATATTATGCCCTATTTGGCATGGTATTATAAAAAAAACATGGTAGTAGATTTGAAAATGTCCCCTCTATGCCAAGTCTTACCCAAGCTGACTGGTGTATCTGAGGGCAGAATTTGGCCTACTGTAATTAAATCCAAACATTGCATCAGAGTTTAACTAGTGCAAGACCTTCCTTTTTGGTGTAATGATAGTGAAAATTTCTATTGTCTTCCCTCCTACCACCCACCCCCTCCCCCCAGTGTTTCTGGACTTCAACAGCCCTTCCATAGATTTTAATCATATGATGGACACAATTCAAAAGTAATGTATCTGCCCATCATGAAAAAAATAATCGTAGGTCAGTGGGATTAGAAAGGTGAGGTTTACAGCTAGAACCAAGTTTTCCCTCCCTACTTCCTGCTCTCAATGTTTAGAAAGGGCAGATGCTGATGTGAGCTGATAAATACACCTGAAATATGTTGATAATGCCTAATACAAATTCTGAATTACCTCATGTGGACTCATCCACGAGTGCTTATGTATTTCTTGGCTGTTACTCTGAAGATAACTGCTGACCTTACAGAAGCTTGCTGTCAGTGGAACACACAGGGCTGGATGCTCCATCTGCCAAGTTCTTCTTGCAAGTCTTACAGACTGCAAAACAGAATTTTCTTTGGGAAGTTTATCCCATGCTGTTAGAAATGTTACTGGTACAACACACAGGCAGAAGGTTGGCATAAGCTAATCACTCCATGTTAGCTAGAACAAGATTTTTGTAGGTAGAGTAAGAAAAGAAGGACCAGGAAGAGAGAAAGAAATGTGAAGGTAATAACGAAAAAAAATTTGAAAGAGTGAAGCTCCGTCATGTTACATTCCCACTTTGAAGTATTGTGAAGTCACCAAAATCTTTGCCATTTTAACTTGAAGCCTAATACAGTCAATTGGAACAAGGGGTGTCTTTCCCCTTGAGTGTCTTTATGCTTGTAAAGGAGTCTCTTTTTCAGGATTTAATAGGACAAACTTAACACTGAGTACAAAGAGAAAGGCAGACCCCTTCCATTGTATTGTATTGAATTCGCTTGTTCCACCAGGAAGATTCAAACTGCTGAGAGAATGAGGAATTAATCTCTGGGGACCATAGGATTTCTCATCAGAGATTATACCCTAACATGTGCTTGGCATGGTTTTCCCATGGTCTGTGTTATTGTCCTTATTGGGGAGTTTTCCACAGCTCTGTGGAGAGTAAGAATAGGCTTGGTACTGTTTGGTTGAAAGCATACTTGCAGCACTGGCATGGATTGGACGTGGCTCAAAAGAATTAGTTTTAATGGTACTGACTTTCGAGAAGTGCATCTTTATGTTTGGAAAACTGTATCTGGAGACATTATCCAAGTAGTTTTTTCATGAGGGATAGCTGTTGGAAGCAAGCTGGCCCAGAACACAGATCTGTTTTGTTGGTTTACAAAACCACTTTCCTCAGTACCCAGGTTGGGTGGCAAATCAAATAGAACACTGTGGGATAAAAGCTGCAAAAGTTATAACATTTGGTCCACTGTGAGA
The DNA here is from genome assembly GCA_024336885.1 of Actenoides hombroni. Lineage (NCBI taxonomy): Eukaryota > Metazoa > Chordata > Aves > Coraciiformes > Alcedinidae > Actenoides > Actenoides hombroni. The sequence continues at coordinate 58,057,144 of WUAM01000287.1, read as the reverse complement.
TAGAATTTTATAAAGGAATATTGCAGGAATTATTCTTCAAGATGAAAAACAGATTCTGCTTTTAAAAGAGGAGTCTGTTTAGCAGCAAACATCATTGTGAATATATCGCAACTGTGAAGACAAAGTCATGTGCTACATGATAGAGAGTATTTACATAAATTTCTATGGTACATGCCAATTTTCAAAACTTTTCTAGAACTTTATTATAATTAGATTTCGTAGCTTGAAAAAAAAAGGCTTAGCAAGCCATTTAGTGTATCATTCACCTTGTATACAGCTTAAAATGGTAACTTAGTCATACCTAGAATAGAATAAGGTAGGATAGAGTAGAATAATAGAATATTTCAGTTGAAAGGGACCTACAATGATCATCTAGTCCAACTGCAAAACCTGACCAAATCCAAAAGCAGCTATTCGAAGTGTTTGTTTTTCATTGTTTCTCTATGTTTCAGAAACAATCCAGATCATAAAACTTCATTCAAAGGGAAAAAAAAGGTTGTGTGGGAAAGAAATGAGCTGCTCACACTAAAAGACTATTAAATCCTTAAAGATAAACAAAGATTGATATCAGAAACTGATAAAAGAATCTCACTATTACTACAAATACAGCAGCTCTTAAGGAATTCAAAAGAATTCCTGAATCCCCTGGATATACGTAAAAGGATATGCCAGGCAATGCAGGGTGTCTGTATCCCATAGACTGAACTAGGAGTGCTACAAGATCGAAGGGGAGGGGAAGTGGAGGAGGACGAGAAGGTTCAGCAGTAGATTATATTAAGACTTGGAAAGATGCCTCTTCTAAGCCATATTAAATACAGAAAAGGTCAACATTTTTGGCATTCAGGCCAAACCTAAATAAGAAGGGTTCAGTACTGTGCAACCCCTGTAATATGCTGTCAGATCTTTAGCAGCTAGAAAAGATGTTATCAGTTGAGGCAAGAATGCAGCGCAATGTTCTTGGAGGCTTAAGGCAGATAAAAGAAAGGAATAAGATGTCACTTTATAGTTTTTTTTTCCTGAGGTCAAAAAGATCTAGCAAATACACAAATTTTATAAAACAGAAAATTTTATTCTGAAGGGAATGAAAAAGAAAAACAAAAGATAACCTTTGAAATAGCTGCTCAGTCCATCAAAACTATTTCTCTCTTGACCTTTCAGACAGGATGCCAGTGACGTGCAGCATTAGTTTGTATAAATACATGACTGGCCACATGATATTAAGATACGATAGTCTAGTCATAGTAAATGGGGAAGTGGAAAGAAGACACAGAAGAACATACGACAGAATTAACCAAGCCCTGCAGATTTACCCTTCTGTGTAGCCTTAAATGAAAACTGTATATTTAAACTGCACCCTTGGGCAAGCCTGGAGATAGAAGGCAAAGGTAACACTGTCAGCCCATACCCTTTAGCAGAGCACGTGAAAGTGCTTTGGTTTGCAATAACTAACCAAGGCTCACCGAAAGCAGCAGCAATCATTACAGCTGCTTTATTAGGATAATAATTATCCCAATTATAGGGGGAGGGAAAAATAGTATTTTTATATTGTCTGGTTAGCACAAAAGTGGCCTAGAGTGTGGAACTATATTCCAGCCACTGCCCTTAAATGGACTGTATAGTAGGTTACAACAGCTAACCTTTGCTTCTATTTTATTGCCTCAATCACAAGGTTTTAAGCTGTATTTATACAAGTGGTTTGAGTTATAAAACACACATTATTACTTATAAGTAATTGAAAATAGCCTCCCAGACAAATACAGATCTGGCCACCTGAACTGTAAGTTTGCTGAGTAAAACTATAATTTGATAGGTGTGCGACAAATGGTAGATATCCGGCACTAATTCTTCTGCATGTCATTTGATACAAAGATGTAAGGAAAACAGTAGCAGAAGTATACACAGTTATTTTGAGTTTAAGTCACTAGGAAAATTATTGGGAAATTGCAAATGTCTCCCATTAACTTTTTAACTTTATTAGTATGTTTTCAATTTAGCTGACAAGCTCCTCCTTTGCAGGTCCTCCAGGAATGTGTAGAAAAATAAGGTACTTGATAAAATATTTCCAAGCAGAATTTGGTTTCAGCTATGCAGTAATATGTACACACTCGAGGGCAGACTTAGGCTTTTTCCTCTTTAGGCTTGTAGAAACTGTAAACGTAAAAGAAAAAATGCTTTGCTCTCCTAAAGACAGGCTTTTTTAATAATGCACATTACATACGTAAAGAAAAGTAAGTATGGAAGCTAAAATTTGCAAGAAGAAAGCAAAATATCCTCATTGAAAGGGGTAAAGAAATTTCTGAGTCTTCTACTGAGGAATGAGTCAGGACTTAATCCTGCTGCCTTTGAAGTCAAAGCAAATAGTTCAAATCAAATAGGACATCCTTCTAACACAGGAACAAGTACATCTGGAGTAACTTGAATAAAACCTATCCCAAAAGTGTGGAATTTTCTGTGGCTGCAGAGGATCGCGGCCAACTTTAAGTCATCTTCTGTTTCTGGTAAGCTTGGGTAAAATTTTCAAAGTCAACTGAGTGTCCTTGAAGTTTCACTCCTTGAAGAGACTTAGCTACTTCAGAAACTTTTACTCCATACCTCTTTCCAAACTACTTTTGTGTGTTTGCCTCTAACATATGCCCTTTAAGTTGATGCCATGAGTGCACTTTGTACTGGAATGCAGCCGGCAGCCGGCAGTATAAATAGTTGCTCTGCTTAATTACAAAAGGAACGTTGTTTTCTTTTAGAGTCCTAGCATCATCAGTATAAAAATCTCAATCTCATTTCAGAAAAATGCCAAATTCTGAACCTTACATGTTCATTTTAATACCTCAAATATGTATTCTAGAAGATGAGGTATGAATTTAAATAAACAGCAAAACCCAGTATTTGTGTTTTCTTTGCTGCAGGGAACGTCTTTCAAATAAACCTAGGATAATAGATCTAAATCTCCATAATCGCATGGTTGCACATCATGCTAGCAATTGCTTGAAGTGGAACTTCCCTTCAACTCCAAAGAAAAAGCCTGCTTTTAAATTTTTGTCATGATGTTTCTATACCCCAGTTAATACTGCGCACCAGGAATATTGCAAGCTGTGCTATAGAAGATGACCAGCTAAACCTTAGAGCAGCTTGGAAGGGAAATGGCTTCTGTTACTACTTTACAGATGTCTGAACAGAGTCAGAGAACAAGCTATATCCCTTTATGCTCTTCATCAGATCATACTGAACACCACAGACTTGACTTTTCTTATTTCCTTAACTCATATTCTGGGTAATAGAATTTTGTGCGTATGTGGACACAGCTCACAACCACCTGAAACCTGATGAAGATTCTTTCACTGAATAAAAATAAACATTTTAGGGTTTGACCATTCTAAGCATTTCTCAGTCTCCAGGATGAGTAAGACCTGAGGAGGGTTTGGCTTAGCAAGTACAGCTGACACTAACATCAGATTTATTCTACTCTGGGGCAGTAGGTTAACATTCTATCCACATACCACTTATGTCAGGCAGATATAGGGGTGACAGCCTGTTGTGCAGAGCATTTCCTGGGCTGAAGCATCTGTCCTGTTTGGAAGTGTTCAAGGCCAAACACTGGAATCCTTGCTGTGAGGCAGGGCTCCATCTGGCTTCACCAGTGGTGTTGCCCGAGTCAGCGCTCCCAGGGCATTCTTGTTCACGGGAGCATTGCCGCTAGCTCTCGCCCACCGGACCCCGCAGTAGGCAAATGTCTGTGGTCTTCAGGACCACCTAGGGGGCTTGGCGACAACGGCACTGTTGCTACATACTGCTTTTAATTAATTACAGGCAGAGTTCTTCAAACAGAATGGGGCAAAATTTTTGCTCTTGGAAAAAATGCAGAAAAGTTTAACATTTCAAAAACTGTTTGGAACCTCACTGAATTTCAGCAGAGCACATGTTTGAAAGGTGTGGTTTTCCTTCAGCGTTACAAACGACTGAGGCAAGGAGGCACTGAAGCTTGATTTCCAGACCAATTATTTCCCAATAAGCATCTGAATGTGTTATTTGAACAAACTTTTTTAGCCTTTTAATGTTTGCCCACCCATCCCTCAAGTGATCTGCTCTTCAAAGCTCTGTGGTTATTTAATACAGTAGCATTCTGAAATCATGCCAGCGAAGTGGGGCAGTACGGCTTAGTTGCCATATGGTGCTCAAAAGTGTACTGCACGTGAAGTACACACACCAGAACCACATTTGCTATTTGGGGTATTCTGTTTCAGAAATCAAACTGTGATATTGAGTTCAGTCTCCTATCATCAGTACCTAAACTTAAGAAGACTACTAAATGGTCTGGACAGATCTGAACACCAGAGTTGGGGTTACACCTTGATACACAGCCAGCACCTGGGGACAAGGGCAGCCAGGACGGGTGGCATGCAGTTCTGGAGTTGAAGTCCTTCAGCAAGTTGTAGGTCTTTTTCAGTGGTGAGAAGAATGTATAATTTGGACATGGCTTCTCTAGCCAAAATCACAGACCATTCTTCAGATGTTGTATTTGAGCTATCAGACTGCATTATTTTTGTAGTCAATAGGGAAAAGAGAAGCTTTAGCATGATTTGTCTATGATTTCCTTTACATGACTACTTCATAGGGGCATTAGCCATGCCCTCAGAGTGCCTCCTATTCTGTACTGACTATGCAGTCCATGAACAGTTCACATGCTGACAACCCCACCCCACTCTGCCTCCTGCTTAGGAAGCAAGGACTACATACGCACATGATATAACTCTTGCTACTGTTGTCAAAACCTCTACCTTTCCTCTTCTGTCAGATTTATATCTTAGCTGATCTCTGAATTCAACAAAAGCTCTCCAAGACTTCATCTTTTGTCAGTCTCATTCCCCATAGAGTGCCATTTCTTCTAACCCTTTGGACTACTTGGGATTGTCATTACCAAGCACTTTCTAGCTATTCAAAATCTTATTTACATGCTCACTGGGACAAGTAACTTCTGACAGGAGAATAAAATATCTTTGTTTTTTTTGTTATGAGCTTTCAAGAGTATACTAACATAGTTAGTACATAGTTGTACCCAAACTGATGATTTTGCAAGGCTGCCACAAAGAATCAAATATGTCTCTTTCTCTCTATTAATAGACAAGTGCTTATTTCCACTCATGGTTCCTCTCAGTTCAGGGACTAAACACAGCCTGGTAGGAATGGGGAATTTTGGGTACCACTGTCTGTCTCAGGATGAGTCACAGAGATGGAAAGAAACATCAGCAGAGTGTGACAGGGCATCTCCTCAGATCCTACCACAGCAGTTACGGGATCTGTAATTTTTCTTTAAAGAAAGGTACTGCTTTTAGTGGGGTCAGGACCCCCCCAAAAAAAACCCCAACAATAGAAGGTCAGTGACTAGAGCTAATACAGCTTTTCTGGCAGCAAGATACCTCTACAAATGGAGAAAGAAGGAGTGCTGCTGCTTATATTCACACCATTGTGTCTAATTACCATTCTCCCTTTACATGACGCATTACAAAAGGCTGTTGAGTAAGTTTTCACAAATTATATGCTATAGAGGAAGTTACAATGACTAAAATAAAACCAGGAAAGATTTCTATAGAGAAAGGTGAGGTAGTCATAAATAATAAATAGAGAGAAATTAAAATCATGCTTACAATGAGAACTGGAACATGAAAATAAGAGGTGGGACACCTTCATCTAAAATATCAAGCCAAAGTATTTTTGATATTTTAAAAAGCCTAAATAACATAATTACACTTATTGATTTGCCTGTCCTGTCATTTTAAAATTCTCTTGTGCGCAGGTGACAAAGTGCCCCAAAAGAGCTTATGCCCTAAATTTTCTGACTGATTGTGATCAGGGAAATACCAGAAATCTCATGGGACATTCTTCTTACATTTGCAAATTGAAAAGGTGAAAAAAACCCAGCTCTTGTGCTGAGTTAATACCTGTGATCTGAGGTTTCTTAGAATTGACAATTTCCTGTTATTATTAACATAGCAAATCAAGATGAGAGATGGCAGATCTAACAGTAAAACACCAGGGACTGTAAAAAAAGAAAGTCTGGGTTACTCTACTTTCCATCATTGTCCCACTCTGCGACCTTGTGAAAGGGCACTTTCTCTCTTCCGTTAGCTTTCTGCCTGTGAACCAGAGACAATAACACTTGCTTGCTCAACTCTGTGAATATTATTGTGTATAATGCACATTCTTTTCAATAAATGTGAGGATACTTGCAAATATTTTTATGAATAAAAGATAATTCATCTTCTCAACACAACTCTTGGGTCATCTTATAATTTGATTTGATGTCATTTTTAGTGAAAGAAAGACTTATTTTCAAATTGGACAGTTTCACTGATCCTATTATTGCTTCTGCAGTCACTTAGCCCTGACTTTAATTGATGTCATCTAAAATATAAAATTTTAATAATGTATGATATAAACAGGAAAAAAATAACTTATTTTAACCTGAAGTCAGTACAACAGGTTTTTTTTTTTTTTGTATAGGAATCTCGTAGCTAAAATCTCTCAATATATGATATTTGTGTTGAGAGAAGCTGGAGTCACAGAGCCAAAATAATCTACCATTTGAGACTGAGCACTTTAGGGTCGTTACTCTGAGAAACAACCACAAGGTGGAGATGTTACAAGCTCTTATTAGCGTATAGAAAGCACGGTGCCCAATACCGATTGTTACAGTTTTTAGCTAGGGAAATTGTATTTTAAATTACAATTGTCTCTAGTTAACAATCACAGTGCAATAAAAGCAAAGGAAGTCAGTAATAGCAAAATAATTAAAAGGAAGGCCATTTCTATGTTGACCTTGAAATTGGTTCCTTATATTTTATAAAATTTAATGATACTAACTTGATTATTTCTTTCTGTGAAGGAACATGATTTCTGCTGGTGAAATAAACTATTTATTTGCTAATTATATAGCTAGACTGCAGGTCAACTTTGCACAGTCATCCAAATATGCCTTAAATATCCCATAAGACCTTTACACAGCCATTAAGAAACTATCTTGACTTTAACTGTAGGAGAGAGAGTAGCAGAGAGAAAGAGCGCACAAGCTGGAGTGTGCCGTATTTCAGCTCTGATGTATATACCTGTACAAGTGAATGCTATTACCTCTTGCCACATCTGCAGCATAGGAACTGTAGGTAAGAATCAGATCAAGCTCAGGAAACTTTCAAAAGAAGCAAAAGGCAAGATTCACAATCGATCTCATTCACAAGTATAAGGAAGAGAAATAAATAATCCTGGCATTTTTGTATTCTCTACCTAGTAGTCACAGCACTATGTAGGCAAAGAAAATGTACATTCAACTCCTTTCCTGAAATCTTTAGAGTAGAAATTTGATGACAACATCCTGACCATCTGAGCTGTTAGGAAATATTCTTACAAAATGGAAGATACGGATTCCAAACTCTGAATAAAAGAGGAAGGTTGTCTAATTTTTCCACTGGGGTAGGTGTAAAGGAGCAATAATCACCTTCTCCTGACCTACATTTTTTAACTGCTCTTGTGAATCTAGATCCCAACTTTTAAATTATTTATCTTTATCATTTTCAAAAACATTGATCTTTCGTTGACAACATTTTTGGCAGTGCAAATGTCAGCATTGGTTTATAAGATTGCTGTAGAACACTGAAGTTTCCTGGAATGACAGGGTCATCTATACCCAGGAATGCTAGGGATTATCTATACCCATAGAATAGTCTACCAATTTCTCTCCTTTTCTGCTCCATTTTCTAAATCCCTGCTTTTTATAGGCTATGGGGATATGTCCTGCAGGACTTTCCAAAATGCAGCTTACTACTGTTGCCAGCAATCTCAGGGTTTGCAAGTGAAAACAACACTTTCTATAGGAGTGGAATTTAATCTGATTTAGAAAAGTATGACCTATCATTCTGAAGAGTTTTTACACAACTATCTTGAGACATATGAAGTATTTAGAGTCATGAAAAAAATCTCTGGGGAGTGGTACTGGTGTTACCTACATCTGTTAAATTTAAAACTTCAAAATCATTTAAATTTAGGTATAAATCATCTGTTCTTTTCCTGGAGATACAATCTGATACAGAAGGAACCAAAAAATTCAAGAATCATCATAGCTTTAAACCTCCATAAAATATGTTACAATGCTATATAACTGTTGGCTAGAAGTTGTGTATATATTACACATTCATTGCTAAGAGCTGTAAAATTATGCACAGCTATAACTTTTGGAGCCAACTTCTATCAAGCTCATCCTTCAAACCAGTAAAAATTATCCCTGTGGAGTTCTCATATTACAGAAATATTATAGCTACATGTTATGAGAATTAAAGAAATGGAAATGAAAAGGAATTTGCTCCTGTGTTTCACACACACTATTTGTGCCTTTCCACATTCTTTCTCTGTGGTGATTAGGTTATCCTGAATTAGGATAATATGGATGTTTGTTCTATATTATATGTATATATTTATCTATATAAAAAAGTTATTTCCCTGATTCATTTTTCAAAACATCTTTATCATTCTTAGGATGTGAGAATCATGTTGTACAGCTTATAGCTACCTCAGAAGTAGTAGTACGTTACCACTGACAGTATAAATCTTAGAAATCCCCCCAATTCACTGACTTCTGGTTTAAAATGTTAGATTCTTACTTTGCCTTTATGGTCTTCCTGTATGCATTGGTTTGACTTTACACACTGGGTAATGAAGATAGAAGAAATGCACAATACCAAAACCAGACTGTAAAATACTAACTTTAGGTGAAACACCCTCCCTTGCAGAAGCAAGAAGAAGACATATATTGCTTGAGTGTATGAGCTGCAGCTGGCACTCCATACCAGTTCTCTATCAGTTCCCAGAATGAAGAACTTAAGGCTGATCCAAACAGATAAGGGATGGAAATAAGAGGAGGGTTACTGCAGAAGGAAGAAGCATATTTGCATTTTCTGCTTAATTTTTTCTGTCGGTTTCCGTATCCAGAGCATTTGCAAACACAATGGACATAGGGATGTAATTTTTTTCTTATTATCAGTACATAAACCCACAATTATGCATTCATTATGAGTCACTACACACTTCTGCTTGTATAATTGTAGATCGACGTTGTTCTCTGAAAACTGAAAAATACACCCACAGCTATTTCTAGCCCAGTTAAGGAGGCCCACTGAATACACGTCTATGTGTGTTTAGACCAGCAAAGACCCTTACAAGGCAGCAAATCCTTAAAATCAACAAAGTGTGAGCTAGTAGCTACTGTAATTGCTAGCAGTGAGTCATGTTAACAGAGAAATGGTGAAATATGGCCTGTTTTATTATTATTATGAGGGGCTATAGCTAGATTCAACTGAAGAATATAGGGCTCATGGGAAGCCTCATAAACACTGACATAATCAAGTATTGGTCTTAATACAAATTCATAAATTTTTATAGGTGTCGAGTTGTCAGGAAGATAATATATGACCAAACTCTGGATAAAGTATATGGAAAAAAAGCATTCCAGAAGGACTGCACATATAACATGATACAGTGCAATGCCACTGAGGACTGCAGCTTTGTTGGGACCACAGCTGTGAGCGAAGGGGCGCACAAAGCATTCTAGCCAGTGCCTTTAGAGTGCTGCCCTGCCTCCTGAAAGCCCTCTGTACTTGAAGAAAGCTTTCTTGAAACTGTTAACAAAAGCTAGGAGAGAAACATATGCAGTGAACGTACCGAATTTATTTTTCACAGAATTTCTTCTTTTACTCAAGGGAACATTTCCCTTATAAAGAAATAAGAATAGGGATAGATGAGTTGGACGATTTGCCAAAGGAAGGGATGGGGCCTTTCTCCAGTAAGTCAGAAAGCTGGACTTGGTCCAGAGAAGTAGTGTTCTGTGTGCAGCTACGAGCTGTTTCCCCAGTCACCAGTGAAGTATCATACACAGTGCGTGAAACACCCCTTGGAAAAGATGTCAGCTGAAGGAGCACAGATCACCTACCTCTCAGCTTTAGGAGGAGGCTCTCTAGCTCCACAGTCAACACATGCAATGAGTGGGTTAGAGGAAGATTCAAACTGCTGCAGCTCACACTGGATAACAGCAGGGGGGGAAAAAAAGAACCTGAACGATCGTTGCAGCAGCCAGTTTTACCATTGCAGAGTACATAAAGGAAGCATCTAAGAGCACATATGGCTGCAGCTTCTTCCTGACTCATGTAGAAGAATGCAAGGCAGAGGCCCCTTTCCTCCTCTGCTCCATTGCTGCTCTGCTTCCCTTGTAACGCCTCCTTGATACTGCAGTTTGCTGGCCACTGGCCACTTGCTGCTTCCCTATGGACAGCTACAACTCCAGTTGCAGGACAGGGAGTGTCGTGCCAATTGTGAAATATTATATTCTGACATAATATAGTCTCTCCATGTAAAACAAAAGTGCATGCAAACAGCAAGCAGAATGGTTAATAAAGTGAAAAGATGCAGGGGAGGGAGTCTAAGGAAAGAAATTCTAGCCTTGTTCAGATCAATGGCAGAGGTCCCACTCCTTTCAGTGAGCTAAAATTTCACCCTAGGTATTCATAATCCCTTTTAGATACATTTTAGAATGCTAGTTTGGCAAAGTCTACAGTGCTTCATGCTGTGTGTATAACTTCAGGATTTATATTCAACTGATTAGGAATGGAGCCCTTTTACTTTGGTCATATATCAATTCCAGCCTAAAAATTATTAGTACATGTGACAAATTACAGTTTTCCTGAGAAAAATCTCTTCTTGGTGCTTAGAAGAGATAAGATAGGTTTTGGGATGTTTAGATGTTGTTACCCCAAATGTATCATGAACTTTACACAACCAAGGGCTTCTGTCTTGTCTTGTGTAGTTGATTGCCCCGTGCCTTGACAGAGTAACCCACTGACTGTCCTCATGGAGTGGGTCCGTGACGCACTGAGATCCCGGATGCTACATGGCAGCATCCACTTCAGCATTCAGTCTTTGTTCCCTCTTCTTCTGAAGGCACTGTAAAGAGCCATTTAAACCCAGAAGTGGTTCTGTGACCTCCCTCTGACAATGATTTTATATTTTGATTGATGTCAAAAATAGATCTACCACAGTGATCTGTCCCATACACAAACCTTGCCATGCACCATCAGAGTTCAGTGCATTCAATGCATCAAGCTCTGCTGGTGCTCAAAGAGATTGATAGATACATTTCAGGATAGCATACAGAGGGAGAGACAGAGATCTCTGGAAGTTATTTGGCTCTATAGAAATCCCATGCTGTATTAAGTCAAAAGGAACTCAACTTTTAGAGAAAATAATGCTTCCCACTCTTAGGAAGTTTGGATGAAAACAGCATCAAGGAGAAAAACTGCGTCGTTACCTGATCAATTCTGCAACACATCATGTGCCACAGTGCTTTCAGTACAAAACTGCCTTTCATCTCAGACTGGGAATGGTGGCAGCCTTTGGTAAAACTGAGCAGGAGCAAATAATTCATACATAAGTTTGTGTTCTTTTAATAACTGAGTTTGCTTAATTTGTCTAAAGCACTTTTGGACAGTGCTTTAATAATTTTTTACTTCAGACTCTCTCTGAAACAACCTTATATTTTGTACTCTTAAGGAGAGACAATCTTACAATGTATACCAGTTAAATATATATCACAGTACCTTATAGCTAACATAAGCCCTTTGTTTTCCCTCAGCACATTACAGCATGCCATATTATGAATCAATAAAATCTGCTGCCTTTTCCCCTTGTTCAACTGTATACACTTGGGGCCTGGGGCAATGCCAAAAAAAATCAACACATACCAATGGAGGTCATAAAGAAAAAAAAATCTTGACATCTTCTCCTGTCACTCATTTTAGCATAGTTAGTCTGGCTGGACGCATAATTTACTTTTCAGATAAGGTGCTAGGTGATTACTATTGCTCACCTCTCAGCAGATATTTGGGTCAAATTTCCCAGATCTCTTAGCTGATAATACTATTGTGTGAATACTTGTTGTGCTACAAAATATTTGTTATTTCCTTTTTTAATTCATCCAGAAGTGAGAATTATGCCCTCTGAAGCTCATTCTGCAGGAAAAACAGAGAAAAAAAACCACACCAGCACCCCAAACCCAACAAAAAACAAAAACAACAACAAAACAAAAGAAACAAACAAAAAAACCACAAAACAAACCAAAAATACCAGCAATCAGTCAAAAGTTTTAACCCTTCAGGGATTTCTTATTGAAAGTTCACAAGAACTAGCATCACCTAGGTTAGGACTAAAGGAAAATCATTCACACAAAACATACGTTCCACGCCTAAAGTGCAGCATTTATTAAATGCTGCCAGCCACAATTCATAGTGTATGTGCTTATTTTTATGGAGCATGACTTCTTCACACAAGAAGCAGACTGTCAACACAAGAATATTCACGTTTGAGTTTCATCCTCTAGACTGTTCATACTACAACTCTTCAGAAATTAACCAACTCTGTTCTTGTTGGAGACAGTAACAAACCTTCTGCTTTCAACAGAAGCTGTTTGAAGGTTTAGCCAAGGAGGAAAAACAGTCAAGAAAGTTGGATCTGATCTGATACTGGGTCCTGTATTTCAACACTTCACAAGAAAACGCTGAAATTTCAGTATTTGGCCAAAGTCACTGCCTCAAGTCAGAGTCTTATTCTTGAATTCAACAGCATTGGACTCAGCCCATACGCCCTAAGTCATATTTGCATCTCTAATTAGAAAAAAAAAAACAACCCAAAACATTGAAAATTAAGTTTAAATAGTACTTCAGAATGGCAGCACTAAAGTTCATCTCTAAATGCTCCTTTGTATCACAGTTATGATAAGCAATCATAAGAAGAACTACAGGAAACATTATAGTAATTCTAAAATAATATAATTTACAATTTTACAGTTTGGGACATTTCTTTTTGGAAAATAAAGTGCAATCATTTTAAGCATTATAAATTATCAAATCCAGAAACTTAAAAAAAAAAAATCTTCTCCCAGCAATGGCCTAGGAGGATACTGTAGTTATAATCTCTGGTTTATAGATCTGATTCTGCAACACAGCTACTACTACACAGCTGCTTTTATCATAGAGAGGTTACAAACGACCTTACTAAGCACAGTTCCTCTGTCACCCTGCCAGCACTTGCTGTATTTTCCTGTGAGTCCAGACCAGTCCTGTCACTGTGATACTCCTCCCACTGACTTTAACAGCATTGGAACAGCTCCATGATAACAGGAGAAGTACAAGCAGAAGCAGGCCTTATATTTGTAATACATTTCATTAATATTTCCTTTAAAAAACAAAACCCCATGAAAATGCAGAAAAAGTTCTTTTGATATGGTAGGAAATTTCAATAGAATAACTATTGCTTCCATTTGTAAATGTGGTTTGGTGTGGTTTTTTATACTATACCTGCACAAAAAGTCCACACAGAGGTGAGTGAACAGTTTGTTATAATTTTTTCCTGGGTTTTCATTCCCTCCCACTTTCCTTTTGTTAATTTCTCCAGTTGCCCCTGTTCCACTGAAGTATCTATAAATGGGTGCATCCCTCTGCTTCTGTCAGGACTGAATGCAAGCCCTTGAAGTGCAAATCAGTATGGACACAGAAAGCCTCAAGCACAAAAATAAACTTTTTTTTTCTGATCAAATGATAGTGAGCTGCTCACCTTGACAATTCAAAAGGTTTTTTTGAACACACTGCATTTTTTCCCCTTGCATTTTGTTAACACTTGTACACAAGAATGCAGCCGAAGCCACAGATGTGGTACAACCCTTCTCCCAGCCAAGCAGCAGGGATACATCCAGGTGTGAGGCCACTCACAGGGCTGCCTTCACCACAGCAGAGCTGAGGATCAGCATCCCCCAAGTGATGAACACAGCTTCTTTGCCACCTCTGCAGCCTCCATGAGACCGACAACCTCTTCCAGGAAAGCTCTTCATGTTTAAAATCTGCAAAAATACTACCATTGAAAAAGGGGGTAAATGCATTTTCCTTTTTTGTCCAGAATAGCTGAGTGTAAAGCAAAACATAGGATTTTATCAGCTAGAGCAACTGTTGTTGGCCTGTGTAACTGTTCGAAAGGTGCCTCATTGATCTTTTTCACAAGACGATATTTAGTTAATATACACCTCAGGATATTGCTCATGGCACTGTGATGACTTTGGACTTGGCACCACACTACTCATTTCACACATGGTTACCTTGGTGCATTCATTGACTGGTCCTCAGACTGTGCAACTCCTCAAGGATATCGCTCTTTTGATAAAAGGCATCTGGTAAAAGGGCAATGGCAGGGACAAACCAGGCCAGGATTCTTCTGCGCTGAGAACACTTGCAGATGCCAAAAACATCTTGTTGTTTGTTTTTTTTTTAATAAGCCACGACTCAAATGATCACAAGAAATAATTTTCTAATTACATCTAATTCTTGCTGCTGAGAGAAACAATTCCCACCGAATAGAATGCACAATGTACAAGTGGATATTGAGCAGTAATTTATCTCCCAGTCTTGCTTCTTCTCTTTAAATAAATCATGATTTTTCCATTAATTAGTAGGCTTTTGAATAACAAGTCTCTACATGTATTTGCTATTCTAAATTTGCTGCACCTCATTAAAAAGGTTAAAGAAGCATAGTCCTTTTTTTCCCCTCCAATTTTCTCTCCAATTGATGTCAATCTTTACAGCCTGTTGGCAGCTGGCTCCTAGCCATGCAATTACTGACTGCAGTTAAACTAACTGAAACATTGCCTTCAGATGGAGGAATGGACGGAACTGTAGGAAAATCTATTTTGACTCTTGAAAGCCATGTTTCAAAGAGCTTTGGCTTTGTTTGAAAGAAACAGAAATTCTTGGTTTATTTCAAAAAGTAATAAATCCTGAATCTGTTTTTCTCCCATAACAAAGCATGTGGCCAAACAAATATCATTAGTCCCATGAGGATCCCCATGACAGTCCCAGGAATAAAGATATGTTTGGTATGATCCTTCAAGACCCTGTGTACAACCCTATCAATTTTTATTCCCCCCCCAGATCTTCCTCGGCTACAGGTTTATTGATATAGGTATCAATGAGAAAAGTTAACCTGATCCAAGGATGGGTTTTGTGCAATGTCTTTCTGTCAGCTGCCATTGCTGAAGGCAGCTGGGGACAGTCCTGGCAATGGGAAGCCCAGACTGGGCTGCACAGCATCTTGAGTCAGTGTGCCCAGATCCCTGGCAGCCCTTCATTTTCTTCCTTCATCCCCGGCAGTCTCTTCAATTCATCACTGCCTCCAAGTGCCCAGGAGAGCTGCTACTTCCCATCCTTGCTTTCAGCCTGGCATGATACTTTTTGCTGTTTCTGCAACTGCAGCAAAAGTCCAGGAGGGCTTAAAGTCTGATATCAGTAACACTGTGCTGCTGCCTGTATGAAGGTCAGTGTGCCACAAATCTTCAAAACATTTATATTTGTCAGATTTCCAAACATTGCTGGTTCTAGGAAAGCGTTGGTGTGTCTGTCCTCAGGCAGGCAGATAAAAAAGTGTCTAACCAACATTATCCTGTTGTCTTCCTGGTCTAGCAGCAGCCAGCCCAGAATAACCTAGACTCTTCAGAAATTACCCAACATCTGGTCCTGTGCACCTTGAAGCAAATTAGAGTATTGCCTTTTGCTATGTAGAAGAACTGGAACATTCAACCTTATTAATCATTCTTTAAAATAAATTTCCAGTTCCAGGAAGTCTTACAAAGAGTTCATAATGAATAAAATTTAGGTGTTTCCAAGAATGAAAACACGTGTTCAGACAGGACAAGAAGGGTTCAGACAGGATGAAAAGTAGCATGATACTTTACTACCCACTCTAACAAATAATTTGTGCAAACCACTGAGAGAACTCTTGAAATATATGTGCAACTTTTACTCTACTGTAGCTAATCATCACTTCAGGAGACAGTGTTTCTTGGTGGAGGATATAATTGTGATAGAAAATAAACTGGTTTTCACTAAGATGAATGGGGGATATATTGGGCCACATTCCAACTCTTCATTCTCCCTGAACAGTATTATTAGGGTTAATTTTTTCACCCACTTTCTCTGTTTTCCCTGAAGTCTCCTGTGTTGTAAAATAAGAGTTATCCACCTGATTTTAAACTGGATTAATTGCGGAAGAGCAAGTTCTTTGCTTAAACTGTCAACATCTGAAGAAGGCCCTGAAGATAAATGAGCTGTTGCAATTCTCCTAGAGCAAGACGGGATCTTTCCTTTCTCAGTTCTTTTATTGCTATTTTCGGAAAGGGTGCAACTCAGACATTGCCTTCCACTACCTTATTGCAGCAGACCCTTGGGGAAGAGGACTGGCATGGGTGTGGCTGAAAGGATGTGCTTACCAGATCCTGATGCACAGAGGTTCAGACAGCTGCAGGTTGGAAAATGCCTTGGTCTCCAGGAAGCAGCTCGGCTGTTACCCTGCAACTGCATAAGGAGGGATCTTGCCTGGTCCTCCTCCACCTGAGCCAAAAAACAGAGATGGGAATTTGTAACATCTCAGAAATCCCTAGAAGCAGTTGATCTTTCATTTTCTCATTTAGTGCAACAACTATTCTTGAATATATGGGACAGTCCTATTGTAAATGCTAAATTGATCATTTGACTTCAGCAAATTCTTTGTATAGACAGCTTATTGTAATACTACTTGTGCTATTCTTTTAACATGATTGTGACCACACACCCTGCACAAAACATTGTGGTACTATTTTTATAAGCTCTTTCTTTTTTGCAGCCAAAGACATTGGCCCTGGTTTGCACTGATAGTTGCATAGGGCAGAGTGAAAGATAAACCCTGCCAAGAATCTGCCCGTTTTAGCTCCAAATTTATTTTCATGCCTTGTGAAGCTAAGGATCATTTGAAGACTATCTCTAAACTCCCAGGAGAGAGAAAAGTGCCGGGTGGCTTGTAAATATAGCCTAGTAAAATAGATGGAATATTTTTTTTTACACTCTGTAGACACGTGTACATTGTGCTCAGTTTGCAAACGTGCAGCTGGACACTCAGCTTTTTTGTTGTTTTTTTGTTTTGTTTTGTTTTTTTTTTAACACTGGCGTTGGTTTAGACTGGAATAAGACAAAGCAGTCAGAAGATTTTCTACGTGGTCTGATGTTTCTCTCAGAATCCACTTTAAACCACACAATACAATTCCAGAGTGTCTGACAGAATAGTACAGCCCTTGTTGGCTGCAACACTGTGAGAAAGGAAAAAATGAATTCAAAACCATCCTGATGATAACAAGGATTAAACTTTGTAACAATAACCATAAGAGCCACTGGATAAAGTGTAACTGGCTGTAACCTCAGGCCCATGTCACATTACTACGGCCAGAAAATAAAGATCATTTTGTTCCCAGTACTTCTGTGTGTCATAACATTATTAAAGACAGACTGACTTACTTTAAAAGCACAGGATCCCTAAAAATTGAGTGAAAGGCAAGTCTTTTACCATTGGAGTACTTACCACTTGCATCAGAACTGTTTCTGCCTTCCGGTGGAAAGCTCTAGGGCAGAGATATCCTTTCCAGGCAATCACAAAACAACTGCTTCAGAGACCAAATACATAACAAATTTCTTGCCCTACAGCAGTGTTTTTACTCTTAAATCCCACGTACTGCCAACAAACTTGGGGCTAACGCAAAAGCCACCCCTGTGTCTCAGGCTGGCTTTTTGGACAAAGTGCTGCACATATCCTGTGCCCAGTTTGGTCAGCTAAAGAAGCGATAAGCCTCACGCCTTGCAAATCTCAGTGCTAAAGAAGACTTTTTCTCTGCACAAACTGTGCCTCTTCGATTAGACTTTCACTATCCTGCCCTTCCACTGCCACAGCACCTCCCCGTTCAGAGGCAGCACTGTCACCAGGAATAAGTTCTCCTGAACACCAACTGGAGGCAGTGATTTTCTCTCCGACTCTCCACAGGAAAAATCACATTAACTACGTCACAAAACTCAGCATCTTTAAAAAACCTCATAAACCACATGCACAGTGGCCTTCCAAAGCTGCTTTATATTACTTCTACAGGAACACAAGAAGTCTCCACAGTCTGCCAGCTGTTAAGTAGGACACAATGATACCCTCAGTTAGACAACTTCACCTAATCTTAATGGGACAGTTACCCCCCGTTTTGTCAGTGCCAGCATCCTTACTTCGCTCGTGCCCACTTAGCTGTTCATGCCATTGTGCTTTGCTTGGCACTTGAGAACCTCTGAAGGGCAGATTCAGAGATGACTCTTACTCATCTACTATGTACACCTTTTTGCTCTGTCTGAACTGTTAAAATGGAGATCTGGAAAGTGAATTGTTACTTGTATGCACTTTAAAACGAAGCACACGCAGGAAACAATTTCTGGGGAAACAGTAATAGGCAAAAACTATCTGAAAGAATGCACCAGACCCCCTCCTGTTTTCAGTTTTTCCAGATGTTGGCCAGGTGTCCTTATCCATACATCACTGAGTGGATTAAAGCTCAGTTCAGCATACTAGATATCAAATCACTTGCAGATATCCTCTATATCATGCAGTGCTTCAACATCCACCTGGAAATTCCTCCCAGGAATGGATCTGAGTCCTGCTTGCTTCAAGGCCACATCAGGTTCTCACCCTTTTATCTTTCAGTACTTTGTTCTTTCTTTAAGAATAACTTCTTGAAAATTGTGAAGAACTTTTCAAATATTCATTTTCATTTGTTTCTCCTTCTGCTCTGTGTTCAGAGAAGATTCATATTGGAAGGAATGGGAGGGAAAAAAATCTGCCAACACATTCAGAAGGGGAATTGGCTGCTTTAATATTGAAAGTGGCATGAGGATAAAGCAGAGCAATGCTGTACAGAAGTCAAAACTTTTCTTGTTCTTCTACCATTTTGCAATCATTGTCACCACTTACAATAGGAACAGTGAAGTTCCAGAAAGACAATCAGGGCATTCACAGGGAGTGTTTCAACATCTCTTAGTGGTCTCTGCTTTTAAATTTTGTTTCCTTAGTTATTCTAAACTCTGTAACAGCACATTATTGGAAATAGGCATCATACTGACTTCAAAGTTCACCTATCACCACCAAGTCATTGTTTATCTTTCTCCCTTGCCTTGAACTTGGCTGCTTGCTGTGGTCACTCTTCCAGCTGGTTAAGCCTGAGTGTTGCTGAAACCTCCTTAGTGTCTGCTTCAATTTTGTATCTGTTACACACCACAGAGCACTACACAGTATCATCTGCTTACAAAAATTGTTGCTTTGCTTATTCTATCTCTAGGTTTGAATTAGCTGATGAACCATTTGCTGTTCAGTAACTTCTGAAAGTGTCCTCCATCAGAATGCACTTGCTATAGAACAAAACCGGGGGACAAAACCAACAAGAATCTTCTCATGGCTGCAATTTCATCTTTTGCCAAAACTTGAATGTCAAGCTTTGAAAAGGGGCTTTTCTTCCTAAGGAGAAAGTAGAGATTCAGATAGCCTAGGAAGGAACTGCTTTCAATCAAGTCAGATTAATTGAGGAAAAGTAGAACACAATTGCTGATGAACAGCTAAGGAAAAAACCACAGAGAAAAACTAATTAAAGGGCATTTTTAAATGGTCATAAAGACAAAAGTGTCATGAAAAACGTGGCCATCATTATGATGAATCTCTTGGACTTTTCGGAAGGGTTATTTCACCTGTACAATAGTTTCCAGGTCATTACAGGATAAGGTTTAGGTGCTCTACAATGTGTTCTTATATATGAAATGTACATTAAATGACTATTGATTTTGCTTCATTTGCAAGACAAAAAAGAGTGCAAAAATCCCTGTTTGCTTAAGTTAAAGTCCAGAAAGTTACTGATTTATTCATGCACAAAGAACCACCGTGTACTCACACTCCAAATGAGTTATTTTAGATAAAATGGAAGCATGGGAGAAAGGACAAATGTCAAAGGCCCCCAAAAGGGAGTTCATTTCACACATTTCTTTTGGGACAGGCTGTCACAGCTCTGTCATGTAGCATACCAAACAAGCACACTCTGTATTTCATTAAAGGGCTCAATGAAGACAAAACAGAAGGTGACCAGTGATGAGCAAAGCCCCACTGTGTAAGGTAGTACTTACACATTGAAAGAGATAAGAGACCTTGTCCCAGAGAGCTCACAGTCACAAAGGAGGTATAAACACAGAAGTGTCCTTGTAGCATGAAAAACTGGATGCTTTTCCAACAGAAAGAAGCATTTTCTCTCAAAAAATATCCTGTCTATAACTAAGTTTTCTACCCAGATGTTGTGTTTAAAAAAAAAAAAAAAAAAAAAGGTAATCTAGACCTTGCAGAAGAAAATTCCAAGAGGTGTTCAGCAGGAAAAAAATTTCTAGTTACAGCAGTGTTCTGGTATCTGTAAATCATTTCTGGCACGTTATCCTCCTAGTTCTTTATGTTTTCAGTTCAGCAGTAATGCCCCTATTCTGTCATTTTGTGAGATATATTATTCCTTTCACAGCTTTGAACAATATGTTCTCATATGAAATGTCCTTATAACTGTACTAAATAGGCCATGAAATACCTAGGTAGTCTCTTCAGATATACAAGTGTTTGTACACTTGATTTACCAATCACAATAGATAGACAGACAGGATAGGTGTATAAACATAATCTTTACAGATATCACTAACAAAGCAATGCTAAAACATGACTCTCAAAGTACAGAAATTAAAAACTAAGGCTTGGAGAACAACATAATTAAACCTGTATTTTTCCTTATTTCTTATTTTAGTCTCTCATGCTGTGGGGCTGCAGGGATATGTTTCAAGGTACTTCTCACTAAAGAATCAGTCATTCAAAATGCCAGTCTGTCCCATAAGAGGACACTGCTAAGCCACAAAAATTTTATTATCTGGATTAGAATTAGATGTGAATATACTGTAGACTGCACAGGTGCTATCTAAGGCTTGAGGTCTCTCAGGTAAAACAGCTTGTTTAAAAAATGTATTTGGCACTAATTTGGACTTTACAAAAATATCCATGAAGTACTTTATGCAAGAATTTGATGTGAATTTGGCTTCAGATAATGGACAATTTTCTAAAATGTCCAAAGTATCTGAAAATGGGTTAAATGTACAACATGGCCCTAGCAGTTCTTAAGTGGACCATATTTCTATAGCATTTTACATCCTGGAATTGTCCAAAATAATTTCAGAAATTATGGGAATTTCTTGACTCTTTGGCCTGAGGACCCTTTTGGCAATGTTATTTACCATTTAGTCTAGCCACATGCCTGATGGAACCAGAGGTGAAACCTGGTCATTTGTGAGGTGACACACACAGGAAAATTCCTCAAGATAATACAAGAATATATTGTCCTCTTGAACAATGAGGAAGAATACAATACTCAGAATACAATAACCCGTATGGAAACATTTGGTAACACAATAAACAGAAGAATGCTGACAATGGAATTTCTTCTTTTAAATGAAATTAAATTTTTCTACATAGAATCAATCATAAAATCATAGGGTCATAGAATGGTAGGGGTTGGAAGGTAGCTCTGGAGATCATCAAGTCCAACTCCCCTGCCAGAGCAGGATCACCCAGGGCAGGCCACCCAGGAACAGATCCAGGCAGGTTTTAAAAGTCTCTAGAGATAGAGACTCCACAAACTCTCTGGGCAGCCTGTTCCAGGGCTCTGTCACCTCCACAGTAGAAAAGTTTTTCCTCATGTTGAGGTGGAACCTCCTGTGTTCCCGTTTGTGACCATTGCCCTTTGTCCTATCACTTCTACTTGAAACCCACCCTTCAGATATTTGTAAATATTAATAAGATCCCCTCTCTGTCTTCTATTCTCCAGAATAAAGAGTCCCACGTCTCTCAGCCTTTCAACATGGCTGTGCCATGGATGCTCACATGTGCCATGTACACTCACGAGTGCCCATGCATGCTCACACTTGCTCATGCATGCTCACACACGCCCATGGACACTTCTACATGGATAGAATTTAGAGGTGTTGGCACTCTCTTTGCTGAGTGTGCAGGCTGGAAGACTGATTTGAGACTGTAGAGGTGGCAGTTACGTCATTCTCCACATTTCAAAGCCCTGGCAGACTAGTTATTTAGGTCACCAAAAAATTATATCCAAAGAAGTTGCAAAGCAGCACAAACACTTCAGGTTGCATTACAGCCATCTGCAAATGCCGGGCACACGTTTTGTCTGGGATCATTAACCAAGAAGTTTACAAAATTTTCTCTAAGCTGGAAAAAACTAAAGATTGACTTTGAGCTTCCGAAAATGTTTCTTGGAAAAGCTGTTGTTTCAAGAGCAGGTTTGTGATGACCAAACCATGAAGATGGCGTTGAATGACAGCAGTACTGCATTCACCAGTATCATAATAGAAAAGCTGTCAACAATTGCATTGGTCATGAGCCAGTTCACTCTGCAAATAAACAAAGCACAGCCTTAACCGGATTAGATTTTAAAATGTAGAACTTCAGTTTGAAATTTTGCATGAAAGCAGATGTGATCTCCCTGATACCACTTCTGCCACCAGGATCTGATGAAAGCCTACTTTCCTCTGCTCTCAAATAGTAATACTTAACAAGAAAAAAAGGGCCAAAACATGTTTGCAGTTGGGGGTTTGGTTTTCCAATTGAAGAATGTTCTGAAGCAGTATTCCCAAGGCTAGCTCCGGCCATCCTGAATCACAGTCTTAGCCTGAGGCTCTGTTAGGCTCCAGTTACAAAATGTCTTGGGAATCGCTTCCCTTTAACACCACTAGACACAGTGCCATGGATGCCAGACCTCCTTCCTCCCATAATCCCCTTTTCTGTTGTTTTTTGGCTCTATTCACTAGAGAATATATATATTTATAACGATCTGAGGAATGGTAGCTTTTACCCACTACTGGATTCAGGAGTTACTGGGACCCTGCCTGCAACTAATGACCAAAATGGTATTTTCTAAAAATGGAGAGGGCCTCATGTGGCACAGCACAGTCTGGAGCATTAGCAGGTCCTGGAACACAGGGGGTGTCTTTTGCTGCTATAAAAGTTTCTGGCCCATGCACACATACACCAGTACTATATACATTATTTTGCTGCTTTTCCTTTGCTTGTGAAACTCCTTTCACTTTACAGCCATGCAAGCTGCAACAAAGCTCTGCTCACATAATAACGGTATGTTCCAGCTGCATCCCACTATGACAGTAATTCAAAAATCTAAGATCTCAGAACTTCAGTAGCCCTTGCCAGATTTTCCCTCGCCCTTCCTGGGTTAGTACTGCAGCCAGTTAAAACCACATTGAAATTACCTTTTAAATATGCCTTTAGGCACAGAGCTAAAGCAAAGGTTTGGCAAAGCTCATCCCGTTCTTAATGCTCTAATGCCATATTATTACTACTCATTGAAAAGCTTAATGCACTTAAAGTCTACCATCATGCCAAAATACACTGACGTTATTTAAGAGTTTGCCATATAATTTGAACTGATTGCATATTTATTGTTGAAGCAACCTCAAACCATAAAGCTTCACGGTTTCCTCAGAAGCACTTATCCCTCTCACTCTTTGATAGTCTCTTCCTACACAATTGTTATTCACAGCAGGCTTCAGGGAATTCTTTAATAGAGAATATTTACATTGTTTTCTGCCTTCCATCACTGAAGCTTTAAATCTGGGGTTCAGGGATTTTTCTGCTAAAAAATATCAATAATGTGCAGCAGAAAAAGACCTCGGATTCTTCTTTTTCAACGCACTTCACTCACAGCATGTCCTACAGAGTAGAGGTGCCTGTACAACTGCATTTTGGGTTGCGCCTCTACACGCACCACTAAGAGATGATCCCCTTTCTTTGCGACAGCTGTTAAAAAGTGTCAGCTGCAACAAATACATTGGAGGGATACTTCTTTAATTCCCGATGCCATTTTTAATTTCAAAGATAGATACTGAGAAATTGGATAATTGTAAATGGCCAGCCATTCTTTTTAAAAAACCCCGTGACCCAGACATCTGAAACAGAAAGGTGCATGGTCACACAAGATAAGAACATACAACAGAAGTCTCAGAGTCCATGTAAATAATTCTTTTTTTACCATTTCACTTACACTCTTCCTTGTCCTTATTTTGAAACACATTTTGCACTTCTGTGGCAAATTCACAGTTGCTCACGGAGTGTAGTCACAGAAAGATACGCTTGTTACAGTAATTATAATAAAGTACTGATAAATACCAGCTACACCCTCAAACTACACTTGGGTAGTGTCCAGAGGCAGTAGGTCCCTGCAAACCATTCAGTAACATCTTCCCAGTCAACCAAGTATCTCACAAAAGAGCTCTCCTCTCCTCCCCTAGTTTTTCCCTTTACTTTCCTGATATCATGACATATACTCCAGAACATCCAAGAATTGCTAATTACTGGGTGCCTCTTCCCCGTTTATTTTCAAGAAAGGTTTCCTTTCTCTATTCTACTAGCTCATCTATTTGGAACACTCTGAAGTCCAGGCAGGTTCTCCTCCCCCTCTACTCTGCCCTAGCGAGAACACATCTGGAGTACTGTGTCCAGTTCTGGTCTCCCCAGTTCAAGAGAGACAAGGAAATACTAGAGACAGTCCAATGGAGAGCCACGAGGATGATTAAGGGACTGGAACATCTCTCTTACGAGGAAAGGTTGAAATACCTGGGGCTGCATAGTTTGGAGAAGGCAAGACTGACAGGGGATCTTACTAATATTTACAAATATTTGAAGGGTTGGTGTCAAGTAGAAGGGGCGAGTCTCTTTGCAGTGGTGCCCTGTGATACAACGAGGGTTAATGGTCACAAATGGGAACACAGGAAGTTCCACCTCAACATGAGGAAAAACTTCTCTACTGTGAGGATGACAGAGCACTGGAATGGGCTGCCCAGAGAGTTTGTGGAGTCTCCTTCTCTAGAGACTTTCAAAACCTGCCTGGATCTGTTCCTGTGTGGCCTGCCCTGGGTGATCCTGCTCTGGCAGGGGGATTGGACTCGATGATCTCCAGAGCTACCTTCCAACCCCTACCATTCTATGACCCTATGATTCTAACCTAACTTGAAATAACATTGAAACACAGCAGTGCCTTATATCACAGACATGAAAACAACTCTATTACATCAAAGACAGACAGGTTCAGTAATGTATCTTCTTCACTCTCTCAGAAAGGCCTCCCTTTGGCAGTCTGTTGAAGGAGACAGACATGGTCTGCAGTCAGTGAGAACGAGACCAGGTCTCAAGCGTCCGCTGTCAGTTCATGCAGAGGTAAATGGCAGCAGGGAAGACTGTACTTTGTTATGCTACAGCTCTCCATCTGGCCTCCATGAAGGAAGACCAAGAGAAGCATTTGACCCTCTGTGTGTTTAAGAGGATCTGTGCCAGGAAAAAAAAAGAGCCCACACACAGTTCGCAAATTTATCAAGTATCTTTCGAGAAGTTAGAAACAGTGAGTCTTTCTTGGGTGACAGCTGCACCTAAGTTGCAAATCATCTCTTCCACAACAAAATATGAGGAAGAATTTTCATTTATTTTTATTTTTTCCTTTCCTTCCAGGTTTGTCGTTCTGTTTGTGCCCTGCTAATGGCCAGCTCACAAGCAGCCACAAAGTCAGCAAATCAGGCTTTGATAACAAAGTTTAGTTTTCTGTAAAACTATCATCCAGCAAACTATACTATGCATGTGGAGCTCTTTATGATGTGCCTTGTGCAAAAGTGAGATTATGAAAGAGTTAAACATCGAGGCCTTTAATTTCTCTGGATATTCCAGTAACGGTGAAGTAAAATACATCTGCAGGCTAAATGGGAGGTGCTTTTGTACTGGAAGAGGATAGCGCTATAGAGGGTATGGGAGGCACAAAAAGAAACAAAACAGAAGCCAAAACATTCTGAATCATGCTGGTCAATTAAAGAGTACAGCACTGCTACCCAAATGGAGGGGAGCAGGAATCCACAAAACTCTC
The DNA here is from genome assembly GCA_024336885.1 of Actenoides hombroni. Classification (NCBI taxonomy): domain Eukaryota; kingdom Metazoa; phylum Chordata; class Aves; order Coraciiformes; family Alcedinidae; genus Actenoides; species Actenoides hombroni. The sequence continues at coordinate 58,031,235 of WUAM01000287.1, read as the reverse complement.
AGCTTCCACCACATCCAAACAGGAGTATTTCACAATGAAAGCTTCTGTAGCAATCTGCAGGGAATCTGGAGCCACCCATGTATCAGATATTTTGTTTATTTTAAACTGACATGCACCCTTCCTGGACTGATAAATGAATGGGAGGTGGAAGTGAAAGGGAATAAATAAATCTCACATATAGAAATAAATACATTTTTCCTCTCCATAGTATCAGGAACAGATCCCTTGCCAGACTGAAGAGTAGGATGGCAACTGTGTGTCACTTTATCATCTCTGAAGCCGACAGAGATGACGTTAATTGGAAAAATAAATCAACTTTGTCACAAAGCCTCTTTCAGCTTGATTTCTTGGTGCTATACTAGCCAATATAAATGAATTCGTGCTATCAATGCTTGAAAGTCAGAGGCCAAGAGCTACAAGAACAGCCAAGAGATAGTATTTCTTTAACATCTGGAAGTAAGGAACCATACTTTTTCTGGAATAGCTTTTATCAGACAGAATTGTTATTTGTGTCCCTCTTCCCACCCAGATGCCCCACTCTGCTGAATGTTTCGAGTATTATATAGCTTTCTAACTCCCTCTTTCACGTCCACAAAGGGGTCACAACTTACTGCTCTCAACATGGTAAGATGTAGCCATCTACCCCTTAAAAGAGCCAGAGAACAGACATGGTTAAAACCAAATGTTGGAATGCAGTCCTTGGGGAAAGAGATAAGGCAGGTAGCTGGGAACCTCAGCATCTCCCATGCCTGGAAGGCGATATTTACTGACTCCTCAGTGAGGCAACTTTGAGCCTACTGAAAAGGTGCCATCCAAGCAGCAAGAGCACACCATGTATGAGCCCTTACACACGGGAACAGAACTGTCTCCCTGGATTTTACATCAGTATCCTCTGCTGTCGGGGCTGGCTAACTGAGCCCTGGTAAAGCTTCTGCTGTGAGCTCAACAAATTCTGTAATTTCCTTAACATAGAGAGAAAATTACATTGGACAACATGTTAATACATTTGATTTTAAGTGCTTCTTCAGGGCAAGGACTGAAGAAAAGACTACGGATTTGGCCCATTTTCATAATATTGTGATGGTGACCTTATCATCATACTGTTTACTGGGCCATTTTCTGCACTCAGTGTGATTAATAAATTCCTTCCTCAGTGCGGACCAATTCACATCCTATTTTTTAAGTTTCTTTTCCGTTGACAGATTTTCACAAAAAGCAAGTCATACTAAACTTTCCCTTAGGTGGTTTTTATTCCTGCTTCTTTACCTTCAGACCACTCTACACAATGTTTTGAACTTCAGTGAATCATAAGAAAAGGAAGGATGGGATCTGCCATCTGGAAATTATTACTGCATAAATACACTTCTTTTTTTTCCCTGCTAATTCTAACACAAAGCAATGATACTGAAACAGATGCCAGACTAAACAGTGGAGAAAACAATGCAAACATGAACTTTGCCACCAGCAACCTAAGTACTGAGCTTGATCTTAACGGAAAGCACAAGCTGGAGCACATGAATATTCCGAAATGGGTGGAATGGTTTGCTAGGGAAAGCACAGTGAAGTTTAGGTAGGGGGTTTTTTTGTTAACATAAGCTAAATTTGATATCACTGAAAAATAGCTGGACTTAAGCTGCTGAAGTGTGAAATCACAGCAGAAAGATTTAGTTTCTAAAAAAGCTCTAGGAAAACATGCATCTCTAGCACAGAGGAAGTCAGAAGGAAATCAGCTACAAAGAATGTCTGCTTTATTTCTTCTGAGACAAAGGTATTTCTATCTCCAGAAAATGGGAAACAATCACAGATTGCCTTGGGCCCCAGCTCCCTCAGCCAGCTCTTTTTTGGGTTTTGTAATTTTCGTTTTTGTTGCTGTTGTTGGGCCTTGAGTGATCTGGCACCACTATCAGTCTCCTTTTTAAAATATTATTTTTGTTCACTGATTCTACATTTAGCTGGTAATGTGGCATTGGATTGCTTGACCTTATTGAAAATCTTTCCTGCGTCCTGAAAAATTCAAGTAATGTATTGTTCACATTTATCTGACTCATTTATTCATGATTAAATCAAAACCAAATTACCAAGAAGATCAACATCAGTCTAATGCTGAGCACACAGCAGCCTGAAGCACAGACTGGGATTCACAGTATTTGGTACAAACAGGTACTCCCTCCAAAGACTACAATCACTGCATGGATGTGTGAGTGCACTTAGAGGGAGAGGAGAGAGAAGTTACACTAAAAATCTACACAAGGTACAATCAGTTCACCAAGTAAGCAGGTAAAAAACACAGGGCTATAAACCACTCCTTCCATTTGACATCTGGCTTTTGTTCACACTAAGTAAATACATGAACGTTGATCTTACCATCCCTCTTACAAGTACAGAGGTGTGGACATAGCTGGTAAGCAGAAGGCTGGATCTGCACTTCTGATTATCCCTTCAGCCTCTTCCTCCTCAGCCTTCTTCTCCATCTCCAGACTCCTGCCACTGCTCTACACTCTCCTTAGCTCTGTAACCCCAGCGGACTTGTTGCTGCCCCAAAACTGTGAAAAGCCCTTGTAAAATAAATTTATCTCTATTTATTTAAACTGGGGCTGTGCTTCCAGCTGTTGCACATGTCATTTGCAACACTGGCACACTTCCATCATGATACCCATCTCCTCAGTGGCAAACCAGGGCCAAAGAGAGAACATTAAGCAACAGGTTCCTGTCCTGTTCAGTATCTGGTCCCCAGCATCAGGATGCAGCTGCTATATAACCAGTAAACACAAGACCCTCTCCTACCCATCTTTGTGTGACATCCTCTATAATCTCTTTTGCTTGTGCCCCATGGGAGAGCCCACATACAGAAGATGTCTAGTCCTTGTCCATGCCTTTCACATACCCAGAAGCTGGACTTCCAATTCTACACATTATACTTAGTTTTATGCACAGACTGGGGAGTTATTAATGACTGGTGGGCACAGAGCCCTGTAAGTCAGCTGACGTAAGAGCAACCTATAGATCATATGTATTAGGGCATAGGATATCTGGATGTTTAAAGTATTGATGTTAACCTCATGCATGTTATAAATAGCAGGTGGCTACTGTCCATATAAATCGTAAAAACTATGCCTCAGCTATTTATCATCTGAAAACCCTAGGATGTGATGTTCTTCAATTTTATTTTCTATTTTTCACTGAAATGCCAGGATGAGAGGTTTCTCTGAAATGGTATAAAAAGTAGCAGATTATAAAGCACAAGAAGGCTATGAAAGTACAACTTTTCACTCTTGCACCACTGCATTTTTCCTGTATAGAAGGGAGTATCTAAACTTTGGAAATTCTTGTGAAAAGAGATGACTATGGTAAATAGACATGAAACCACTCAGGAAATTGCTTGGCTAGGAGATGGCTATACATTTAGAGACACACAAGCTGTATCCCATACTGTCTTTGCTAGCCATGGCCAAGTGTAGCCTCAAGTCATTGGCTTAACCTGCCTTGAGATCCTACAGCTTGGTGGGGCATGGTTCAAGGTCAGGCTGCTCCCCGTGTGGGGGCTTGATTTTTCCTGCCTGAGAAAACACAGTTGATTTGCCTGCAGCCAAGCCGAAACATGAGCCAATAACAGGAAGCGAGGATGGTGGGAGAGCTTGGATTCAAGCCACGAGCCAACATGTAATTAGGTACAAACAGCGCCACGTCAGAAAGCGCTGCTGAAACCAACAAGTCAGCTCTGGCTGAAAGTAACAGCCAGTGAGGTGTTATCAGGCAGTTATCTAGACAGGTATTTTAACTGGAATCACATTATCATCTGACTTTTAATGCTGCACAAGGGAGGGGTCTGATTCTTTTTCTTTGCTAATCTTTGGATGTGACTGAATGAGACCCAGAAATGAGCAGGTTCTCAGATGCTTTACCGTTAATACCCCAACCCAAACCAGCAGGAAGAGCTTGAAGACAAGTTGCTTAATCTAGTCAGTCAAGTATCCCCGAACACTGTATTGCTCTGTTGATCTGATCACAGAAAGGAGTTCAAGTGGGAATTTTCAACAATTAATTGAAAAAAATTCAAAAAGAATATGTTTTCACATTGCTACTCAGCTTCTTTAAATTTCCAGCAACGTCCTGCAACTAGTCATCCACCAAAACTTTCGCATACATGCTTTGCTTTTCCTGACTGCTTGTGGATAACAATTCTGCTATTGGCTTCCAGGTGCCTGAATTGCCCACTGTCCAGTTACTGCATTGGAGCTAGAGAGTACCTGGAGCTTACACCTTAAAGGGACAAATGAACTTTCAAACAAGAGCAAGCTAAATACATGACCCTAACCAAGAAGGATGAATAGGCTTGGACAGACATCCCAGTGTGAGCCATAGGTGAACAGGAAATAGATCAGTAAGGAGAAAGAAAAAGAATGACATACACTGAGCTACGTCTGAAAAGACAGGGACACCCATGGATGAGTCAGGAGGGCAAAAACCAGAAAGCACAACAGAGAAGAAGGAAATTAAATTGGGATAAGAGATGGCCAATATGGTCCCAGACACCACCGCCAAAGACAAAACCTAACCCCAGAAAGGGCAGAGCAAATCTGAAGGAAAAGTTGGGTCAGCAAGAGTGGGGGAAAGCAAGCACAGAATCTTTAAAGCATATACAGCAAATTGTAGTCATGTACTCCAATGAGCCATAATACAATCCTTGTCCCCCAACCCCACCGGCACTTGAAAAAAGTTTTAAACACCAGCCCACAAAACCAAACAGAGCAGCTCCCCTTGATCAGACAGCAATGGAGAACTCTTCTTGACTGCAAGCCCACAATTTGCTGTTTCTGTTCAGTCCTTAAAAAAAAATCCTTGATGAGCATATCAAACATCTGCTTTGAGCTACTTCAGGCACAAGTGGCAGGTCTGAAGTGTAGCCTAAAGTCTGTGGTCCCTTAGGAACAACCCTTTGTCTGCAGACCTCTCGATCAGGCACCTACAGAGCTCTCCAACATAAGCAGTCCAAGCTCAGGTGGAAAGCTCTTCTCCTACATACTGGCTTTTAAACATGTGAGTTTTATAACTCAAGCCCAGAAAACTGCTACTAGCCCAGTCACAGCTGATGCCACTTTGAAGTGCAGCACCTGGTAAACAAATGCTGTGTAAGGGTATCTTAATAAGACCAGTGGCACTCATGGCTCCTCTGGGGTCTGTATATTCACTGCTTGGCAGAGGCAATTTCAAAAGCAGGTCGATAAATTGGAGGGGCTGCAAATGTGATTTGAGTGCTGGGGAAAACACAACACAACACAACAATAGCTGTCGAGTTTAGTCTATGCAGGTTATCAAACAAAAAAGTGAAAGACATGCGGATTGTCACATAAAAACTTTCATAAAAGACACCACCAGGGATTCACAAGGGCTCTTCACTTTAAAGGACAGAATGGTTGAGACCTATATGCAGTTACTGGAACCAAAGAAAAATCAAATCAGATTGCAGGAGCGCATTTTAATTGTGATGGTGATTAACTACTGTGTCAAAACTTCAAAGGAGGTGGTGAGTTCCTCACCTCTTGCTATTTGTCACATCAAGGGTAGATGCTTTTCTGCGGAAGATTATTTCAGTAAGCCAAATAGAAACTCAGTGCAGGTCTGAGTGAAACTCTGCAGCCTGTGCTATATGAATAATCAGGCTAGACGGTCCCTTTTGGACTAAGAAATCTCTAAGTGGGTCTGTGAATCCTTTCCCTCAGCTCTGCTCATTCTGTGTGTGAAAAGAAGACAAATTCCGACACCTGCTGCAAACAGGATGGGTGTTTGCAGAGCAGCACAAGCAGCGCTGCTTTAACACTTGCGTCCGGCATCCAGGGCAGCCGTTAATGGCAGAAACTCTGCCTGCTGTGCCCCTCTCCCGCACAGACGGGTAGGTCAGTAGGTAAATACGGCACGCTAGACCCTGCTGTGCAGCCAGCCTCTGGGAGCTGAGAGCCTGCAGCTACCTGTGCGCTCTCTCCCTCTGGAGACCTACCAGCAAGCACCATCCTCACCATCGAGGGAGATGACCGGATGAAAGCAGCAATAAATAGACCGAGAAACCCTTCAAACTAACCTCAAAGTACTGCAGAGACGGAGCCCAAATAAACAGGGACACCAGGCCGAGGATAAGAACTGGAGAGAGGTGGGTCTGAGCTCTGACTGCTACCTTGGTATCTCTCTTCTCTGATGTAAAAAACCAGACTCTTTATACCTAAAAATCGGGGGGGGGGGGGGG
>WUAM01000287.1:58001119-58024917 GCA_024336885.1 Actenoides hombroni | reverse complement strand
GCGGGGCCGAGCGGGAGCCGCGGGGCCGCCAGGGGGCAGCGCTGTGCTGCGCAGGCCGGCGGCCGGGGGCCGGGAACGGGGGGCGGGGGGGCCCGAGGCCCGGAGGGCCCGAGGTCCAGCGCCCCCTGGCTCTGCCGCGCTGCTGGAGGGCGGCGGAGGCCGCGGCTGGCGGGGAGGGGGCGCGGCTCAGCGCTTTCCTTCTCAGGCAAGCAAGTTCCTCAGAGGCTGTAGGCACTGAGTGGGCGCCTGTTTCTTCCCGGGATCGCAGTTTTAGGAACGCATAAAGAGTACAATGATGGGAGGGGGCCAGTGAAAAAGGTGTTTGCTCAGAGGTTGTATAAAACCGGAACGGCAAATTGAACTGAAGACCTGAAACCTACGGTTTTTTACATTGAAAGCAAAAGTAGAGGCAGTGGAAGGCATAGGGTGGCAGAACTCAGTGAGGCGTCTCCAAAAAAAAACCACACTTGTGGCATTTTGAATTGACTGAAAGCGATAACGCATTAAGCTCCTGAAGCCGTTCGCTGTTGCCTTGTATACGTGAGGAACAGTTCCTGCGAGGAAAACAACCGTGACGCAGAGCGAGATTCATATTAGCGGAGAATATCTGTGGGGAGACAAAAGTTGTAAATGTCTAATTCTTTGGCTTAGTAACTAGCATGTTTTAGGAATTTACTATCCTTATAAACTCTGAGGATTTGGAGCTTTCGTAAAACAAGTGTTTGGTGAGCCAGACCTGCTGTCTGTGTCACGCCAAATTTATGTGCTAAGCGTCATTTCTGATCCCATTAAATGCCAGTTTCAAAGTGCTTGCAGAACTCTGTAACACAGCAGTGTTTTTGCTGTTTTCACTCTAAACTCAGAAAACATGCTATTTTTGTATAACATTAAATTTAGCCTTTATTTTTAGCGCATGCTGATAACTAGGCAGGCATAGTGTGGCAATGGAAGTTTGCAGCAGAAACATCCATCCCCTTCCAAAGCACTCAGTCGATTTCCAGAATTTTACTTGATGTATGGCAACACTTCAGGGCACAAGCAACATGACACAGTGGTGATGGAAACATGCTAATTGCTCAGCAGATGAAGTTTAGCCTCTCTTTTTTCCCCATGCTGTGAATTTTATATTTATTAAGAGCAAACTATCAGGAAATTAGTTTTAAATTTAAGATTACTGTGCACTCAATACCTGTTACTGCAAAACCCAGTCATTAGGCTTTTCACTGTTCCCCAGCTAGGTAAAGTGAGCTGTCTGTCATTGCCATTTTTCTTGTGCAGTCAAATCCACCCCTTCCTCGCTAAATCCTGCTTGTCTCTTTTTCCTGCATTAGTAAAAAGCAGCAGAATTGACTCAATTCTTTTATCTTAGGGTCCCTTATTTTCTTCAAATACATATTTTATTCATTAAAAAAAAAAACCAAAACACACAAAAAAACCCAACAAAAGTTACCACAAGATTTGGACCAGGATTTTGAGAGGATAAGAATCAAGAAAATGTTTTACTTCTTACTTCATTTTCTTGTATCGTTAAAGGTTAGTATCTTTTCTGCCAAGTTTACAATCAACAAAATAATTCCTTTTAATGAATCATTTTAGATAGGTGACAAGTTGCATTCCCTGTGCTTGAAAGGGAGATGACAACTAATAATTATTTTTAGAAGGTGAAGTTAATTCAGCAGGAAAGAGCTATACTTCAAAACCATGCGTAATTTATTTTTTTTTTTTAGATTTGTTTGTTACTTATTCCCTCTGACTTCAGTTTATGTGGAATAAAGGACTACATACAATATTTTCTAAATTAATGACTTCTTTTGGGTTTTTGATATTGATTGTAGATCCAACATCACAAATAAACAAAACAAAACAAAAAACCCCACTTATTTCAACCATTCTGACAAGCCCTTCAAACTCTTTGCTGCTGCCTACTCACTCTCCCTTTGATACAGAAACAGTTAAAAATGTCTGAAATAGAATGACTGGGCCAAATTACTCCCTGGTGCAATTCCATAGAGTATATCAGGGATTAATTTATTTTAGCACCATTTCGTCAGCATTATAAAAGCTACATTCAGTCATTAGCCAGTTGATAAATTATTCAGGAGATTTTCTTCCATGTGGCCCATTAGGGACAAAGAAAATCCTTTTTCAATCAGTCATTGTCTTGTCTTTATTTTTGGTACTAATTTAAGAAAACACAAATGATTAATAACATAGGCAGGCAGTTGCCGATGGACCATCGCTCTGCTGTGTGCATGCGTAGGTGCAGCTAGAGCTTGTCCCATGTCCCACAGCAAACACAAGCAGCTCAGGGCTGAGAGTCAGACAGCCTAGTGTGTGCTCTCGTTTACCAGCTCTGCCTCTGCAGGAAAGTTTTGCCCCATGTAAGCCATGGAGTAGCCCCACGGTGCCCAGCTGCTGCGCCTCTGACTGCTCGCTCAGTTCTGGCTGCCTCTTTGGGGCTGCCAAAGTGCTAATTAATCCCACTCCTGATGGGGAGCTCTGGTGAGCACAGATGTCTGCGGCAGCAAATCCACACATGCCAAAAGCGATAACTTTCTGTTACTACTGACAGAGGCCAGGGCTAAAGATGTGCAGTGAAAACAAAAGTGAGGTTTGCATCATTGTGCATCCATCTGCTTAGCTACCCTCCAGCCTCTCTTTACACTTTTTATCAGTACTCATGATGAGATTTTTCTATTACAGAGTTTGTGAAGTGATCGGGCACTAGACACTGAGCACAGCATGACTGATTTTGTTGAGAGTAAAGAGTGTGTCATTGCCACAGAATGGCTATGCTAGTCACTATGGGCTATGCCCATTAAAAGCACTCAGACATGCAGCTCTGAGTTCAGGTGCCAAAGTCCCACATTGCCGATTCCCCTGCTTCCCAAACACTACAAATACACATATTCTCTCAGCACCAGTTTCTGGCTGCAATGTTCAACAGAAGTACCCAAGACCCAAACCCTTAGCTTGATGAAGCATTGTTACACATCCAAATGCTTTGGGGATTTCCCACCAGGACAATTAGGTCTGTTTCCCTGTTATGCATGGTCTGAGAATTGCCTCTGGGAATAGCCAGTGAACATAGTATACATAAGGGATAGAAGGAGAGTGTCTTTTCCCCATTCCTCCTCTCCAACCATCAGCTCTCGAATGACCACAGCAATCAGATAAATTGTGGGAGAGTTCAGCTAAAATCCCTCTTCCACCAGCTCTTTCAGAACAGAACATCAAAATGTGATCTTCCATTTAAGAGAGAAATGCCCCTCCCTCTTGTCTGCATCAAGTCTGTGGTGAACCACTATTAAAGTCTTGGCTGAATATTTTTTGGTTTGTAGACAAATTTTAGATACAAATCACAGGATGGGCAGGGACTGAGATCTCCCAGCTGAATGTCCTGAACATGGGGCTATGCACTCATTGTCCTTCAGCGTAACTCGTTAACTCTACTGAGGATCTACCATCAGACCCTACCATGAGAATCTGGGACACAAAAGCAGCCAAGAGGGACAAAATTATTCATCATAGCCCAAGAACAATGGGATGAAAGGGGTTAAAGGTATTTTTCATTTTCATATCAAGAGAAAAAACATGAAGAACAGCACTTAACTGTAATCACAGAGTTTTATCTGAATCATTTAAAAGCAAGTCTGTCATGTAAATTAATGTTGAATTGGTAAAATAGAATCATACAATGTATCTTTTCCTTAGTTCTATTGTTTCATGATGTCTCTAAAACGTGCTGGAAAGTTTTCCATCTGCCTAGCAAGAATGTTGGGAAACTGATCCATAGAAAATAGAAAAAAACCAAAACTATTCCCGAGTTCAGAAGTGCAGCAACTTGTAGCTCTAACATTCACATCCACCTGACATTTTTAGAAGAGTTCTTATAAAATGTGGGGAAGAATTACAGAAGTTTCTAGAAGGAGGTATGAGCTGTACTGAAATTGTCTTTCTAAAATGTCATTAGTTTTATCCTTACTTGAATTGTATCATTCTTTTCATATACTCTCACCACAAGATGAATACTTGGCCCATTCTCTCTTACAGGGGAAAGAATAAGCATAGCTAACATGCAGGATACATCTGTCATACCAGTTTGGGCTCATTGCATCAGGGCCCAAAAGATAATGCCTAGCTCTGCAGCAAAATACTTGCTGCTCTGTCACGCGGGTGAAACTAATTCATGTTAGGAGATAGAGTTACACACTCATAAAGCCAATAACCATGCCAAAGCTTTGATGCGTTACATAAAAACTCTGTATCAGTTTTCACTCCCCTTCAGTTCTGCCTCACTTTAAAAATTCCCCACTCATATCTGTTATTTCCAGTCCAATCCAACACAAATTCTTCGCAGTGTAAGCAAGCACAGAACACAACCCTCTCCAAAACCAGATGATATTTAAATTAACTTCATCTATTTGCTTATTTAAAGCAGTGTGACAGCAGGGATAGCAGAGCTCCACCTTGATGGTATAATAAACTTGAACTTAGTGGTATGTGCAGGGGATTGATTTATGCTGTTGACAGATTCTAGGCTTCAACAATGAATGTGTTAGAGGGGATGTAAATGCAAATGGCCACATGGTTTCCTGAAGACATGAGTGCTCCTATGGTCTTACACTAATCACTTCCACATTTAACTAGTATTTTTCTCTGCGTTAGCTCCTGGTTTTCACAGGAAGGTTATGACCATCCAAGCTGAATGCATTTATTCACCAGATCAAATGTTTTTGAAATAATATGCACCATTTTAAAATAAAAAACACAACCAAATGAAAAAAAAAATTAGAAATTTTCACTTTCAGAAATATCCCTTGAAGGTACCTTCTAATACGTGTTTGATCACAACCCTGACTAAATGAAAATGGACATAGAGTAAAAATCAGTATAAGAAATGTCAACCTGCACTTACCATGTTGATACAGATACATTTATACTCTTTTTTCACCGTCTCCAAAAAACTTCAGTCAGAAGCACACATCTGTGAGGAGCATCTAAATTTTTGCCAAAAGGGAGCACTGTTTTTCCCCTTTGTTTCACTAGCCCTTGTCTCACTCCTCTTCTTGAGAACCACAGAGCAACCTCGAGTGCCCACTCTCAGACTGGCTTCCAGAGCGTGGGTGTTTTATTGCTGGCTTGCAATGAGACAAAAAAGTCCCAGAGGTGTTGCTACCTTTCTCCAGAATTCTTGCCTTGCTTAAAACAAAACAGTTCTAAAAAACGTGTTAAAAATAGGAAGAGGGGAAATCCCGATGCCTTGGCATTATAATTGTTCATTGATATATGACTCAGTTCTTATCAAGGTAGCATAGGTATAGCCACACTGACAGCATGGTGGGAAGCTCTCAGCCCCTGGAGCTTCCAAGATGATCATAACACATTCACTTCACAGAGTGCTGCATGCTGCAGCACACAGCTGCTTCCCAAAGCCTGCGTCGTGCAAGCAGGCTCTAGCATGGGTAGCCTTTTGAGGAAGGAAATGACCTTGCCTGTGAGGGGGCAAGGCCACAGACAAACCAGCAGCTACAGCTTTTAAGGGGAAGTACTGAGTATGCAGCTGGTGTTACTTTTTCTCTTTTTGATTCTTGCACTAAAGGAAACAGGAGCCAGACAAATTTAGAGGAATATCTTGGCCTGCAGCAAAATAATTCTTACAGTTCAAGCCTCTGCCACAGCTCCTGACAACTTAAGTGAAATTATAAATGCAAGGGGCTTGACCTTGCACGTAACCGGTATATGGTATTGTGAGGAAAAAAAAGTAAGGGAAGGATAGACAGAACTGTCCACCTGACTCCAGCTTGGTAGGCAACAAATACACATACCTGCTAGCTGATACCAGCCAGAAAGAGGTGCCCACAGTTTCAAACAAAAGCTTCTTTCCTTATCTCTGTATTCAGGCAGCCTCACCTCTCACCCCATCCTCTTCCCTTGTACTCTGATGTGAGCAAATGCAAACGCGAGGCTTTTCCCACTTTCTCTGTGTAATCAATAGTCAAATCAAGAGTTACAAATTTGTCATTTGCTCAGGCTCTGCTCAGGAGCATTGCATTGTCAAAATATAAAATACATCCTGGGCTCTGTTTGCCCTTGCTCTTGAAACCATTGGTGTTATTTTCAGCTTTCCCCTAGAGACATTTAAGCTACCAGGAGCTTTTCTGTTGTAGTAAAACAAAGAAAGCGATTTAATGCCAGGACTCCAGAAAGTGGAGACTTAAAAAAAGAGCAAAACTCAGAACTTTCACAATACCCTTGATAAGCCTGAGAGGGCTGCATATCATGCAATAGCCTGGCACTCTCTGCTGAGTTACCATGTAAAGACTCAGAAGAAAAAAAGTTGGTTTAGCAATACCCAAATTACAAAAAGCCAACCTTGCAAAGCAAAACAGGAAGCCAGCTCTCGGTGCCAGCTACCTGACTTGTGGCAATGAAACCACTGGTAAAGTGCTGTTCAACATGCAGTCAGTGAAGGTCCTCTCACAAAAAGAAGTATTGATGACCCCAAAAAATCACTACTTTTTTTTTTTTTTTCATTACATCTTGATTTTATTATTTGGGACAGATTTACTTCCAAAGATTTTTCTGGACTATGGGGAAGTCTATTAAATTATTGCTTTACACTTACAAGTTCTTGCACATATCACTTCAGAAACCTGAAACCTCACAATGTTCTCAAAGCAGGCTTTATCTCTCTGTTTTTGAGAGAGGGAAGTAAGTCGGGTTGCCCCAGCCAAGTCCAGGAGTCAATATCTGAGTCATGATTAGGACCCTGTACCTCAATATGTTGCTCAGCCCCAGGCAGGGATGGTCTTTGGTGGATAGTCATCCATCTTGGCAGGCTGCTGGAAAGGTTCAGTTCTCTATGCGACTGGGAGAAGAGTTCTAGGTTACCAACAGTTACACTAAAATCAAACTTAGAACCTAGACGGAGAGTAAAATTGCAATTTCATTAATCTTGGCTGTTTCTGAAAGACAGCATGAGCCTGGTGCTAACGTATAACACAAGTTTGGTCACCTTAATAATGCCCAAATTATTGATAGGTTGGTCAGCTTTAGAATTTAAGGGACTGTTGTTTGCGCAAACTCTGCTCAGAAGGGTGTGCTGTCAAAAGTTGAAAAATATCCTACAGACCAAAGCTTCAGGCACTATGTTCATTTACCCAGAGCTCAGTCTTGGATACTCTTTGTATGACCCATCTTTTTGAGGCAGCATATGCATCATTCTGCCTGGAAAGCAAAGCAGAGTCACAGAGGGCTGAGAGCTGTTCAGTGTCAGAAGGGCAAGAAGTCAGTATGAGAACAACTGAATCACACCCACTACACTTGGGTGATTAAATTAAAACAGCCAGCAGGGCTGTTATCCTACCAGAAGCTCTTCATAACAGGCAAGAGAGATGAATAAAATACATCACTTTAGATTTAATTTAGTTTTAGTGTTTCTTCTTCTAACTCCAGCAGCCCAATCAACACTCAAAACTGTGCATTCAGCTATTGTTACTATTGCAAAGTATCTCAAAGTAGTAAATGCTTTGTATTAAGACACTTCATATTCTAATAATTCTTTGACTAGGAAAAAAAAAAATCCTCCTTTTCTAGCATACTGCATTCAGCTTAGATTGCATTCCTCTTAACTCTCTTTCACTGCATTGTAGGATAAATGTGGAAAAGCACCTCTCAATATTTCAACTTCTAACCATCCTTGCTGTAAATTTCCATGTAGACAACATGGACCCCAGCATACCGAGTACTGTGTTTTTAAAAATATAATATAGGCTCACAGAAGAAGTTGCATAAGCTCTTGAAAGAAGAAATGAGTTGAATGCCCATGCCTACTGGGCAATCACTTTTTAAAGCTTTTTAATTTTATTTATGGCAGTATCATCCAGCTTCAGCAATTAATTACCTTACTCAGTATGATGCAGATGCTGTGGTTTAGCAACTGTTCATTTGTATTCTGGTCACAGGGTAGAAACCCAAAACAGGTACCCTGGGAGAGACCAAGATTCCTGACCTTAACTGTAGGTGGCATTCTTCATCTGTTCATTTGAGTTATTGCTCAAGAAAGAGAGACAAGTGAGTAATTTTCATGAACCTTTGATTAATGTTATCAACTCTCTCCTAAGTTTAATTAAATTGTACTTTTAGTTGGAAGGAATGTGGGTTCATAAAATCTGAAGTTGCATAACTATGTTACCTGGAAAGATTGAAACAATTTTCTGCTGTTCTTGCCATAGAAGCTGAGGAAATGACATGTGTTTGATTGATCTGGAGTGTTTCCAAAGAAATTCTTTTGTCATGTGCTATGAAGAAGAAAAAATTGTAATGCTCAAAGGTTTATCCATGGTCTAAAGACTATTTTCAATTACCTTGCATCAAGAGTGAGTAAATCCAACTACATTTTAAATTATCAGTGCCATCTCTAGAGAAATCTCAAATAATTTCCTTGAGTAGAGGGTTTTTGGCATGCCCAGAATTTCTCATGTGTACTTTGTTATCCGAGACAACTCTGCAGTCTTCCAGCAGCTTTAGAAAGGTTACAAGGAAAAAAAGAGAGGAAATTTTCTTCTTCAGCTTAGAAAAATACATGGTGAGCTTGAAAAAGAGAACTAATCATGCTCAGCTAGAGGTAGATGGAACTACAAGCAAGCAAGTTATCTTTGAGTATCCCATGCAGCTCTGAGTATATTTTGCTCTCTAAGCTTTTCCAGCCCTGCTCCTCCTTGTGATGTAATGCCATCAGTGGTATCAGATTATGTGCATCCTTCATGATGCAAGCAGACATCCACAGAGGAGTAGAATAAGGACACAGGGTTCATCTACACTTGTGACCTGGGAGGGTAGACAGCTTCTAATTCTTCACATAAATCTTCCAAATAAAAATGCAGCTCAATTAAATTATTCATTTCCTTTCTCAGTTTAATCAAAGATTAAACTACAAGAAATACGTACTTGTACCAGATAACTGAAAACAGATGGCTAAGATTCATTTTGTTCATCAGAGAAATTGGTGGGTCAGAGGCACTGAGTCCCTCAAATAGTAGGCTTTCTTTTTTTAAAAAAATGCCAAATCTTAATTTGTGTGTGATTCATTTTCTTTTAATATTTTTATTTCTGTCATGACAGTGAGGTATAGTCAAAATTCTTAAATGAGCCATTTATCCACATGACTGAGAGGATTGCAGGAAACATTTCACAAGACTGTATTAATTTTTCCACATTGTTTCTGTGTGAAATGTGTTATCAAAATATTAATTACAGCCTTCTATATGACCAAGTTAAAACCAAATGTTTTAGTCTTATCCAAGAGGGAATACTCAGATAAAGACTTAATTAAATATTCTGGAAAGTTTAATTTTTTCAATGGTAGTTTGGGGCCCAATGCAAACAAAACAAAATACTGAATTCAGCTGCAGAACTGATATTATTTTTTACTAGTTCTAAATATTATTGCTTTCTATTTCTACAGCACTTATCAGCAAGCCTGAAAGAATATGAATTCTTCAGTGCTTACCAAAGTTTAGCTGGATGGAAGTGTTGTTGTGTTTCCTTTGTAGAAAAATAAGTGATTGAAAGATAAAAACAATTTGGCAAGACCCTTTCTGGAAGTCATGCCTAGATTTTACTTTATGTTGTGTGGATTTTCGGAAGATGGTGAAGAGAAAGTGAACTGTACTTACCCCTTTCCCCTGTCTCCCATTGGCACTGCCTGGGTCAATGTGCCTTCATTGACAAGTGACAGAGAACATGTGATGAGTCTTGACTTTCCCATTCACAATGTTGCTGGTCTCAGTTCTATCTGATAAGAGCAGAAATATAGATCAGTCACCACAAGAAAACTGTGAAAGCTGTGAAAATCCTGTGTTATGCTGGATAATGCACTTAGATGCAAGGTGATTTTTTTTTCCTGGTCAAGAATAAATGAAAAGGCACTACTGTGCTTGTTTGCTACTGTGCTTGTTTATTACAATTAAACATGCACAGAATGATGTATTAGAATCTGGGAAAAGGACATTAATTTATCGGTTTACCTGTTTCTTCATCTGCTAAGTAAAGTGTGGTTGTATGAAAACTTAAGAGAGCTGCCCATCAGGCCTGAGCTTCAATGGGTATCCCAAAAGGAACTACATACACTAGCACTGGGTGAAGGGCTGAGCTGCTGCCTCTCAGAGATACTGTGGAAGTAAAACTCCAAACTACAATGTGGTTCCTAAAGAAGTCAAACATAAAACTAAATTTTGAGACCCTTCTGCCTAAGCTCATGGATGATTTAAATCTCAGCCTTACTTAACTTGAGTTTTGGAAACATAACAAGTTCTTGAGTTTTGGCCTTTTGCTTTTCAAATTAGACCAATGTTAATGAGATTCTTCAGTAGCATGGCTGATAAAAATGAACACCCATATTCTTCCTGGGGAAACACACCAAGGTTATATAAAATCATCGTCTAGTATGTTTTACAGCTCCCTTTATGTTCTCAGATCTGGAAAATATGTTTCACAGTGACAGTTTAACTAGAGTACCGTGAGCTGAAGCACGCAACAGGTTTCTGGGTTTCATTTTGGGCAGAGACAAAAAACATAAAACAGCTTTGGTTTTTGTAAACATTAGCTCTTTTGGTATTAACTCAATCCTACAACTCAGGCTGTTTCAGATATACATGTCTTTGCACAGAGTTCTGGAGTCAAGCAGCAGGTGAATGACTTCCTCACCATCACGCTGCCATGCAGACACATTGAATTTAAAATACACATTCATACAGGTACATTCTATAGTGCAATTTTTTTATCGCTTCAGTGAAGATACACCCCAGGTGGTTGTTCCAGATTATACCACACATGTTACAGCTCTGCAGCAAAACTGAAGTTAGCAGCATTGCAGCCATGTTGCCTGACTGGGATGATAAGCAAAAGTATCTTTAGTGGGCAACTCTGCAGCTATTTGGACTCTACCTTAATATATTTAAAACTGCTCAGGTGTCTTTCCTGTGTACTGTTACAAGGTCAAACTTATGTTCACATAAATGTGAACAAGACCAAGACAAAATCCAGCATTACTGGGTATAGTTAAATCCCACCTCAGTCATATCCCTTCAGGTAATGGTGATGGATTCTCCAGGCTAGTCAAATGTTTGTAAAACCTCTCCATTCTGCACTCAGTGAAATGAAGACTATATTGTTATGGATTCTCTACAGCAGCTCATGTCAGGGCAGTTGCACTTCATGTTCTGTGCCATGGCATCAGATTCTCACAGGTGGCTGTAGGAATTAGTCTCACAAATCTGTTTTCTCAGGTTTAGTAAAGGGATTTAGTTAAACCAAAGATCACCATATAATCTGGAGAGAAACATTCAGAGGAGAAATTCTGATCACATTATGGAACTAATGATCAGAAGCTTCAGTTGACCCACCTGGATCACATCTTTGCAAATCTTGCAGTCATTTTTCCAAATCAAATTCATTCAGTGCTTTGGAAGAGTGCCTTGGAAAAATGAAGTCCATGATTCCTCTCATATCATGTGGACAGTGCGTAGGCATATTTTCCCATACCATAAGAACAGATAGCACATTTTCCCACTCCCTTAGAAACTTGAGTTAATGTAGAATGACTAATGCATCTGTTCGGACTGTCAAAATGCTCATTGTAAACTCAATGCATCATTTAGCCTAAGTACAGCAAAGGACACAGTCCAAGGAACATAATTTCTTTTCCCTTGATTAACAAAGGCTTGGAAATCATGCTTAAGAGCTTTCTGTGGTCCCTCAAGGTGAAGAAAAAGATGCAATACTTAGGAATTAGAAGTGCTTCTAGAGAGAACTCTGAGGCATTAAGCAGTACTTTAGCTTACCCTACATCGCTCATTAATTTACTTAAAAAACTTCCATGTGGATTCATCTACCCTTCTCCACTCTCTCTGCAGTGTTTTTTCTTTTGTTTTTTTTCCCCCATCGGGATGAACAGTACAGACTCTAGGGCTGCCCACTTAGTCTGTGTGCCATGGACAGTGGTAGTTTGGCAGAGCTGTTGCAGGGAATCATGTACTTCATCCTTCTATAAAGCGTCCACTTCATGGGAAATATTGTGCAGACCCCTGACAGAAATTAGGGCAACAACCCAAATTTATTAATCTTTTATGTATGATTTCTTGAATTTCGAATTTGCCACCAGATAATGCATGCTGACTTCACAAGGTTGCTATCAAACATGAGGAAAGGTTGGATTTTGTAGGTACAACAAGGTCAGGTTTTGTAGGAGCTACATGCAGTATCAGCAAACATTTTTCTTACAGCCTCCTTCTCAGCCATTTATTTCCAAAATAAACTGCAGTGATTGTGTCAGTACTTAAACAATCATTCTCCTGGCTCACCAGGGCTAATAAACTTTCTAATACACAAGGAGCAGGTGGTGTTCAGTCAAAACCAATCAGTCTTTTCTGTCATAACACTGATGAATAACAGCAAAGAGAAAGAAAATATTTATGAAGACAGATTACAAAACCAATGAGTACCACTTAGGATCAACTCAACTGATGCAGGAGACAAAAGACGGAGCAAGGAACAGTATGCATTACTCATGGGGACACAGTGCTCAACAGCACTGGCTAGAAGGTGAAAGCCCACTTGAAAACCTACCCCTATGACACAGCTCAGTGGTGAACAGGACACTTGCAGAATTCAAAATATGATACCTTCCTTATGCTGTTTCCGTATGTTTGTTTTCCATAACATCTTATATACATATAAATATAAAAATAATATAATATAGATATAAATATAACAAGTTTGAAGAACTTGGCTATAAATTCTTTCAAATGGTTTCTTCAAACAGCAGCACACTAAAAGTACTATTTTCTCTCTTGAGCCAAAAAAAAAAAAAAAAATATCTTTGAACAGCATCTATAATATGCAGCACTGAATGTCTTGATTAATGAAATCCCAAAGGATATGGAATAAAGCTTGTATCACTGGAGCAATTCTAAGGCCCAGAATCCCATTATTTTGTAAAAATTACTATGGAAATGCAGGCTTTCATTGCAACATGTTCATTTCCTAATGAACATTTAATTTCTTAATGAGTATTTCTGGAATCACTGGACTACTCTAATATCTGCTAATCAGCTCAGGAATGTGAGATTGCTACAGGAGGGAAAGTGTGTTTCTAAATGATAGAAGGCACTTGTTCATCTACCTCACGAGCCAGTCAGAATGTATCAGGATAATATTGCTATCTAGAAAGGACAGTCTAGTGCTGTCTAGTGCTTGGAGCACTAGAAAAAAGGTAAATATCAGGTTGTGGTTTGTCAACACAGCACAGTAAAATCATGTATTTCAAGTCTCTGAATGAAGAAAAGGCCTGTGTATCTCAGTTACCTTCTGTTCATCAATAGAAGAATAAAAATTTTAAGAACGAGGGAAGTGTTTTCACTGCAGTTATGAATTTGAATACTGACTGAAAACAGCTCCAGTACCTTTTTACTGCTCCTTTAGTAATTATCAATCATCTTAAAAAGCAATTATGACCATGTTTTTGTGATTAGAATAACAAACAGCTATGACTGAGAAATAATAAGAAAAATAAATGTCAATAAATACATTAATTTCACATTATAACTGTTCACTCCTATTTCTAGTATTCCTCTGCTGAAGGCTACACTTACCTAATTATATACAACTGAATCAAAAGTAAACTAGAGGCAGATAGTCTTTATGTGAACAAAAAGCATTGCTAGCTTTGTCCAAAAACCATAAGGAATTGTAACAGCAAAATACCATGACCAAGGTAAGGAGAGCAAACTGAAATACTGAAAAGTAAATGAAGCTTTATAGAAAGTATACAGTAGAAAAGAATATCAGAAAGAAACATTCAGGAAAAAATGCAGTAAAGGAATATAGCTAAAATAAAAGGGAAAGACAAAGATAAACAAGGAAAATGCTGTTTAAAAATAACAGAGCATGAAATATAATATTCTGCCTTCACTGCAAACAAATCTAGCGTCTCCTCCTTTTATGTGTGGAAGGGTAAACATTGGCTAAAACACACTGGCTTCCAAACATCATTGCCAACACAAATAACTGCCAGGAAACAAGCTGTGCATAGAGCTTGCCCCATAGTTAATTCTGTTCTGACTTCTACAGGCACAAAACACTGTGCACGTTGTTTAGTAATGCTATACCTGAAAAATGTGCATCAAAGAAAACCCTGCTGGTGTAGTCTCAGTGCATGTGGAGAGTTGCTCAGCAAAGTGAGAGGTATGCCCACCATGGGACCCCTCAATGGTGCCCCGTGGGGCACTGGCTGCAAACCCGCGGTCTCTCTCGTTGCTGCTCATTCAGCTGTTCAAATAGGATACCCTTTAAATTTGTCATTTCATCTTTGAAAAGCCGAAAACCTACACTGCATCATATCTTACACCAGTGTCCCTCCACACCTAAGGATAATCTTGTAGCCGCACTCTCAACAGCTGGAATCTGTGCTCAGATCTGTGCTTGCTAGCTGCGTGACCCTTTTCTCTAGCATCCATCCATACATGGTTACAACAAACTGTCTGTGATTTAGCTTCCCTACTGATTTCAACGGTTTATCATAAAATACCAGAATATTAGAACCACTGGGAAACATGAGGAATTTAAGCAGGTCTTTCAGAGGTCATTTACAACTGGAATGGTTGCTGAAGGTGATGGACTACATGGAAAACCTGTCCCCTGGGGCACAGCTACCAGCATCTGCTAGGAGTGGACGTGTCACCTTCTGAAGCCTTTCTGGCCCTGTAACTCTTCGTTTCTTTGGTGACTTCAATCCTTTGCTAAGGAAGAAGGCAGAGGGTGAACAAGTGTTTTGTAACAGTTCATAGACTCTGCATAGGATCCACAATGTATGCCTGACATACCATGTATCTGTTTCTCCTGATGCTGGCTTTATTTGATGCTGACATCAGTTTATTTGCTCTCACCTTGAGGTGTGAGATCATGTCTTTGCGGCTGAAGAAGACTCAGCTTGAGACAGTCCTCAATAAACCTTCCTGAGGCTGGCATGCTTGGTGCCAAGTCTGTCCAGCAGCACCCTTGAGCCAGTCCATGCCTACTAGTACCGTTGGGACAAGATTAAGTAAATACAAGTTTGCTTTGGGCTTAGAATCTCACCGAACCTGGATAAAAGCCATGTTTCTTTTTCCTTTCTGATGAATTGCTATGGCTCCTCCACACCCTTAAGACACTCAAGAATTAAAATTATTTGGGGAAGAAAAGATGAAAAACTTTTATATCACTTTTTCATTGATTTAAAGAAAACCTTACATGTCATGGCTCTGCCTTGAATATTCTTCCTTTGATGTAGGAAAGAAAGGTTTCATGCTTGAAATCTTTTAATGGATGAATGTAATATATACTGAATTTGTCGGGAACAAACATCTCTCTGCTTCTTTCAAGCCTCACCAATTAATTCTGCAATGAAATGACAGCATTGCCCTTATTAAAACTTTCAAGTTTGTGGCACAGACTTTTTTACAACTAAAAGTGTGAGTTAAAATAAACATATCCTGACTTTATCACTATCTCCTACATATTTGAAAAGGTAGTCTGTGAAGATACTCACTGAACAAAAAACTCATAGGGAACCATGGATCTCTCAAATCCATTTTTCCCATAGTCTAGCATTGGCAAATTAGTCCAAACTAGGAAACACTTAGATACAGCATGCATGTAGGTAGTAAGTACAGCTCTCTGTAATGACCTTTTAGGGGTCACATAGTGCTCAGTATTTTCTTACTCAAGAAGCAATGTTCATCTGTCTCAGCTCTTGCAATGAGGTAGCAAATTTTTGTTGACAACCATGAATGCACTTGCAAGTCTGATTTCCCTGAAGTCCAAGTCTTGACCCCACAAGACTGATTTCCTGTGTCACAAGAAAATCAAGTAATTATTTACTGTTCAATGTGTAAAGGCAGGTGTTAGAATTTTTTTTAAAATGCAAATGCATTATTAAGTAGCATAAAAGTATCAAGAAAAGACAGATAACAGTGTGTGTTTCAACTAATCACAGAAATAGAGTTCACCTAATGTTTAAAATGTTATGCAAACATTGCACACAGACTGCCTATTAAAGCAGAAAACTAGGGAGTAGGGTATACTGCAGTTTTCATCTGAGCAGACACCAGTGATTTGTATGTTGGAGAAGCTGAACAGAAAGCCTATCTCAGGTATCTCTGGAGAGAACTGGCCAGCCTGTTACTAAATAAAAGTATTGGCAACACATTTCCCAGCATGGTAGAATTATTATCTTGTTTTTCCTATATCCTATCTTCAGAATGAACAACAGGCAACAAGAATGACATTTTAAAAACTCTCCAGTGCTGATGTTTTGAACACATGCAGCTTCTGAATGTTAGAATTAAAATGCATAGATGGTCTTAGGTGTAAAAAAATAGCAGAAAAATCAATGGATGACACACTATGCAGCCTCTGGGTAATTTTAGCAGAATGGACATCAAGATCACTAACTTTCTTTCATTTATACTAAAATATATTAAGAACATTTCATGATTCTTTGCTCTGCTTACATGGTTAGTGTTGTTTTCTTTTAGTACTTCTGTTTTCTTTTTGTACTTTAACATTTCATTCATTAATAGGTAAGGATTCTGCATTTTTTAATTTTCTATTTTTTTAAAGCTAGACAATGTAGACCATCATAAAAATAAGACCTATCTGAAAAGAAATGTAGGCTGGTTTCAGTCAGAAACTCAAGAGGGTGAGTAATGGTCTCCAGGTAGCAAATGCCAAATCTTTCTGCCTGCCCTCTCTGAAAAGTTAGCTGTTGCTTCTTTCTCCTTTTAAAGCAGTCTGACAATATGAACTTAAAACAGTAAAAATGCAGAGTAAATACTCCTGAGAGTACTTGACAGGAAAACAAGTCATGTCTCGAATGAAAGCTTAAAAAGGCTTTTTTTTTTTTTTTTTTTTTAATGTGAGACATTTTGGGAAAAGTATAAGCCAATGATTCAGTAGCATTTTCAAGGAAATCCTTTCTCTACAATGGATACTTTGTGGTGCCAATAGACAGATCCAAAATTGCATTGTGACTCATTCATAAGGCATCCAAACATTTTTATTTTCTTCAAATGTCTGGAGTTTGAATCATCCAAATCTCCAACCAAAGAAGCAACAAGCAGGCACTGTCTCCTTTCAGATGGGGTGTTTTGGGAAGAGACTATGCCTTTTGCTGGCCAGCGTGGACACGTGTGGTAGTCAGTGGCGTTTGCAATATCCCAGGCACTAAGGGGCCACTTACCAACTTGTCACTACAGACTTTTTACCTCTAATAGAGCCTTTCAAAGAACAAAAGTACTTTGACTGTGGTAAGGTATGCGTACATCATAATGACTTTGTACAAGCTATGTACTGTCAAAATTAATCTGTTTAGACAAGTTCCTCATCTGATTCACAGCTCAAGTAATATACCCTGAAAAGGCTTTCATGGGGGTTATATTAATTTCCTGTGTTGCTTCTATTCAAGTATTACTGATGTAAAATCTTTCAGATAAACACAGGAACAGCAAAGATCTTCATCACTGACATTCACAAAACTCCTCTTGCTTTCAAATTGCTTTCAAAAGCAATTTTATTCTCCAGTATGCTGTATATTCTAGAAAGCACCAATAATGAGTTCACAGAGGGGTTAAAGAATTAGTGCACAGATATTTTAAGTCATTGTTCACATATGAAATCTCACTAATAATCTGAGGATCTTTTTCATTCCTGAGAAAATCTATCTCATTTGGGGTTTTTTCTCATTTTGATTATCTGCTGCATTGTTCATTACTGAGCGCTTTTTGCTTGTGAGTAGTAGAAAATAGAGCTGTATGTGGAGAAGGTTAGTTTTGGTGTTTTCTCTCCTTCTCTTTATCTGAAAGCGGTTGGGTTTTGATCATGAATTTAAATAAGTACAGCATATAATGAATTTAAACTGGGTATGAGAAGTACTACACGGGGCAGCAGATCAAAAATTTTGCCTTTTCAATCAAATGCAAAATATACTATGCCATTTGCTGATCAGGCACAAGTGCCTTGTGTCACAGGATAAAACTACTCGGCCCACACAGTTTGAACCAAATCAGTATTGAAGTGGCTGGTAGAGTTATTAATGGCATGTAGTTAACCAGTAATCACTGAACTGTAGATACAGGATCAATACTGATAATAGATACACCCCAGTACCAGGCATTTATGAAATGTTAATAAACACCTGAAAATTTCTAAACACATTTCTAGCACAGCTGTGATTACTGCACTTTCCACCCCAAAGTCTCACCACCAGCTGCAAATCTTCATGCTTCTTTATAGACCATCCACCTCCTGAAAAACTTATAATAACTATTAGCAATCAAGAACTGTGAAAAATCTAGGCTCTTGCTTACAAGCCAAGAAAATTAACTAAGTTGTTACAATTTATTCACGCAGCTGTCACTGAAATGAAATATAACACCACAAATTTAAGACTCTGATCCTACGGGCTCCTTCTTCCATTCACAGAATCACAGAGTTGTCACAGTTGGAAAAGACATCTAAGATCACTGTGTCCAACCATCAAAAAAACCCTGAAAACTGAACAAACAAACAAAAAACCCAAAACCAAACAAAACCCGAACAAACAATCCTCCCCCCTCCCCCCCCCAAAAAAAGAAAAAAACACCAAACAAATAAAAATCAAACCAAACACACAAAAACCACCTCACCATCCCACTAGAGCCTGTCCTGAAGTATCTCATCTACACGTTTTTTGATAACCTCCAGGGATGGACAGTGACTCCACCACCTCCCTGAGCAGCCTGTTCCAGCACCTGACTACTCCTTCAGTAAAGAAAATCTTCGTAATATCTTACCTAAACCTCCCCTGGTGCAACTGCAGGCCATCTCCTCCACTCTGGTCGTTATTTACTTGAGAGAAGAAACTGCACCCACCTCACTACAACCTCCTTTCAGGTAGCTGTAGAGAGCGATGAGGTCTCCCCTCAGCCTCCTCTTCTCCAAACTAAACAATCCCAGTTCCCTCAGCCTCTCCTCACAGGACTTGTTCTCCAGACCCCTCACCAGCTTGGTTGCACTTCTCTGAACTCACTCCAGCAACTCAATGTCTTCCTTGTGGTGAGGGGCCCAGAACTGAACACAGTACTTGAGGTGTGGCCTCACCAGTGCCGAGTACAGGGGCACCATCACTTCCCTTCTCCAGCTGGCCACACTGTTTCTGATACAGGCCAGGATGCCACTGGCCTTCTTGGCCACCTGGGCATACTGCTGGCTCATGTTCAGCTGGGTGTCAACATTTTCCACTGCGCAGCTTTCCAGGCACTGCTCCCCAAGACTGTAGCATTGCCTGGGGTTGTGACCAAAATGCAGCACCCAGCACTTGGCCTTGTTAAACCTCATACAACTGGCTTTGGTCCATCAATCCAACCTGTCCAGATCCCTCTGCAGAGCCTTCCTACCCTCAAGCAGATCAACACTCCCACCCAGTTTGGTATCATCTGCAAACTTGCTGAGGAATCACTCAATCCCTCATCTAGGTCATTGATAAAGACATTGAACAAGACCGGCCCCAGTACTGAGCCCTGGGGGACACTGATGGTGACCATCCAACAACTGAATTTAACTCCATTTACTACAACTCTCTGGGTCCAGCTGGCTAGCCAGTTTTTAACCCAGCAAAGAATACACTTGTCTATGCCATGAGCCACCAGCTTCTCTAGGAGAGTGCTGTAGAATTCAGTCACTGGCACAAACAGAATAATGAGAGTAAAACAAACTTATGAATATATGCTAGATTGATACTTTATGTCTTAAAAGTTCGTATATTGAAACAATGGTATTCAACAAGTTCATTTAAACTTGTTGATTACTTTGACTTTATTTTAATGGTAATTCAACTCTTAGTCTCTTCATTGCAATAATGGTTGGGCAGCTATTTGCTACAAGCGTTATAAAGTATTTTAAACTATCTAGAATTACACCATGGGGTTTTATTATTATTTTTCAAAAAGCAGGTTGAATATTTGATTAGAAACAAGTAAGTTCACAAAGTTTTAATACACACAGAGTTTTATCTGTAATGAGGAAATAAAAAAAAAAAAGAAAAAAAAAAAAGAAAAAAGCGCCATCTGCTCACACAGCATGGGAGTTAGTATTTTAAAACTCACCAAAGTGGCACAAAAAAGCATACTTGAGATTCCAAGCCTCAGCTTTTCAAGCTTTTCAAGCTTTCCAAGCATTCCAAGCACTCAACATAAAAAAGCCTTATGAGTAGAAAGTACAGGCTCTCCACATCATCAGTACCTGCTTCTGACATTTTCAAAGCAGACACTCAAATGCTGTGAAGATTGGCATACTCAATTGTCAGTTAATTGAACACATAGACTGTGCCCCATATACCATGCATTAGGCTGTGCATTTCCACAAATGGTGTGTATCTGGCTGTAGCAAGATTTTGGAGGTGCTAAATATGTAATTTCACATATTGCAATGTAAAATTAGAAACAATTTTTTGCAATTTCTGTCAATCATAATTGACAAAATAGGCTTTAAAAAACCTTAAATCTCCACAGAGTAGTTCTACCACATTTGTTTCAACATCAGCTAGAACATTACAGAAAAACGCTCTACCTTTTTCTACATCAGACTATTAATCCAGCAGAATTACCTTTTCAGATTTAGAGATATACATGCAATATAATATTGCCAGTCTTTTTTCACCTCTGTTCAGAGCTGGAACAAATCTATATAAGAACTGCCAACTGGAAAAATAATGGTAGGACAACAGATTTGCCAGGGGCTGGATTACACCATGAAACCATAAAACCCCAAGGAGCATGTTTTAACCACTCTTTCTGGAATAATTTCTCCTTGTCTACTGTAGCAAGTCTTATTAAATATAGAGCTAGTTCAACAACAGCTTTTACTTACACTCACCATAAGCAGTAAATGACATTTTAAGGTAGATCATGACTGTGGGCAAAATGCCAACCTCAGTCTCACTCTCTGGAACACCATTGACTCCAGTGGACAAAACACAGTTTGAATCTAATTGCTATTTTTAGGAAAAAAAAAATAATTTCAGAAATATTAAATGGCAAAGTAGATAGATACTTTTGCTTTAGATAGTGATGTCAACCAGCACCAGGCAGCATTTTAACTTTCAAAAGGAAAGTTACAGGAAATAAAAGTCATTACTGCCTGCCACCAACTTACAGAGAAAACTGGCCATTTCCACAGTATTATGTACTTAACTACCATAAGGTGGACATTTCCTTTGTATTTGCAGCCCATACCTTCATGAATACTCATGCAATAGCGGATTGAAGCTTGACTCATTGAATTGAACTGTAAAACACAAACTTCCCTGGAACAGGATATCCATTAATATACCAATCCATCTTAGACAGCTTATAAATGGCTGTCACAGCACAATGAGGTTACTTTGAATAAAATACAATTAACTTCTAAACACCACTCCAGCGGAAACTAACCATGAAGTCTACATAATAGTAAAGCAAACAAACAGAGCCTACAGGGAAGGAGCTTAGGCTATCACAGTAAACCATTTCACATTTTTTTCTGGCTATCAGCCCTATGGGCCCAGGATAAAGAAAGAAAACATGATTAATGCCTCTATGCAGTTCACCAGTCACTATGTACCAGATTGGCCTTCCGTGCCTGTTGGCAGCTAGCACAGACTGGAGCCGAAGTTGGGATTATCTCAGCTATATCAGAAGAAAAACAAATATCCCACTGAAGGAAGGAAAACTACAGTCTACACTATCTGCTCATCCTCCCTTGGTCCTATCCACTTTATAAAGGAAAGTTCAATACTAATAGAATGTGCAACACAGAATTTTATTTTTTTTTTTTTTAAGCAAAATGTGTGATGAATATACCCGAGTATAGTTCAAGACAAAGAGACCAGGAGCATTACTACTAAAGTGCTCCTCCGAGGGGAGGCACCATGGGATTCTGCTTTTCTAAAATTAGTTATACATAGTATGAAGACCCACATGCTAATGACTGAGAAAATAAGTAAGAAACTAACTTTGCAGGTTAGAAACTTTCCAAGTTTCCTTGCTCAGTAGGAAATGTTTACTGCAACACATTTACCTTTACTGTTTTGCTCCTAACAAGAGTGAGCTCTTTCCTGGAAGAAGACATTGGCAGTTTCCTTGGTCAAAAGACACATGACAGAAATTTCCTTCAGGTACTCCAGATGACATAGTGACCCCCGTTCACCACCTACCAGTCATCCTAGCTTCAGTGTTCCTCAAAACAGACTTCTCTAGGATGTAGAATGAGAGACAGGCAGTGAGTGTCCATTCAGATTCAGATGCAGCATGTGTCTCTTCTGAGCTCTGATACCAGCATAGGCAACTGGCAAAAGATTTCTGGGTTTAGAGAGACTAAGAAGATACCCAAAGGACTAAGAAAAGTCAAAAGCAATTACTCTTAAACCTGTATGCAGTCAATTATGGAATTAAATGGTCATGGAAAAAGTTACCTTTTACTGTAATCCTGTCCTGCATTTTGACCAAACTCTTGTTTTAGAAGCCCTGTCAGACCATTTCAGAAGCAGACATGACATGAAAAGCACCTCTGGCTCCTACCACTGTGCACTCAGCCTGGGCAATTCAGTGGTGTCAGAAACACCTGAAGGCTGATGACACCTTTGTACCTGCACACGCAGCCATGTCCATTACAACAACCATCAGTGCTTTCCTTCTGGGAAAGCAAAAAGTACTTGGGTGAACATACTCAAGACAGGAGTTCAATAGGACATTTCAAACCTCAGTTACATTCCATGTGACTGGCTGCTGGTTACTGGTGACTTTGGGCCATCACAAACCAACATGTAGTTTTAAATGGAGTCATTCTCAGATGCAAGGCGACAGGTTAACAAGGGGTGTATGAGGAACAGTGATGGGACTTCTTCGGAAACAACCCTACTTAGAGAAAAACATGCCTTTTCATTCATTTTTTTCGTTGCACCTTATTACAAGCACTAAAACTGTCAGTAATTGCAAAGCAAACATGAAATGTAATCATGCTCTACAGCTCCGTTTCCTCCGTGAATCTCAAAGTACTTTACAAAGGAAGAGAAATATTGCTATTCCTGTTTAAAGTGGATGGTTCCTATTTCACAGATGTAGTTACCATACCACACAGTCCCCTCAGATATCAGTAATGCTTCCACAGTGCAGCTCTAGCTATAAAGAGAATCAGCCCAGTGATGCATTTGGACCAATGCACATAAGAGAGATGAACACATGGCTTGAAGCATTTTATTTCAAAGTCTGTATCTCTAGAGGACATCTGAAGATTAGAGAAAATCTTTCTTACAGACACACAAGCCCAAACACCTGTATGTTCTTTTGGGTTTATTGTACATAATGATTTTTCTTTCCATTCTGTGTTAGCAGCACATCTTCCTAACAACTGGAAATGGTTAGAAAACAGCAGGAAAATGGGGGTGGGAGGGAAACAGGGGAAAAAGAGAATATTTACACGCTGCTTTAAATATTTTCCAGATTTGAGGCTTCAGAATCGGGGGGGAGGAAAAGGAGGGACCTGTTTTTCTAAAAAGCATGGGAATCCAAAACTCAGAATCTTCAGATTTCCCAATGCCAGAATTCAATGGCATTAATTCAAAACAGATGTTACATTTTGGTTTTGTGTTTTAAAAAATTTCATGTTTTTGGGGTGTGTCTCCATAGTTGTTGCGGGGGAGCAGATAAAAAAAACACTTCTCCCAAAGAAGGGTGTCTTTAGGA
>WUAM01000287.1:57970422-57994065 GCA_024336885.1 Actenoides hombroni | reverse complement strand
ACACGTTCCTGTGTGACTTAATCTAGGTGATCCTGCTCTGGCAGGGGGGTTGGACTAGATGATCTTTCGAGGTCCCTCCAACCCCTAATATTCTGCCTGTGATTCTGTGATCTACAAACCTGCTGAGGGTGCACTCAATCCCACATTTCCTTCTTGACCTTTAGTTTGACCAGCAGGTCTCAACTCAGCCATGCTGGTCTCTTGCCTTCCTTGCCTGATTTCTTATACCTGGGGATCAAGAGCTCTTCTTCTCTGGAAAGCATCTTCAAAGATCTGCCAGTTCTGTTCTGCTCCCTTGTCCCTGAGGGCTGTTTCCAGGGGATCCTATTGACTAACTTCTTGAAGGGCTGGAAATTTGCTTTCCTAAAATTCAGGGTCCTGACTTTACTCCTCACCTGGGAGTCTCCTTCTCTAGAGGAGAGAAACCCACCTGGATGCAATCCTGTGTAATGTGCTCTAGGCAAACCTGCTTTGGTGGCGGGGGGTTGGACTAGATGATCTCTAGAGGACCCTCCCAACTTCAATGATTCTGTGATATCCCTCACGACTGTGAACTCCAACAGTGCATGATCACTGCAGCCCAGGCTGCCTCCAATGTTGATACTGATTAGCTCACTTGCGTTGGTGACCATGAGATCCAGTATTGCATCTCC
Source organism: Actenoides hombroni (assembly GCA_024336885.1). NCBI lineage: Eukaryota > Metazoa > Chordata > Aves > Coraciiformes > Alcedinidae > Actenoides > Actenoides hombroni. Next base: position 57,993,412 of record WUAM01000287.1, on the reverse strand, counting down.
TCTGGTAGTGATGTCTGTTACTTGGCTAAGAAGTTATCCTCCATGCATTCCAGGAATCTCCTGGGTTGCCTACAGGTTGCCATGCTACTTTTCCAGCAGATGTTGGGGTTGTTGAAATCCCCCAGCAGGACAAAAGCCTGCGAGCATGAAGCCTCCTGTAGCTGGAGTAAGAAGGCTTTGTCAATAGGCTCCCCTTGGTCAGGTGTCCTGTAGCAGACACCAACTACGAGGTTCCCTTTGTTGCCTTGGTCTCTAATTCTTACCCATAAGCTTTTGACCTGCTCATGGCTATTCTTCAGAGACAGCTCTTCGTACTCTATCCATTTCTTGACATAGAGGGCAATGCCTACTTCCCTCCTTCCTTTCCTGTCCCTTCTGAACAGCCTTTAGACATCCATAGCTGCACTCCAGTCATGGGATTCACCCCAGCAAGTTTCAGTAATGACAACCAGACTGTAGCTTTCTAGAAGCACAGTGGCTTCCAGCTCCTCCTGTTTGTTGCCCATGCTCTGTGCATTGGAGTAGAGCCACTTCATCTGGGTTGTTGGCTATGTCATCTTCTTAGAGAAACTCCCCTTAATACCTTTGAGTTTCTCTGATATTTCTCCTTTGGCTCCTTTTGCCTCAGGAGCCCCTGGCTCATCTCCATAAGACTTCAGGTGTGGTGCAGTGTCCCCAGCACATCTCAGCGCAACTGGCTGAAGGCTCCTCTAGCATTCCATCTCTCTAATTATAGTGTGTCATCCCACAGCTTGTTGCAGGCAGCCTGATATTTTATCCCCCTCCCCCTTCAAGTGTAGTTTAAAGCCCTGTCAATGAGCTGCATGAGCACTTGACAAAGACCCTCTTCCCGCTTTGGGAAAGGTGAATCCTATCTGAACCCAGCAAGACTGGTGCCATGTAGGCCATCCCATTATTGAAAAAAACAAAATTGTGGTGGTGACACCAAGCATAGAGTCACGTATTAATAGACTGGGTCTGTCTCTTTCTTCCAGTGTCACTGCCCATAGCTGCAAGGAAAGAGGGTAGAATAACCTGTGCCCCTCACCAAACATGTGAGCTAGAAAGTTTAGTAGTAATGTCCTTAACTTGGGCTCCAGGGAGGCAGCAGACTTCCCTACAAGGAGGGTCTGTCTGTCATATTGGACCCTCTGTTCCCTTCAGAAGGGACTCACCTACAACTATAACCCTTCTTTTCTTCCTTGTGGTCGTGATATGGGGGGTAGGCAATAATATGGTATACATGCATACATTTGTCAGAAGCATAAATACAGATCCATTGCAGTCCCAATTGCATGAAGTACATTAAACAGCTTTGTGGATATTCTGGAAAGTATCCATAAAGAGGCTGATCAATTTTGGTGTACACATCCATGGTGGTATGATCTTTACTATGGCTGCTGCCTCAGCTTTCCCTCTTTAAAAATACATCCCCTGGGGTTGATTTGTTCTGAATTTCCCTTTCAAAGAAAGGAAGAGTCTGAACACACAATATAGATTGAATGTCTTGTTTTATCTACAGATTTTCTATGAGTTGCCCTAATAGTCTTCAGAGATTTCACAGAGGGACTTCCTTCCTGGAAGGCAATGAAGTGCTGACTCTTATAAGGAGTGTTTTACCTCATTGGTCGAGGTTTCTCCACAACTATTCCACATCACTACTTTCTTTGGGCCCTGTATGGTCAGCCGATGACCTCTCCAGACACCTCCCCCAATGCCACGGTACTAATGACTCTCTGGGTTCCCATTACAGCCCTTTTCCCTAAAGATTCCCTCCTCAGTGAAGCCCTGCATACACTGTACTCATCCCACCACTGTGCTCTGCATCCAGCCTACAAGTCTGCACTTGCTGTAGGCATGATCAGGGAGGAAAAAAGACGTTAACAGTGTGTAAGTCTGGGTCCAAGTCTTGGTTTCTGTCCTAGGTTAGTGCTGTCCCTTCTAAGGAAGCAGAGAGAAACCTTGGGTGAGTGGTGATGGAGCTTGACAGCCCCACTGCAGTAAGGGTAAAGCCGAACTGCAGAAGAGAGAAGGGGGGAAATAACACACAGGATAACATCTGCAGCAGGTAGGTAACACCAGACTGATCTAAGAGGCTAGGCAAAATGGAATGGCCCCTACAGCCCAAGTTTGCATGAAACCTGCTTCTGATTCAGGCTAATAATGAAACCTAAATGGGTAGATCTGAGCCCAACTTACTTTTAAACATCAAAGCAACAAACACCACAATCTTAGACAATACTGTAGCACTTGTAGACTAATGAGGAGTTGCTTTTTCTCCTCCAGGACTATTACTTGAGTAGATTGTCCTCAGCTGGAGGTGCCCTGTGTGCCCATGTAGAGACGTGCAGGGTGGAGAACTCACTGTGCCTCAGTAGATGTATGTAAGTTGGGAAACTGTCTCTTCCTGGATGGTATTGATTTCATCATCTTGCCTTGCTGATTAGTCCATGGCATCTTGACAAAATCCAGATTTATTGGCATGTCTGGCATTAAATACTTTAAAAACACATGCATATGCCAATACCAGACTGAGAAAAACTGTGTGTGATCTGAAAACAAGATGTATTTTTTCTACTTTTGAGATAGCTTATCTCTGTTTTTAAAGATTACAGCTTCAAGTAGCCATGACATTAACAGAGCACAGAATGTGGTATTTAGAGAGCAGCAATTATGCAGCAGTTGAAGCAAGGTCTGTAAGCAGAAGTAATATATTTTATTAGACTTGCTGGTGTTAAAGAAAGAAACAAATGAACTCTGGCCAAGTGTGCACTGAATGTTTTCTCAGTATTTTTTGTTTACTTTTCCTTCACTACAAACCATGCCCTTCTTTCATCTTATGTAATACAGATAGGTTAAAGCAACAACAGGTAAACATAAGATGACAAAGTTGATTCCTTCAGAAATAATATAAAAAAAAAATATATATAATTTTTCAAATATTAAGATGTTAAGTAAAATCCTGGATTCAAGCATGATCACTTTACTCCAGCTCAGGTCTTAACATCTGAAATATGGGCCAGACCAAATTTCTGACTTATTGCTTTCATTTTTATCATAACAAAGTAGCCCAGAAGCTCCTTTGCAACCCATCTATTTGTGCCATGCATTCAGAAAGCAGATCCTTTCCTGCTTGCTCTATTTTTTTCCAAGCACATCTTGGTCAAGATCTATTCTCCAAATCATTATAACTGCATAAAATCAAAATTGCAATTACAAAAGAGAAATATTTAGATTCTTGTTTGGGATCAATCTGTAAGCCTAGATGATTTTTGTAATTCTACTTCTGAAACATATGCAAGTACAGTTGTAAAAGGATAGGAATAATTTCACAATACCAAAACTCAGTGGTAACTGAATCTCACACGATTTCTTTCAACCACGGCCAAAACCCTTGCCTCCGCTAATACTGAGGAAACTTGAAGGGTGCAGCAAAATAATAGACAAAAATTCTTGCCTGTCAATTGTTTATTTAAAAGCCAGTTCTGCACCACATCATCATCATCATCATCATCATCATCACCATCATCATCATAACATGCAGTAGGTTAAGATGGCACAGTCTTTCTTTTGAAAGGGCAGTTGAAGGTACTGCAGACAAGTACTGTGATCACTGAACTGTAATTTACAGCTCGATCTAGAATTTTACACAAACAAAACCACAGTGGATGAATCAGAGCTTTTGCCAGGGTGCTAGCATTACCATCACTATTCACATAAAAAATGCCTTAATCCAACAGTGGGCCAGGGACTCACCCCCTCACTGGCACTGGGGACGCAGACATGGAGAAGGGCACCCACCAGCACTGGCAGTGACCCAAGGTCCTGGTCCTTGTGGTAAGAGGCAGTCAGGCTTTAAGTCAGTGATGGTTGGAAGATGGGGCTATCAATGATCCCTCCAAACTTTCTGGAGGTGTGACTGAGGGCTGACTCAGAGGGAAACATGACACCTACTGTCTCTTGCAGCACTTGGGATTTTCCCTGAAAACTCCTATTCAAAATTTCACATAGAGTGTCGCTGATTTACGGGTAAGTGATCAAGCAAGACAAGAGTCATCACACAGAATGAGAAATTGGATCTGCTTACTGGACTTTCTCTCTTTGCTTTATATGGTTTAGACTTCAGGTTTTACTCAGCTAAGCTACCATAGACGTCAGAGAAAATTTTGCCTGAAAGAAACTTGTATGGTGTTGCACTGCAGTACTGTGCAAAACAAACTGCAATTTTCCAGTGAAGTAATATTAGTTTCAGGTTTATGGGATAATTCTGCTAATGGCCATTCCCACAAACAGAGCCTGTGTGATTTCTATATATTAGTTTCAGTGGACTTGTTCCCCAGATTTATCATTGTCTAGAATCAGCTTCCTTCCATACATATTGTAGAATCTTTACATAACTGAATAGCACTTAATGATGAATAGTGAGAGAGTTATAAAAACTTCGGGGTTTTTAATGATGCTGTTCTTTTACCTCTTATTTAGGTAAATTAAATTTAGGTAAATTAAATTGTAGGGGAATTACTATATCCCTTTTTCTGTGTGTGTGTGTTGGATTCTGCTCTTGTTCACATTAGTGTTAATTTTTAACAAATCTATTTTGTTTATCTGTATTATTATTTGTATTGCTTACAGCAGAAACTGGAAGACTTCTTGACAGCTGGTAAGCCAAGCTGTACTTTGTTACATGACCATGCACCTAAAATGAACCCTTTCCAAAATCTATTGCGTTTAGCAGAGGTAGCAGTCTCTCTCACAATTTTCATTAGTGATTCCAAAGTCTTATTTTCCTTTGCATAAGATATCAAATCTCATTTAGATCAACTTGAAAGAGTCTTTCCTTGGGAAGACAAGGTGTCAGAGATATGTACCCATTTACAAGCTAATTAAGCTGCACAGCAGCACTATGCTTGCTCTTTCTGAGACTGTGTTAAAAAAACCCCACAACAGTTCTTTTTTTGCTGACTGGTCCCAAATATTTCAAGCATGCTTTTATGGCTGTTTCATTACAAATTCAAATTGTATATTTCAGAGGATTTAAACAAATAGATAGTTGGGTAAAAAGCTGTGCATATATTGCCTGGCCTGGATTTCTGACAAGATACTACCTATTTTGCCTACGAACAGGCAGAAACACCTAGAAAAGACCCCTGTGCAAGCCCCTGCTATGGAGAAAGTGAGTACAGAGGGTTTAGATTTATTCACATTCTGGTGCATGCTCACTCATATAGTAATTTGTCTTTTTGCATCAGGACTAAAATATACGTGCTGTCAGTTTCAAACATTCATTTTCCCTTCTGCTTCTGTTATTCTTTCACTGGCAGGCCCCAAAGTCCATATTCTGGAATTAATTTCCAGAGTTAGGGTATGTTTTCTTTTGGTAGATCCAATTTCAAGGCTTTTATCCTACATGTGTGAGATCTGACATTACCTAAGCCTCATTGCCTTAAAAATGGGTCTATAAAGGGGGCATAAGAATCATAGAATCATAGAATGGTAGGGGTTAGAAGGGACCTCTGGAGATCATCAAGTCCAACCCCTGTGAGAGAGCAGGCTCACTAAAGGCAGGCCACACAGGAACAAATACAGGTGGGTCTTGAAAGTGTCTAGAGAAGGAGTCTCCACGACCTCTCTGGGCAGCCTATTCCAGGGCTCTGTCACTCTCACAGTGAAGAATTTTTTCCTCATGTTGAGGTGGAACTTCCTGTGTTTCACCTTGCGACCATTACCTCCTGTCCTATCACAGGGCACTACTGAAAAGAGACTGTCCCCTTCTACTTGACACCCATCCTTCAGATATTTGTAAACATTAATACGATCCCCTCTCAGTCTTCTCTTTTCCAGGCTAAACAGCCCCAGGGATCTCAGCCTTTCCTCATAAGAGAGATGTTCCAGTCCCTTAATCATCCTCGTGGCTCTCTGTTGGACTCTCTCTAGTATCTCCCTGTCCCTCTTGAACTGGAGAAAAACTAGAGTAGTCTGCCAGAAGAAAGGGGTCAAGTACCCAGAAAAATCATGGTATCTGTTAAAAAGGGTTTTCATGTTGTTACATGTTCAGAGAGATTTTTAGTTACAGTGCGAGATGATTTTTTGTTGTCACAAGCAAAAAGTCCTTTTGCTTCCTTTCAATTTCAGGTGTCTCTGACTATCTTCTGCCAAATCCAATGAAGTCAAGTGGCCAGAAAGATCACTTGCTACTTATGTGGGGCTTGTCAGTGCCAGGTCCTTCATATTGGCAGCAGGGTTCATGGCTACCCCTCCTCTGGAAAGGATGAGAGGACCAAAGGACAAGACAGCATGGAGGGACTGGTGGCAGCTTATCTTTCCCTAGCATCTGGGCAGATGTGCTCCTTCCTTGGCCTTCTCACTGCTCCTTCATTGGGCACAAAAAGGCTAAAAGTTTGCAAAGCTCAATTTAGAGAAACTTCAAACACAGGCAGAGGAGATAATGTGAATGAGAAGACCACCCTCTGCGTAATTCATTCACTCAGTCTCCTTATAACATCCATTATCTTCCTTATGCAATGCAATCTCTCACCCTCTAATTCTTCATCTCTTCTCTTTGTGCTGTCTCCCCTGAGCTCCTGCTCCAGTAATTTGGAGTCACCTCTCCCCACAGCTTGTTGAACAACTACGGCTCCCCTTAGAAAAATTAACGCCACTTCTGGCTGCACTGAAAGCTGCTAAATTAATTATTCAAGTGTCTGCCAGCTCATAGGGTTACTTCCCATTTTTGTCATCATTCAGCCTTCTGACTATATTCTCAGCTGCTCAGTCTTTATCCGTCTCCCTTCCAGCCTGCTTTTCATTTCCTGCCACTCAAATCCAGTCCCCTCAGCCCCCTTACTGAGAAGGAAAAAAGCCACTATCCTGATATCCGCTCACAAATTCACAAAGAATAAGCTTACCTGCCAAATGTTAGGCATCAAAACTACCCACATCTAAGATACATTTTTATTTCCTTATCCAGCAGCAATGCATATTATCTCAGAGAAATTCAGAAAGAAGGAAGTTTTTTGCAACATCTGCATTTCCTGCTGTATGTTTGTTCTTTTTTTTTTCTTTCTTTTTTTTTTTTTCCTGAAGGGAAGTTAAGGGCAATCAATATAAAAAAAAGTGCCATTATTTTTTGATCAAAAACCACCCCCAAATTTTATAAGGAAAAAAAAAAAAAAAAAGACAGACAAATTCCCTAATAGTCACAAGGAAATATAAAAAGAAAAAAAAAAAGCCTATTAAATAGCATCAGTGTTGATGAAAAGAAATACCGGTGACTTGATGTTCACATTGTCTGTTGCTCATTACAGCAGCACAGTTGCACCAATTATAGTTGAGACTATCAAGATTTCCATCCTGCACCACTTGACCAGACACATTTGCTCTGGGCTGAAATGTAGCATGCTGGACACGAGGCATCTTTTACTAAACAAACAGCAATTCAAATGGTAGCAAGGCCTTAGCCAGCGTTGAATTGCCCTCACAAACTCAAGAGCCCATGAAAACTACTGCTAAAAGCAAAAGAGAAGTCCTTGCAGCATCAAGGCACTCTTAGAGCAGGCACTCTCAAAACCACAATATTCATATCGCTATGCCTATAAGCAAGGCAAGGCAAGGCAAGAATTCTAGGGAAAAACAATTTCTTTTACTAGACTAGTTGGCATATTTGGAAGAAATGTATAAGCTTTGAGGAAGATGAACACTTCTTCAAGCACCATCTGAAACCATTTTCAGGCTGTTCCTTTACCAGATGCTCCTCATTCCTCAGAGAGGACTTTTTGTTTTTCAGAGAAGTTTAGAAGATCATTAAACAATTTAACCTCTCATTGGATTTTGTTCTGGCAGATTGAGTTTACACCATAAAGGTTATTTGTATCATGTAGCCATGATATCTGCTGGTGCAGGAATCAGATAACTGTATGAGGGCATAGGAGTTCAGAGTCCGAAGGTGAAAGTTTTGGTTTAAAGACCTCAGCTTCCTGGCTTTAGTTATTTTTTTAAAGATTATTATTGTATTAGGTATGTATGTTAGGATGAACGCAGTAGGTGAGATGATCAGTGGCTGGCAGAGAGGTCTCCAGCCCAGCCTGCTGCTCAGAGCATGCTCTCAGCTGGGCTATTGCCATGCACATGTCCCCAACTATCGGCTGCTGGGAGCGTGGCCTTGACATGGCAGTGAGCACCTGGAGGCTGCATCAGGCGGGGGGCACCCATGGGGTCAGGAAATGGGTGATGCTGGTGTGACAAGGGTGTCCCCTGGTCCAGGAGCCCATGGGAAAGCCACATCCTGCAGCTTTCCCCTGCTGTTACCCACAGTTCTTCCCCTGGGGCTCCCAGGGAACTGTCATGCACCATGGTCCAGCACAGGTACAAAGTGGCAGGGGTTTTCCTGTGTGCCCCTGCTCACAGCCTTCTGCGTGCAGCCTCTCAAACCATAAGCAGAGCATCACCCTCCTCCAGCTCCCAGGAAAGCCCACCCCTCAACCTGCCCTAGTCCTAAGTGACTGTCCCTTCCTGGTCATGCCATAATTCTCCTGACATTCAACTCATTCAGGTCCCTGCAGGCAACACTCCAAGTCCCCATCACACATCTAAAATGAGGAATATTGCTAGACATCTGCGGGGGGGATCACGTATTGCAGGAAGGCCAGGTAGGCTGTGCTGACTTACTGCTGTCAACTCCATGATGAGAAAGAGGAAACTTTTTATCCTGAAGGATAAAACCCCCAACCATTTGTAGCAGTGGAAGAGTTCTGTCATTGTAGGAATGCACACACCTTGTTTTTGATGAGAGAAGTGGAGGACTAGTGTGACAATGGCAGTGGGTGATGGCCTGGAGCAGATGTCACAGTGCCAGGAGGACTCAAGCTCACTCCCAGCCCAGCTCCCCAGTGAGGGATGCAGCTCACGGTGAACAAAGCCTTACCCAGCACACCAGGACAGAGGCCACTCTGGCAAGCTGGTACATCACAGGCTGTACACGTTTTGCTCATTTGGAAAGTGGCAGCTGCCTCCAGCAGACTGTGCACCTCTGTACCTCTGTACCTTTAATAGTCCTCACCTTCTCTTAAATACCTTCTTGGTTTAAACATCAGGCTCCTGTTGAAACCACCTCCCAAAACCTTTTGGGTGCTCTTTTCCTGAATGCTGAATCTTCACAAATTAAGCCTGTCACAGTTTGCATGCATCTTTCTCACTGTGATTCCCATCCAAAGTCTGACCATACTGGTTACTTTGCATAATGTCATCAGAAACTCATGCAGTTTTATAATTTTCCCAAGATCCCAGCTCTTGGCACATAGCAAGGTTTTGGTTGTTTTATTAAGTACAGTTCTGGCCCTTACAGAAGTAGGAACTTTGAAAATGAAATGCTGCCAGTCCAGACAATCAAAGGCAATCAAAACCAGAACCCATAGGTATTATTTTAAAAAATACGTGATGTCAGACCATTTCAAGATTTCTGAAGGCTTGAGGTCTCTGATTCCTTGAGTCTGGAGAGAGATGTATCTGTATTGCAAAAGCACACCAATAGAGATTTCATTCTCGTCCTGTTATCATCCATCATCACTCTGCCAGGCACAGACACCAGGCACAGACACACACACACACACACACTCCATTTCAAGCAGTCTGGGCCACATCCTTATTTAGAGAATAGTCTCAGCTTCCTTGTACGTTTTGCTCAGTGCCCGCTCATGCCATGCAGCACATTAACATAACAGCTGACAGAATTAATCAGCAGTAATAAAAGCACTTGCATGACTTGACCCATATAATCTATTTGAGGACATCTCTCTCTTGCCTGCTCTTTCACTCACCCTCTGCTTTTATGTCTAGCTCTCTTATTTTCACCCGTCATCTGCAGAGCAATTTAAACATGCTGCAGCACTAGTGCGATTACCAAGCTACACAGCAGAAGTTACTTTTGGCAGTGGCTGTTGTACAAAGCAGGTCAAATATAGCTCCAAAGCTGTTCTGGGCAGTCTGTGTGATTTGTTTTGTTTTGTTTTTTTCCTCTAAATCAAGATATCAAAGTCTGTATTGGAAAAATGTCATTTGGTGTGAGACAAAAAAAAATGCCCCCAAAACAAATCCAACTAAGTTTTGAAAAAAATATTAAGAAGAGGCAAAGCAAGAAGTAAGAAAAAAGATGTAAAGGGAAGGAAAAAATATTTCTTGGAAGTGACCACAAAAGATATTATGTATGACAGGAGATGCCACTCTTTTGTTCCATGTGTTATTGCTGTAGTATATTTAATCTATCCAAAGGACACAAAAGGGAAATGTTCAGATGAGAGCAATGAAATCTCTTACAGACCTGTGGGCCTTCCTTATGAGAACAGATGAAAATGCCTGATTTTATTTCATGTGCAAATAAGTAAATGATGAGGACATTAGTAATTCAACAAAGCCAATAGAAAGAACCATTCAAGAAGAAAAAAGGGAACAATTACAAGTCTAGCTATAACCCAGGTAGAAAGACAGCTCTCTGCCTGGACTGATGGTGGAGATGAGGGCAAGTCAAACAATAGAAAATTCCTTATCACGAAGCTACACATATGCATATCTTTCCCTGGGAGTACTGTTTTGTGCTACTTCCTGAGGGCCTATCCCAGGAGATTTGTATTGGTGGGATCATCTGAAGAGTGACAGTGCACACTGACCACTCTGCATGGCATCTCTGCTGACAAGCTCTGAGACCAGGTCTCCAGCACTGGGCTGGCTCTTCCTGCTCCCATGGGTGTTGGTGACATTCGGGATGTTCTAGGAGAGTCTGATATTGTGACTGATGTGGAAAGGGATACCTTTCTGCCCCTACCTTCTCATGGACAGGGTATTCAAGAAAGTCAAAGTACAGGCAGATGCAATTCCCTATGCTCCTTTTAAATTTGAAAGTATTCAAGTACACATACAAGCAAGGAATGGCTCAGGAAACCGAGTCTGCTGCCAGGGTACCACTGTGAATTTGAGGGGGTTCCTTGGTTAGGCAATTGCATGACTACTCCCCTTGAATAGACTAATGATTATAAGATACATTGTCCATCACCTGCTTGGCAAGTTCTGTGGGATAGGGCTCTAGATGATAGGGGAGCCCAAGAGAGATGGTTAGTATTCAAGCACCATTTCCTCCAAGCTTAAGACCAGAGCATCCCAAAGAATAAGAAATCAAGTAAGAGAGCTAGGAGATTTGCATGGATGAGCAGGGAACTAATGAATAAACTTAAGTGAAAGAAGGAATTATATAGAACATGGAAGAAGGGGCTGACGCCTTGGGGGGGATACAAGAATGTTGTCAGAAGATGTAGGGATGCGATAAGGAAAGCTAAGGCCTCCTTAGAATTAAACCTGGCAAGGGAGGCCAAGGACAACAAGAAAGGCTTTTTCAGGTATGTTGGAGACAAAAAGAAGACTAGAGAAAATGTGGGCCCACTGCTGAATGAAGTGGGTGCCCTGGTGACTGAGGATACGGATAAGGCAGAGTTACTGAATGCCACCTTTGCCTCAGTCTTTATTGATAAGACCAGCCCTCAGAAGTCCCAGACCTTGAAGACCACAGAGGAAGTCAGGAGAAAGGAAGGTTTTGCCTCAGTTGAAGAGGATGAGTTACAGAACAATTAAGCAAACTGAGCATCCACAAATCCATGGGCCCTGATGGGATGCACCTGCAAGTGCTGACGTAGATGACAGAGGTCATTTCTAGGCTACTCTCCATAACCTTTGAAAAGTCCTGGAGAACAGGAGATGTGCCTGGGGACTGGAGGAAAGCCAATGTCACTCCAATCTTCAAAAAAGGAAAGAAGCTGGTCAGCCTCACTTCCATCCCTGGAAAGGTGATGGGACAGCTTGTTCTTGGTGCCATCTCAAAGCATGTTGAGGAAACGAGGCTTATCATGAATAATCAGCATGGATTCAACAAGGGGGAGTCATGCTTGATCAATCTGATAGCTTTTTATGATGGCATCACTAGATGGATAGACGAGGGGAAGACAGTGGATGTGGTCTACCTTGACTTCAGCAAAGCTTTTGACACTGTCTCCCATGGCATCCTCACAGCCAAGCGTAGAAAGTGTGGATTGGATCACTGGGCAGTGAGATGGATTGGGAACTGGCTGAAGGAAAGAGCTCAGAGAGTTGTGGTCGATAGGACAGAGTTTAGTCAGAGGCCTGTGGCATCCCCAGGGGTCAGTATCGGGTCCAGCCCTATTCAATATGTTCATCACTGACCTGGACAAAGGGACAGACTGTGCTCTCAACAAGTCTGCTGACGATACAAAAGTGGGAGGAGTGGCTGACACACCAGAAGGATGTGCTGCCATCCAGTGTGACCTAGACAGGCTAGAGAGCTGGGTGGGGAGAATTCTAATGAAATTTAATAAGGGCAAGTGTAAAGTGCTGCATCTGGGGAAGAACAACCCCATGTATCAGTACAGGATGGGGGCTGATCTGCTGAAGGGCAGGTCTGGGGAAAACAACCTGGGAGTCCTAGTGGACAACAGGATGACCATGAGACAACAGTGTGACCTCATGGCCAAGAAGGCCAATGGCATCCTGGGCTGCATTAGGAAGGTGAAGGGAGGTTCTCCTACCCCTCTATTCTTTGCTGGTGAGGCCTCACCTATAGTACCATGTCCAGTTCTGGGCTCCCTGGTTCAAGAAGGACGAGGAACTACTGGAAAGGGTCCAGCCCAGGGCCACTAAGATGATTAAGGGCCTGAAGCACCTACCATATGAGGAAAGGCTGAGAGAGTTGGATCTGTTTATCTTTGAGAAGAGGAGACTGAGGGGGGATCTTACCAATGCTTATAAATATCCAAAGGGTGGGCATCAGAAAGATGTGGCCAGGCTGTTCTCAGTGGTGTCCAGTGACAGGACTAAGGGCAATGGCCATAAACTGGAAAACAAGAGTTTCCACCTCAACATGAGGAAATACTACTTCACTGTGAGGGCAACAGAGCACTAGAACAAGCTGCCCAGAGAGGTGATGGAATCTCCATCTCTGGAGACTTTCAAAAGCCACCTGGACTTGGTCCTGTGTGATCTACTCTAGGCAATCCTGCTCTGGCAGGGAGGTTGGACTAGATGATCTGCAGAGGTCCCTTCCAACCCTTAACATCCTGTGATTTTGTAATTCTGTGATTCTATGATCTGAGTCAGAAATGTATTTCCTTTCCTTCATTCCACATTGTTGTGATAGACCCTACTTGAACAATTTTTGCCTATAAAGGTATCACAGGAACACAGGTGAAAATTAATAAATTAAACTTACTAAATACACTTTCTATTTCCTTAGCCTATACACTATCCATTTCCAGATGTCAGTATTTCCAACTGTGTTTTATAGATAAATTTACTTGGTATCTCTCTAATTTCATACCTGGTGCTGGAGCTGACTGGATAGAGTTGTGTGGGACAGCACAGAAGTCATAATTTCTTTTTTCTGTCTCTAGGAGGTGGTTGAGCTTCAAAAGAAAATGGGCATGATTAGGTCAGGTTGTAGAAACAAGCTTATTTCTTTGAAATGTGGAAATCTTAACACTGGTAAAACTTTGCTGTTACTGTGTTGCAAAAAGACAATCTGGAAACAGAATTTTTTAGCTGTTTATTTACTGATCCCAAATAAAGGGAAGGGACTTTTGGTACAGATAGATTTGGAGTGGATGGGAGAAGTTTGGTTTTACTTTTGAATTTTTCTTGTGTGCCCCCTCCTGACAGTCCTTAATGACAACTCTTCCCTGAGACAACTATTGATCCTAATTAGGCTTGTTAGAAATATCAGCTGTTTTGGGGAGGCACTCTGCTGCCTCAATTAAAGTTTGAACTAAACTGTTCACCAACTGAAGATGTTCTGTGATAGATGAGGCTCTGGACTATATTACCTTGCACACCATGCAGATGTTTCCAACTCCTTTTTTCATGCCTTGTCAAGGCATGAAAGGACATCACAAGAAGGGTACTTCAGCTCTCTGTAAAATATTATCAATTAATTAGCAAATAAGGCTTCATGAACAGTCATCTATATTTGCATGTGCTTCTCACTGGCTTAAACTGCAGATCTCTACACTCAAGATGACGGTGTTTCTCTCTTTGCCTGCATTTTAGTGAAACAATAGAACTCAGGAGGGGAGCTTCACATAAAACTGAATTGACTGGCAAAGAACACCCTTCTCTACATAGGCCTTTTACACAGTGCCTGTCTGAGCTCTGGAACCCTGTCACAGGGCACTGCAGTTCCTAAAGGATATGATTTCATAAAGTGGGTGGATTGAGGGGCTGTAAAAACCAAATGCATTACTCCTAGAACAGGAAGGCTCGAAGCCAAACTTTTCTGGAGTTGGATGAGATACTCTATAGGCTTTTGACACAGTGTCCTATAACATCCTTGTGAGCAAGCTCAGGTATTGTGGGATAGAAGAATGGACAGTGGAATGGATTAAAAACTGGCTACAAATAAAGTCCAAAGAGTGAGCAATGGTGCAGAGTCCCACTGGAGACCTGTAACTAGTGGAGTACCCCAGGGATCAGTGCTGCGTCCGGTCCTGTTCAACATCTTTATCAATGACCTTGATGACAGAACAGAGTGCCTTTTCAGCAAGTTTGCTGATGACACGAAACTGGGAGGATTGGCTGATTCATCTGAAGGCTGTGTGGCCATTCAGCAAGATTTGGACAGACTGGAGAGCTGGGCAAAGAGGAACCTAACGAAGTTTAACAAGAGCGAGTGCAGAGTCCTGCACCTGGGAAGGAACAACAAAATGCACCAGTACAGCTTAGGAGGGGATCTGCTAGAGTAGAACCGTGGAAAAGGACCTTGGAGTCCTGATAGACAATAAGTTATCCATGGGACAACAATGTGCCCTTGTGGCCAAGAAGGCCAATGCTATCCTGGGGTGCATTAGGGAGAGTGTGTCCAGCAGATCAAGGGAGGTTCTTCTCTCTCTCAACTCTGCCCTAGTGAGACCTTACCTGGAGTATTGCATCCAGATCTGGACTCCCCAGCTCAGGAGGGACATAGGTCTACTTGAGAGAGTCCAACAGAGGGCTACAAGGATGATTAAGGAGCTGGAACACTTGCCTTATGAGGAAAGGCTGAGAGACCTGGGGCTTTTTAGTCTGGAAAGGAGAAGACTGAGAGGGGATATAATTAATGTCTATAAATACATAAGGGCTGGGCGTCAAGAAGGCAGGGACAACCTCTTTTCACTTGTGCCTTGTGATAGGATGAGAGGCACTGGATTCAAGTTACAAGTACAGGAAGTTCCAGCTCAACATGAGGAAGAACTTCTTTACTGTAAGGGTTATAGAGCACTGGAATAGACACCCCAGAAAGGTTGTGGAGTCTCCTTCTCTGGAGACTTTCAAGACCTATCTGGATACATTTCTGTGTGATCTGCTCTAGTTTTGTCCTGCTCTGGCAGGGGGGTTGGACTTGATGATCTTTGGAGGTCGCTTCCAACCCCTATCATTTTGTGATTCTGTGATTCTATGGAAGTTCTTAAGCTTCTCCTCAGCATCTGCTATTGGCCACTGTCTGTGGGAGGCTAGAGAGTAAGACTGTACAATCTTTGATCATCCTTTGTGCTCTTTTCTTATCAGCAACAAATAAGAAAGTTCTATAGGTATCTTAAGTCACTTTAAATTTACCAAATGACCTCTATATGTGGTCATACAACAGCTAGTAATAGTGCCTTTGGCATGTCACGTTTTCTTCCCTGAAGCCAATTCTTGGTGGTTCTACTAAGTCTGCCAAGCCTGGATCCACAGGAAAGCTCCAACACTACCTGAGACCAATGGAGAAACAGAGGGGATCTTGAGCAAACATGTTCAGAAAGCTGCACTTGCTTCAGTTCAACGTAGAACCAACTGGCCAACAAGAAATCAGGTGGAAGGCTTAATCATCTTATCTAGGACATGGAAAAGGTTGAGCCTACTCTTCATATGGTAGAAGTCAAAAAAATGGACAGCAAGCCCTGATCACGAAAGGGAAAAAAAAAAAAGAGTAAAATTCTACATAGCTGGCTGACTCAAGCAGTGTCAGTAGCACAGAGAATGTAGAAAGCAGTCTTGAAAATTCAAAAATAGCAGGTGGTAGAAAAAAGGAAGTTTATGATAAATATATGCATCAGAAATGCATTTTACAAGGCATTGTAAAAACTTGGAAAGGGAAACAAAAAAATTAAGGCCAGCACAGATAAAAACAGTGAGAAGAGATCTGTAAAAGATTAGGAATGAAAGACCTAAGTCATTCAGTGAATGTATTAAAATAAATGGTGAACTTTGAGAAAATGGCCAAATTTTCAACACTAATAACCAAGCAAGGATGTCTGATATTAGTGGGAAGGCTTGGACAATTTATATTCAAGAATACCAGAACTGACTGAGGACTTTTCTGAACTCCATCCTTGAGTAATTTTTGGTTGTAGGGTTTTGTTTTTCTTCAGCAGATGTTGGAATGCAGGAGAAAACATAGGAAGAGAAATGAAAATTGTTTAGGATTGTGCCAATATTTAAAATAGGTAGGTAAGATGAAAACTATTACATGGGTGCTTGTCTCTGCATCTTGAAGGATATATCCATATATCTCTCATCAGTCTTAAAGAGTATATCTATATTGCACAGTGCAGCTCTTTGCTGAGATAATATCTTGGTTTCAGGAACAATATAGCTGTATCAGTACAGCCTCTGCCCTATTTTAATTAGTTTGGGCATACCACTGTGCTGATGCAGCTAAACTGTTCCTAGTTCTGGAGCTGGTTCAGCTGGAGTTACATCAGGTATTGTAGCATATTTTGGTATTGCACCATAAAGACAGAAAGGCTAGACTCCATATGTCTGGCCATGTAGGATATTGCTTAACGGAGGGGTCATACTTGTACCAGTAAAGAGAACTTCCTATTGGAAGAACAGGCAACAATACAACATAAATCTCACCAGCTGTCCTTCCAGCTGTGTAATTTGTACTTGTCTCCAGCAATTGTGCACTTACAGTGTTACAAACAATGATATATGAGCATTCATGTGAAATATGGTTCAGATGTTGCCACCATATCATAAACTACTTTGCATGAGACTTCTTAGTGCAGATGAGGTCAACAAGAAGGTGCCAGCCATTATGATTTATCCATACAGAACAAAAGGAAAAAAAAGTTGAGAGAATACTCAATTAGAAGGGGAAAGAAATACTGAAGACATAAAAAATCATCACATATTTTAGAGCATGGTTTGTTGAAGAATACAAAATGGGATCTCTCATCTGTGTATCATTTCTCCTTTTCTGTAGTTAGATTTCTTTTTTAATAATTTCTCTTGGAGTCTTTTGGGACTCCTTCCACAGTAACTGCCCTGGAAGCTATTATCCTAATTGCACAGATAATTCATGCAACCCACAGGCTAGTACTTGGACTTGGCTTTCCCTGCTGCCAACTTTTCTTTTTCCCTCATCAGATTTTCTTCCTTGTTTAGTGCCACACTCCTCATCTTTCTCTTTTCCTCCCTGCTGTGAAAATATGTTTCTTTTCTTCTGTCTCTAAAGCTCCTCTTGCCTGGGGAGGAGATCTGGGATCCTGCAGAGCCGTTCACAAGCTGATCATAAACAAGAAAAGAGTGGCTACAGTGGCCCCTTGCAGGGTTTGATGGCTGCCTGGGACAGTGCCCTCCTAAGGTACACAAGTTACTTCCAGCAAAGCCCTGCTAGCTGAGAAGCATCACCAGTTATTCCTGGAGAAGTGAATACGTGCTCCTCTCATATGCTCCTCTCAGCCAGCATTTACTGGTCCCACGTACCCTTATGACACCTGGTGAGCAATGCTTGGTGCCATCAGCTCGCTGTGGCATGACTGAGGCTCTGGCATAGCTGTCACAGGTACACCTGTGCCTTGCAGAGGTGTCTGCTGGCATGGGGAAAACCCCCAGCTCTGTATGTGCATGGTCTCTTTGCTTTGAAGAACATCAGCACCCCAACTTGAATGTATTTAATTGCTTTCATCATTAAAATGACAAGCAGAAAGGATTCATGGGACAATGGACTAGAGGTAAGCCCACCTGGGCATAACAACTGGCCCTCCCTCCTATCCTCCAAAACATAACAGAGATTATATAGACTCCCACCAATAGCTGCCTGGCTGTTGATTGGGCTCTATCCTCAACATTCATGAGCTTTCACCCCTAGTTACAAAACATACCTTCAACATATCTGAATGTGCATGCAAAGCCTTAAGAACAAAGCTGTAAGGAAAAAGAATAAGGAAAAAAAAATATTTTCTGTGTCTGTGGTTCCTACAATGAAAAGGGAAGAGTGAGGTAAAGTAATAAGGGAAGCGCAAGACTATTTCATGCAGCAAGGCTTTCCTTCCCAAGCTGACACCCAATCTGCTTCATCAAGAGATTAGGGAAGAAACAAATATAGTCTTCATGATTAGTTCCAGAATTTGCAGAGAGATCCTTAGCTCTCCTCTTGTAGGAGAGCTTTCGTGTGTGTGTATGCATATGCTTTTTAAAGTCTTTGGCAACCTCCCATCACTGCAATAGATTCACTGCAAACATATGCATTGTATTAGTAAGTTATGTTGTCCTTTACCTTCCCTCATCATGTCAGCAGTATCAAGTTCTGGAATTAATTTGATGTCCTCTTTCTTCATTCTAATTGTAATAAACCAATTCTTCTCAGCTACTCATGTAATATGTTGAGTGCAATATTTCTAACTCTTACCATTTGAAGGTTTGTTTTTTGTTGTGTTTTCTTGGGGTCTTTTTAACTCCGGTTTCTAGAGTCCCATAGGTTCCAGTTAAAAAGTAATTTGCTCCCCTGACTGCACAGAAAAGTTGATATGAAATGTAAAACTAACAATCCAAAGCAAATGAAAAGAATTGCATGGCTAGTATTTTTCTCTCTCATGATTTTTAGACCTGTCTAGTACCTTTTGAATGCACAGGGCTGGTGCATCTGTTTTGTTCCTTGTTGCACTGAGAGGGCATGCTGTTCACATGCTGAAATTCTGGCACTTCTTAGGGAAGAAATCTTTTCTCAGGAGGTAACTCTGCTATGTAGTTCAGGATGCTGCCCATGTCCCATAATGAAAGGATCAAATAACTGGGTAAGAGCAGCTGCAACTGAAGAAAGGGAGATGTCCTCTTTTCCATCTGTAATTAAAGGTGGATTTTTGTTTATTAATTTTCTGCCTGTGCTTCTTGTGCTCGCTCAAGCATTACATCCCAGACTTTGCTCTGCAAAAGCTTGCACAGAGCAGACATGAGTTTTCACTTATCAGACATGGATAGCCCATTTCTTCAATTTAGATCTTAACCTCACTGGATCAAAAAAACCTTACTCCTGATTTACATCTTTACAAAGTAGGAACGAATCAGGTTTATGACATCCTATGTTTCTCCTGATTTTTTTTCGACAAGTGAGTTCTTGTTACAACTCTGTAAGCACAGACCAAGGCCTGTCAGCACAAACTGCTCATTTATCTGTCCCATGAACATCTGCACACTGCCAAGTCTCAGCTCTAAGCTGCTTCCCAATACACATGCTGTAGTATGCAGCCTGCTACATGCGCCTAGTTGAAGTAAAATAGGTCTTCTCCTGCATTCTTTGCACATATTGTGTATCTTTTGTTTTGTACAGCTATTGTAGAAGTTATTCCAAAAATGAAGGTGCTAAAAAAGTCTAGGCTTTAGAGCTGAAATAGAATCCACATACTGCAGCTTTTTTTCCTCTAGGTATATGTCCTTCTTATCAAGAAATGCTAGTGACTCCTGTACACAACCACATTACAAATAAAACAGTGGCACACATCTTTTTTATAATGTTATATTTTTAAACATCACATACATAGACATCTGGCTAATAATTGTTGGGAGACATGGCACAATACTACCCTAGTTCTTGCATTTACACAAAATGCTGAACCAAAAGGAATCTAGAAGACTCTTCTTTACTTTCATAAATTAAATACACAACGTGCCTCTTCTGGAAAATGCACACTACATTTCCAACATTCTGTCATAATGAAAACCAGAAGGCCACAGTTTGGCTGCTCTGGAGTGTGTATGTGCTGAGGAGAGAAGGAATAAGGACCATTTCCTCTGTTTGTGTGTTTCTTGTGAAGGAGCTGAAGTCTCTGCAAAATGGTGAGGTTGAGAGGCTTCATATCCTGAGGTCCAGCCCAGCAAGCCCTGCAGCTGTATGGGATCTCAGCTGATGTTTCAGCTCTGAGGGACATCAGGGCCAGTGGGAAAGAAAAATCAGGAAGAAAAAACAGCTTTCATATATGAACAAAATCTGATTATAAAATCTCCAGGTTGGAGAAGTAGGAAGTGTCCTGCTCATCTCAGCTATCTGTTGATGCCAGGATCCTCAGGTGCACATTTTGGCCCCAGAGCTGAAGGCTCTGGAGGTGATGGGCATGATGGAGACAGCGCCAGCAGAGACCTGGGATGGCTTCGTCATAGCTGAGTGGTGTGGGGACAGCCAGGGTAGTGCAGGAGAGCCCCTGGCTTTGTGGGGCCTCCAGCAGAGGGGAGCCCCAGGGCACTGTGGGCTTCCTCACCAACCTCCTGTTTGCACAGGTGTCTGGGGATCCTTCCTCCCCCCAGCTGCCACCACCACCTCCACAGACAGCAATGGGAATGGGGACCTCCTGCCTGCAGCACAACTCAGCCACTCATGAAATGGTGAGCAAGTGGCAGTTATGGTCCACAGTGGTCTTTTGAAATAATTTTTTTTTAAAAATTGGATAGCAATATAACATATTCTCAGCTAATACACTTGAAAGTCACCTGAAAACACTGGAGACAACCAAATTCTTTTCTCCTTTTGTAAATACAATTTCCCTCTACCTGTGCATGGTACTGCTGGATAAGAACAGCAACAAACTGTACTGAAATGTACTTTCTAAACAGTAATCAAATTTGCTTAGTTTATATTCACATTCTTTTTGGATCCTCTTTCTGAAAATATCCTACTAAATCCATCTCTTTTTCAAGACTGCTCATCTTGAAAGAGCAAATGTTGGAGAAATTAAAAAAGAGACTATGTTGGGGTATGTAATTGCAGATTTGCAGAGACTAAGGGGTAGGCTAAGACAAAATGGTGTCCCAGGCAGGTATTGCTGGGTCAGGAGCCAGGTGTCAGGCTGGCACTTCTAAAAAGGTACCACCAGGAGCTGGTACTCAGATGCTCCTCTTTCACTGTGAGTCTGCCTACACAAAGTCCACCTCCTGCACCTACAGTGAACCAAAAACATGGGATGACGGCATGGAAGGAGAGGAGGAGGAGGAGAGGCTGAACCAACATTAATAATTAACTCTGTTGCCTCTCAGGGAGACTAGCAGCCCTTTCAGGTTACAAGTAACACCATTAAAGACCATGACTGGAGCAAGAGAAGTATTTCATGGCGAGGGAAGGATTTGTTACCTCCTCTGCAGAACAAGTAGAAAACTGTAAAGAGGGGAGAGCAGTAAATTATGTATGCAATCTGCTTGAGGAACAGTTTGGAGACATGAGAAGTCAAAGGTGATGCACTGTTGACAAGCAGAGCACAGGAAAAGGAAAATACTCTGTCATGATAAACATATGACACCATTCTCCAAGGGCTCATAAGAGAGAACACTGAATTCTCCAAAGGATGCCATCATGAAAGCAAGCAAGACTGGAATTTATTTTCTAGGAAGCTCATCAAACTGAAACATTAGACTTTCAAACAATAATAAAGGGACAATTTAAAAGACCACTGAAATGAAAAAAAAATAATTCCAATGGTGTGACTCGCGCATCCAGATCAAAATTCTAGCACACATTGTGTAAATAATAACTGTGGTTATTTTGCTAGCATAGAAATAATTCTTGCAAAATACATCTTCATAGATAATTAGCACAATCCATACATTCATATTCTATGAGGAAAATGAGAACTACATTGTAAGTACAAATAAACACATTCTGACAGCATTCACCTCTGCCCAATCGGAGCAAGCACAAGGGATCTATTGTTCAGCTGCATTTCCTGCAATGGAATAAAGATCAGGTTGCTGTCAGGGTGGCTGTTGCAAAGCATCCACTGATGTGATTAAGGCATTACAATGGCAAGAGAGGAAGAGAGAATTTTATCTAATCATTATCTTGCCAGGTAACATTTTTGTATGCCAGGTAACATTATCTGTTTGTCTCTTTATAGCCATATAGCACTTTTTTCATCATAGATAGACCTGCCTTAATATAAGATTAAGGATAACAGCTATATTTAGGAGGATTTGGAAGACATATATATTTAAAAAAAAATCTTGGGAATAGGATCTTTAGGAAAATGTTAACTATAAAAGATATAGCCAAGTAAAAAGCTGTTATTACATCTAGACAGAGGATTTTGTCATGAAAAATGCTTATGGAGATTTCATACTTAATGGCTTCACTACAAAGGGAGGACATGGTGCAGTAACAGAGCGTGTGAATTTATAGAGCACCAATTATCCCTCACTAGCTTCCTGCCTGGACACCTCTAATGCATAATGGATATGAGGTACCTTATTCCATTTTTTAAAGCAAAAGTAGTAGCTTTCCTATGAATACATAAATCCAAGACTTTGTCTTCCATGACAGAGTGATGGAGAGGGAGAGATGAGGCAGTCTGAAGAGAAGTGTCTTTTACTAAACTGTCACCTCACCCTATGTTGTAGGTGAAAGCAAGGCATCTGTAGCATTCACAGGGGTACTGAGGAGGGTTCAGTCTGATACTATGTATCTGTGCTTGACCTCTTTTATGTTGTCCAGCAGCAAATGCACAGTGCTGTATCTCCATTTTCTTCTCAAAATGAGACAGCATGTTCACAACACTCAGTGCCTGTGTTTACCAGCCTCAGATTCAGATCATCTTAACAACTGATGGCCATCTCAGCATTGCCCTGGTAGATTCAGGAAATGACAAAAAAAAAAAAAAAAAAAAAAAAAAAAAAACAAAAAAAAAACAGAGCTGAATTTAAAAAATGAAAGGAAAAAAAA
>WUAM01000287.1:57951201-57970322 GCA_024336885.1 Actenoides hombroni | reverse complement strand
ATCTCACATGGAAAAATAAAAAAAAAAAAAAAAAAAAAAAAAAAAAAAAAAAAAAAAAAAGCAGAAAAATACCAGAGCTGATTTTAAACACTGAAAGTAAAAAAAATTTCATCAAGACATACAGTGTCCTAGGAAGCGTTTCTTAAGTATTCCTGCCTTCTGTAGGCAAGCGAACATAGCTGTACAGACTTTGAAATCATTTTTAAACAATGGTGAAACATTAGTCATTACATACATGAAAATATAATTATATAAAATGAATTTAATTCCTGGTGGAAGGTTATCTTTGCAATCACTGGCATTAACACTTAAATAAAATTGAAGTTTTGTCATTGACTTCAAATAACTCAGGATTTCATCCTTAATTATATTTTTCAAGTGAAATTATAGGGCCTAATGCAAAACCTTCTGAAGCTAACAACAAAAGACTGCGGTTGATGTCAGTGGATTTAGTGGGAGTAGGTGGTAAATTAACAGTGTAAAAAGGAGCTACTGAAAATATGCAAGAATATTTCAAAAATCTTCTAGAACTCCTGTTTCAAATTTTGTACAGTGTATTGGTTTTTCAGACATATATCAATAAGTGTGGGTGAAACGAAAGGCATGTTTTAAACTTTGAGCCTACTGCTTTTGGGGTAAGTGAAGGTTTGCCTCTCAT
This sequence comes from Actenoides hombroni, assembly GCA_024336885.1. Lineage (NCBI taxonomy): Eukaryota > Metazoa > Chordata > Aves > Coraciiformes > Alcedinidae > Actenoides > Actenoides hombroni. The sequence continues at coordinate 57,969,664 of WUAM01000287.1, read as the reverse complement.
TTTATTGGAAGCAGCCCTAGTCCTTTCCAGGGCAGCAAAGCATATCATGAAATGAATCAGTGACATGGTATTGATAAGGCAGGTTTCTTTAATGAAAATTATTCTTGTGTGCCTAGGTTCTAGATACAGCCTTTGCTTCTTTTTTTATGTAGTTTATTGTAGAATCTCTTTATCTCTGAAATTATTATTGAAAAGTAATATGAAGCCACATATCATCAACTGATAGTTTTAATTGGTTTGAGAAAAGTTAAAAAAGCACATTAATGGATGGAGGCTTTGGTATCATATTTGGTATCTTCTTTTCTTGCTCGTACTAAGCAAATATGTTCTTTTTCGCAAAGGGGTAATGAAAAACTGTATTTATTTCAAATAACATCCATACTCAAGGGCCATAGTCAGCAGCCAGTCTATAGTCCTTTCTCACACTGGATGTCCCTGACTTCCTTGGGAGTCCCTTGGGCAAGGCCATGCACTGGGGATGGTGCCCATATCAATCATGGACAGTGCTTCCTCATAAGGCAGTGCTGGTATGGTGCAACTGATAAATAACAGGTGGTTAGTGCAAAGGAATGCAGGCACATAACAAAGGCTGTATAGGGTTAAAACACTGGGATTTTGCCTGCAGCTGTCCGCAATAAATATGCATAAGTTAATTTTTTGCTTAGCTATGGATTCATCCACTTGTTTTCCTGAGAATGCCAGACATTTTGTACTCTAATTGCTACCAGGTCCTATCAAAAGTCCATTTAAGTTAACAAAAAAGAAATTGTCAGTGATCTCAGGGAACTGCGATCAAGACATATGGGGCAGTTTTACTAGCATATTTATATTAGAGGTTCTCAATTTTGACAATACAAGAGCAAGGCCTAGAGAAAAAACCATTAGTTCATTGTGCAAGGGACTTACAGATTCTGTGCAGTCCTTATTTCCAGATAGTTTTTAAAAATAAACCTATGCACCTCTTGAATTATTCCAATAGATATCTTTGCAGAACCGCAAATCAGTGGAGGGTTCAGTGCTGCAGTCCCCATCAGGAGAGATTGATGTTGCTCTGCTGATGGCTCCCTCCACACCTCCTCAATGCAGACTTCAGACATTCCCAGGTCAGCTTTCCCACTCTCTCTCCAGAGCTGCTTCATCTGCAGCACAACATTGCTCATAAAGCAGATGAAATGCTGCTGCCACAGAAATGAGCACGTTTCCTCCTTCAGATCACCAGTTTGCTTCATTGACACTTCTGATGATTGTTGCTTTCTACCTGTTCTTTCTGACTGTTATCTTACCAATGTATATCTGATGATTTTGTATCTATTGCCTTTGTACCCAAGTAAGGCCATAGGGTATCCTACAGAAATAGTTCATCAGTGAATCCACAGGCAGAGTAACAGCCCTCAGAAACATAAACTTATCAGAAAAATATCTATAATCAGTGAATACTCCATAAAACTTCACATACAGGGGTCAGGATTTACCAAACAAACAAACAAAAAAACACACAAAAAAACAACAAACAAAACCCCCCCAACAAATAAAAAGGAATACCTAGAGGTAAGTTCCTATGGGCATAATTCAACAACTCTCTAAATAACCAGAAGTACAAAGTATCAAAAGTCACCAGTTTCCAGTGAGTTTCAGGATCCATTTTATAAATCTGGAACTGCATCTCATAATATACTATATATCACTCAATAATACATGTAATGATGTAAGCCATCATATCATGCAACCTGGCCTTCTCTCTACTCTATTTTTCCTCTTAGTGAAATAATCAGTGAAGCAATTTCTTGAACTTGACACTACGTGCCTACTCGGAATCATTAAAACTCATGCCTTATTTTATAATAAGATCTCTATTTAATCAACATAAGACTTATCTCTTTTTATTACTCTCTGGTATTTGCACTGAAGATGTTGGCTAGTCTTGAAAGTGGGGCAGTAGAAATGTGGTTTTCATTTACAAAATGAACCCATGTTCACTGACACCTCACTTCACAATTATTTTCTAGCGTGAGCCCCTTGGGATGGAGATCCTTGTCAGCCAGGTTTTAGGAGGTTCATGGACATGATTAGGTGATGGTATCCCAAGTGGCTAGTGCGCACAAAACAATATGAAAACAGTCTTCGAGTCTTGGCAAGTAAATGGATGAAGACCTGACGTAGAGTTTCTTCTTTAATATGTCTTTAGTTGTTTGTTGTTTTTTTTTTACTCCTACTTTATACTTACATTAGCAGAGTAAGCTAAAATTTTATGGGTATTTTTCCTCTCTGCAATATTGTAATTTGCGTTAGCTTTTAGTGTAGACCTACTTATGTGACCCATCAGCAGCAATCAGTGGTTTGGAGCTGGAAAAATAAAAAATCAGGAAGATCATTTCCCCAGATCAGTTTGCTTTTTTACAGGTTGGAACAGAAAGTTTGAAATATCTACCCTTAATATCACACTGATGAGTGAAGATGTATTTGCTTGCTGATGACCACTTTTCACACAATACTCACATAGTTATATCAGTAAGAAGAGCAAGAGGGCCCCTCTGATCCCAATCAGGATAGGAATCCCTCTGTCAGATCTGGACACAGAGAAACAGAGCTGCTTGCTCAGGGTGCCCCATGAAGTCCTGAAAGTATGAAATCTGATTACAGTAGAATTTCAGGTGTCACTTAAATTTCTGTATCCCTGTTGTGAAGAAAGCTCAAAAACCTAAGCTGAATGCAAACTGCACAGATCAAAAGAGAATAAAAGTACACATATTTGTTAAAGCCTTCTGTAAATTGCCTGGTAAATAGAAGCCTGCTAAAAGTTGATTAGACACCTGATTAAAAATAAAAAAATTGCTATCAAGCAAAAACTGAAGTAATTCTTTGCACAAGTAGGGAGCCTGTTACTGAACTCCTGGCCTTAATGCCTTCCAGCCTTCTCTGGTATGGCCAAGAAATATTAAGAGCCACATTCTCCTTTTAAACTAATACTCAAGAGAAAAAATAAAATAGGACTTCCAGAAAAGAATCTCCTGGGAGTTGAATAATGCTCTTCACTGGAGTTTGCTGCAACAAGTCAGACTGTACTCACTACTGCTATGAATTAAAGAGGTAATTAGCAAAAAAAACAAGGAGAGATGCCTAAGCTGTGGTGAATCTGTACAGCTCCGATGCAATCCACAAAGACCTCCAAGGCAAGATGGAAGACAGAGGTAAGACTTCGCATTTTCCTTTGATATACAAATACATGAGTGCCAGATTAAAGCTACATTTTTAGTAAAATCATGTAATACCTCATGCAAAATTGCACTCAGCTTTAGAGGCCTGGTCTGCATCATAAACTTTATATATGAGAAGTTAATAATTGATTTGGCTCTGTATTCAAGACAAAAACTTATTTCTCAGAAGCATCAGTATATGTTGTAAAGGGACTTGAGGTTCATGGGAAAAACATGCATCGCAGAAGCATGCTGATTTTACCGTAAGTGATCTGCTTCAGGGAAAAAAGTTCTGCAAAGAAATATCCCCTGAACTTAATGAAAATTTAAAGTGCTTATTCCTAGTAAGCCTGAACTTTTTTTCTTGTGAGATTATCCCATGCAATGGATCACCCCTTAAAAATTAACTGGTCTTACTAAGTATCCCTAATAATGTATTTTAAATCTAAGACATAGATGAAAAGAGAGATTAATTTAACAAAAGAATCCTGAATTTTGAACTTTCCTCACAGATGAGCATCCAGAATAATTTCAGTGTAAGTGAACATCAATAACAGAATACTTCAGGGGCACTAAGCAAGAATTCATCCTTGTTTTTCAGAATACTTCATAGGTAATGAACATAAGAACCCAGTACAGAATAAACTACATAGTACTGATGCTAGGAAAACTGGTTCTGTTTTATCTAGCTAATGGTAGTAACATTGCTGCAAGTATGGATGCTCTTATTTTAATGATTAAAAATTTATATTTGGAATACTTTTATAATTTAAGTGTTCTTTTATTACTCTCTTCAAAGAGCTTTAAATAAATTTAATAAATTGGGCTAAATCTAGTTTATCAGTTAATATCTTGATGGTCTGTTTTAATATTGTGTTTGATATTTCTGTGTGTCCTGAGACATTATGAAAAGATTTTAATATTCAGAATCTGAAAAAGTAAATAATGAAGTATAATTGTGCTGGCAGACGAATCCACTATTCACTGGTGCTGATTCTTCATCATTTTGAATCTGGTATAGTAATTTAGAGATGTGCATTCAGTGCAAAACAATTCTAATTACAAAATTAGAATCAGATTGTTCCAAATCCCTTTATGAAGGTGCACAAAATATAAGGCAGGAAACTAGAAAGTCACTCATGGTGTCTTGTGGGTTTCGTACTGATACTGGGTTGGATTCTAGTGCTTCAGATCTCATCTCTTTTACCATTTATTCACAGTCAAAGATGAGATTTAGGGATCTGATCTCGTAAGTTCAAACATATATAATGTGGTTTCTTTGACGAAAAGGTAACCAGTAGTAAACAGGGCCAGACCCTTCATTAGTCTCCATGGTTTGTTTGGTTTTATGCATTTGCTAGAATTCATACAGCAAGAATCTGCTCTGTGCATTTTGCTGGGCAGAATATGCACAAAAATATTTTCAAACTAAATGCAGCTGGTTCTAATCCTCTGATAATTCAATCTACATGCATCTCTAGCTTAAACATGAACCAAACCATCTGTAAAATATTAGTTACATTAAAAGACACAAATCTAGCTTTTGACCAGACCCGAGCCAATCAATATGACTTTCTTTCTTTGATCTTTGTATTTTCTGGAATAATGTCAAGAAACCACACAAAAGTCACCACAAAATCAATCCAAGCCATAATGCACTCTTAAAGCTACTAGGCACTCTTTTTGATGAGGGGCTTCATTGCTGGTAGAGTTTCTCCGCTTGCCACATGCGTTCCAGTGGTGATTCAAATTCTTTTGCTGAAATGAACTTAGGGGATAAACTGTACTTTTAGTCATATAGCAAGCAATAGGAATACTAAAAAAGAAACACAAATTTTATCTTACAAGGCATATGTGGCCCTCCTTCCTTTATTTTTCAGATAAAAATCCAGACCAAATTTATTTAAATAAGCAGTATAGACAATACAGTCACTGAACACAGGAAGAATGCTGATTAAAAATAAACCACAGCCAATTCCAAGTACACCAAAAGATTTTATTCATATTGTATGTTCACATTATATTCAAACTGTGCTTATTCCATGCTCTCACATTCCAAGCCTAATACGGTTTACAGATAACAGTTTGTATTTAAAAAAAAATCCACCATTGTTTTATTAGAAGCAAATGCCATTTACTTTGGTGAAAGTTCCTTTATCCATAATGTAGTTTCCCTCTGTATGTGAGATGCGTATTCTTGAGTTGGGATTTTCACTATCCTACATTTATTTATTATCTTACATTGTTGAGTAGGAGTGGATGTAAAGCACTGCTGCTGGAGTAGGGTAGTGTTTTGACTTTTCTTAGTGCAGTAGTCCATGCCGTGGACAGATGAGCAGAGTAAGAAACTGATACCTGGCCATTAACTCCTCTCTGGACCTTGGGAAAAGACAGTAGAAATCTAAATGCCCTTGAGTAATTTTTTTTGGCTACATACAAAGATGATTCAAATGCAGCTCTTTGCTTGCTGCTTGAAGTAATGCAGCATGTTTTCAGCAGTATTTCTCCTATGAACCTAAATCCATAACACATAGAAAACAAGAAAAAGAGGACTAATTTGACTCCAGGTCTGTTAAAGAAAGGCTGCTCCATTACTTTCATTATCAGGCATAATTAATAATTTCTCCTTTACATTTGTTGGGTTTTTTTTTTTCCCCAGTTGCTGCAATCTTGTAGTTTCTTGCCTTTTTATTCATGTTTATTAGCTTTGATCTACATTTTTTTGCAGTCCTCAAGATAAGTCAGTCTTTCCGACTGATGTGGAACCAACTAGAAAAATGTAAAGGCCCTTCCAAATGCCTGTCATCACAAACAAACTTTTACTGTTTCCTTTACCTGAAACCCTTATAGTCAAAGAAGTAATATTTTCATTTGGATTACTAACTAAGGTCTACTAGAGCCTGATGGTGCTTTTTGCCTTTTCCATTTAGCTGTTATCCTTACAGTCTTCTCATAAACTAGAGGACTGGTTGCTCATCCCCTTCTTCCATATTGGTAAATGATTTGGGCCAACTCCATCCTTTCATTCACTCTACTGTTGTGGTGTGCCACAGCAGAATGGGTGGAAATGGTCTTATCCAGGTATATGGTTTGTACAAGTAAACCCTCTGGTACTTCCAGCTCTGAAGTATGCTGGAAGGTTGTCATAAGTAGGGAGGGACATGACAAAAACAAATTAAGTGCAGATCTGGGTTTCAGATCGTTACCTGAAACACAAAATATAATAGTGATCATACTGAAATAAGAAAAAAAAGAAAAATAGATCAATTCTCCCTTTCCTATGCTGCCATCTGTCCTCTCCCAGCAAGATTCTGGTTTGACAGTCCTTGTAGAAAGAACATTTAAATCGGATTTCTATCTCCATAAATTGTAACAGCTGGAACAGCAAAATATAAAACAGCTCACAATGGTTTTCCATTGTAGAAATGCTAGAGACATCTTTAAATCCTTTGACTTGGCAGAATAAAATAGTATGTATAGCCAATACAGTCTGTCTAGTGCATCTTCTATTCAGAAAGACAATGTCATTTATTATCATGCATACTTCAACCAAAGCATGCAGAGATACAGAAAAAGAGAGGAAACTTTTAAAAGGCTTACATAGGAACAGGAAGAGTGCTATAACTTTGAAGTCACTAGGAAACCTTAAGAAATTTTCTTGTTTAAAACTGAAACAAGAACCTTCAGAAATTCACTATCAGTTGTGAACTGGGGCTGGAACAGGCAGTCAACATACCAAGGCCATCTGAGCCAAATAAAACTCTTATATCCCACAGCAGAAGAGAACATGGTGAAAGAATTAGCAGAGTAAAGAGAAAAAAAACCCCACATTTAGAAATATATGGCTTTGAAGAGGACTGAATAGCCTGATCCAAAATGTAGTAAGGGAATTTACAGAGCATGATACATCTGCATAGCCAGGAAGAGTAAGAATAAACTTCACATAAGAATGTCTGTCAAAACAATGGAATTGGGGAACTTGCTCAAAAAAAAAAGAAAAAAACCAAAAAACCAAAAACAAACAAACAAACAAACAAACAAACCCCCAAAACACTATTCATAATGTCACAGGAATGGCTAACATTTTTGCTAAATTTGACTCTGTACTGTCCCAATGCACTTAACTTTCCTCAGCTGTGAAGCCCTAAAGGAAAGTTGCCCTTCTCACAGTTCAGCTTTATTTGCTTAAATCATGTTACACTTCTGCAGAGATGGAGCTGCAGAATCTACTGTCAAAGCCCTGAACTGCCTGTGGAAATCTTAATTCTGCTGGCTGCTGTTAAAGGTTGAATTCATGAGCACCTGGATAGTAAATGAAACTTGTGGCTTTAATGCCTGTCTTACAACTCCAGCAATATTAGGTTTTGATGACATTTTTCTTTCTCTTTTGAAAAGAATTTCCTTTGCCTGTGACTCCATTTATTTAGTACATGATGCTCAGGCAGAAATTTTCTCATACCTTGTCTCTAGTCTAATACATTTTCTGTATCCAGCAGTAAATCCTGGGAATTGTGGCCCTTACACATGAAGGATTTTGTCTGAGAAGCATAGTTTAGAAGAAGAAGTGTTCCTTTTCACCAATACTACATTTAAAATGAATACAAAGATCAAGTTTCTCTGGGTACTTGCCTCTGCCTACAGCAAAATTTCTGAAGTGTTATAAACCACATAAAGGGACAACGGATACTTCAGTGCCAGGTCAGAGTGGCTTGAACCAATAAATATCTTTCCAGGATGAAGATCACACATATTGAGATGCCCAAAAGAAAAGCAAATTTTCAACTTTCTTATATTTTCACAACCAACTATAAGAGGTGTTAGCCAAGAAATTATTCAAAGCTCACCCACCAAAGCACGGAAGGTAAACCCCAGATTTGGATCCATGCTGTCTCTCTTGCTGCCATCTGCTGTTTTCATGTGGAAGCATGGAGTATTACAAATACAATACCATTTTCCCTCTACCTATTGCATGAACCCTACCTACAACTTGGCAAAATTCCATGGACCATGCAGGGAGGTACCATTCACACCGAATTGTTCACTCTGTGACTCCACAAAACAGAAAGCAGAGCTCTGTCACTTGAAGAGTTACTGACATTCACTGCTGTTATTAAAGATGCCAGACTCAGATCAAATTTGCTCATAACCACCTTCAAGAAAACCAGGCTGTGAAGAGGCTAACACTAGCACACCTGAAAGGCTCTGAAGAAGCTGCTCTGGGAGCAGAAGGTCACCAGGCATACACTGAAAGGCACTGCTCAAAATTGAGGAGCTGCAAAAGTTGTTGCACATATTATTATGGTCTGACAAGAAACTCTTCATGGCTGCTGCAGGAAAACGGTTCCCATGCCTAATATGACAGAAAGTGTATGCCAGAAAGCTTTTGGAAGCAATTTTTTTTTTTTATATGCCTTCGTTTGGAAAATGCCTGGTAAATTTTGTTCATTACCTTTAAAAGGAAAACCTGAGTAGTTTGTGGTGCTATTATTGGATGACTGGCTTTCTCTGAGATACGGGTCATCCTGTGACAGAGGTAGCTCAGTCCTGTGATGATTTTCACTTGATATGAGGGAGAATTGGTATTGTGTAGGATCAGACTATGTTTTTTCAACTTTTAAATGCAGTCATATAAGCAAGATTAAATGGAAAGCTTTCATTTTCCCAATTCTTTATTTAAGAACTATAATTTACTAATTTGACTTGAGAAATTTTCCATTACTTTTGCTGCCTATTTCAGGAGGGGATTGAAATAAATTCCTGTTTGGGGCAAAGGGAAATCTTGTTCACTTCTGCTGAAAAGCAAAGAAAGCAGATTAATAGCAGAAATAATGTATTAATTTTTGGTGCATTATATACTTTCTATGAGTAAATTTTAATCAGAAAACTTGTGTAAATGGAATGTAAATGTGTCTACAGCACAGCCTAGGTCTGGTGCTTTAAAAGCCAAAGTTCAACTCCTGATGTGATTAATTAGGAACTATAAATTGTAAATGTATGGTAACTCAAGATAATTAAAACAAATGTGCTTTATTAACGAATACTTCAGGCACAGGTAAGTCTATTTGAAAATTAGGTCATTCACCCTGGCTACGCGTTGCGTGCCTAAGACAGTCTAATTATGAATAAGTTAAATACAGAAAATCTCCTTTGACTACAGAAAATCTAACTCCCCTGGTTACATCTGTTAGGGACACACATCCAGGAATCATGGTGCAAGACAGGTTTGAAGCTTTACCTTTTGACTCTTACAGATTTGGTCCAAACGAATATCAACTATCCCTGTTGCCATTACATTATCTGCCTAAGTGACTTTGAAAGCCTTCTCAAAGCATGACATATCAAGCTGAGACATATGTTTTTATGACCATTAAGAAACAAAGATTAGAATTTTTATTTTCTTGATTGATAGTGATGGTCCTGATATTATTAATTCACAAAGATGCAATCACATATCTCATTAGATTTTGCAAGCGATACACCACTTCTGTGTGACTCATCCTACAAATGCAGTAATGGTCTAAATATGTTCAAGAGCCTGGCAGAATCCTCCTTCCTAGATCTATATTTTCTCATGGAGTAGTAAAGTAAATGTCTGAAGCTGCAGATATCAACGCCTAAAAGCTCAGTTGTGCACTGCTAGTATACAGAGAGCAGCCTTGCCTTTAATCCAAGTTATCTATATATAGAGGTTATTGCAGGATTAATATTTTTTTAACCAGAACAGAGTTGCTTTACATGTTATTTCAGTTTAGCCTATGCTGACCTGTTTCTGGACTGTGTTCTCCAGTCTTACATTAATATCCTTGTTGGTGTTCTCAGTCTGTAAAACAGAGGATGATCCCTGTGCTGCTCACTGAATTTGGGTGCTAACATTATCCTTGCTAAAAGGAAACATCACACACCTGCCCTGCTAGCTAATAACCAAGCAATAGGATGGTGGTCACAGCTTAAAAATGTAGAAATGGAAATGGGAAAGAATCCCAAGCTCCCAGAGGGGAAAAGGCCGAACATAAGAGAGAAATTTATTGCTGAGTATGGCATGGCTGAAAGACAATAAAAGATTCCTTAAACTGGGCACAACAATGGGACAAAAGAAAAACAAAACCTCCTAAACCACGTCTGTTCATTTTTATCATGGGGTCAGCCACAGACTGACAGCCTGTTTTAAAATCAACACTTCACAGCAAGAAACTATATGGTAATGTATCACTTCTCTGCAGGCACTTCCTTCCAGTGACAAATGGTTCAAGCAGAGTAATAGCTTAAACAGAATTGCACAGAGGGGTGAACAGCACTGATGAAGAAGGATCTATATGAGTGTATTTATTTAGAGATACATACACATGCACACAAGCTATGTCTCCTAGTCCCCAGTGTGGACCAGCTGCTTAGTGTGGATAATGACCTGTGTAAAATGCAAAGCTACAGGAGATTTTTTTACAGTTAGGGGAAAAAAAAATAATAAATTCCACATATAATGCTAATTTATTCTGTCCCCAAGGGGGGATCTCCATAAGCTCATCAGTTTAAATATCAGCTCCTCTTCCAGTAGTTTCAACACTTACTAGTTAGCTTCTCTAGATAAAATCACTAATCTGCTAGATTTACCTTTTCCTACTTTTTCTAAGTAAGGAGAAAGAAAAGGGATTGCTCGAGCTCATCATAGTGCTCCAGAGTACAAGATGAAGCACATTTTTTCCTGAGGCAGAAAATAAACAGTACCCTAATGTAAATGGCTGATACAAAGCCAATGCACCAATTTATGCCTCAACTAAATCCTTAACTTAGCACTTATGTAAGACATTAGACTTTTATAGGGCTTGGACCAAGGTATGAATTTCATGAGGAGCTCACTAATTTGAGAAAACAACTGAGTGTTCTCTTTGGTATGACAAACCAGACCACTTATCCATAGGGGAGAGACGAAAGAAGATAAGATTCTATTTTTCCAGCTTTCTGAAATGTTTTTCAGATTTCCTCATTTAATATAAGCTTGATACAAACAAAGTTTAAGAATGAAATTTTTAACCTGCTCTCTAGTTGAAATGCTAAGCATTTCCCCTTATGAGAAAAAAAATAATATTGTGCACACAGGGTTTCAACTATATCTGCTTGAATTCTGCCAGTTTTCAAATGCTTAGGAATCACACTGAATCCGCTCATTCCCCACCAGGACTGGTGAATGAATTAGCACCAGAGGTCTGTTATTTTTCTCTGACTTGGTAGTCGCATTTCTAGGAGACTGACATTTTCTAAATAAATTAATGCAGTGAGGTAAAATTTAGCTTAAGTGAGCAGGGTTTTGCAGGTTCTACACTTGAGCCAAAATGCACATTTAATGAGGACTCATGGAAATTATGCTGTTCTTGGCAAAGTTTCATTAATGGCCTGGAATTACAATTTTGGGATAATCAATACAAAGCATCAAACTGTAAACTTGATTTTTCATGAAGTGGGTGCTCAGCACTTCCTCAAAATAAAACTATATTGATTCTCCATTATGGAGGCCCTCGCAAATCATTAGTATCTCTCAGAAATATGCCTTTTTTCCTCACTGCCAGTAAATTGCAATTACCCTATTAAATGAAGACAGTTCTGAACATTTGGGAACAACTTTGCAAACTGAGATCAAAATCTATTTGCGATAAACTGAAAAACTAAACATGGAGAAGTAAATTAAAGATTAATTATATGTAGCTGCAAACATCAGCCCCGACTCTTTATGAGATTTTATGTTATCAACAATGAAGTAGTACCATTACAGAAATAAGACTTATGATCCATCCTACTGAAAAAAACCCCACCTAACCGGAGTTTAGCCACTTGAAACCTTTCAGCAAACTTTGCTATTTGTGTTTTGGAAGACAATTGCTGTTCCCACTTTATACGATAATGGAGGAAGAAAGATCAGGAGATGTGTAGGTATGCCTTAACCTCAGACCTCTAGAAATAATTTACAAAAACTGAGTGAAGCAGGCACACAGCAACATCAAGAAGACAAGCTTCTAATATGTATTATACAGTAGTAGCTAGGTGTCTTTATCAAAATTAATGGGGATAGACACAGCATTCAACAAATTCAGCCCTATTTTAGAAACACTATGTTATATTTTAGTTAAACGCATAATTAAAATCTTTAATAGAAGCTCTCTAGCTCTCCTCAAGTCCCTGGCAAGACTCCAAGTACCTTCCAGCCCATTCAGCATTACAGGTGCTGACTCATGCCCTTGGGTAATTTAGAGGGACAGAACCTTCACTTTCTTCTGTGGGGAGGCAAAATCCCAGCCCAGAAAGAAAAACTCCGGAGACTCTGTGTTGGAGGTAAGAGGAGTATCTCTATAAATCAGGAAGGAGTAATTTAATCTTCCTCTAGGTCAGGCATCACATTTTTTCCCTTACATCAGTGACCCCTGGGAACTTCTTATAACTCGAACCTCACTTGCAAGGTTTAACAATATCCCATGCCTTACAGTAAGCCAACAAAGTTGTTCCTCTTCAAAACAAGGTACCCTAAAGAACCTCACACATCTGCGAAGGGACAGCATCTCAAAGGAGCACCACCGCAGCACAGGGAGTGATCCTACACTGAGCACACCACCAGCAGCTACGGGGCACAGCTTGTTACAAATAGCAGCACTTTGTCCCCTCTTCCAGCTCTGCAGGTGGGAGCAGGAGAAAGGCAGGATGAGACCTCTGGGATTTGGCTCCCTGACTGCTCCTCACTATGCCTCCAGGCTCTTTCCATTCACCCTGAAGAGGTGCACCAGAAAAACTGCAGGAGGGATGTTTCCACTTCAGTCCAGGAAACTAGACACCATTGTAAGTAACAGGAGACGAATGCTGTGGGAAGCAGATTCCTCTTTCTAACGGGTAAGTTGAAGTGGCTTATAGGTTCAGACTCCCAACTTCATGTACAAGAATCTCAGCAATTTCATTTTCAGTTGTTAATAATTTTTATGATTCCTCAGTGGAAAAATGCTTAAATGTGATTTACATTCAAGACACCAAAAAGTTATAAACAATTCCCAGGCTGAATATTGCTGAACTTTGTCAATTAAAAAAAACCCCAAACGACACACAACAAAACAAACAAGATATTCTTACAAGAAGTACTGTTCAAAAATCTGTAGTGCGAGGAAAATGTGCCAGAGAAATGAAACAATGGGGGAAAAATAGCCTATTTCCTTCAAGGACTGGGTAAAAATCTCTGGAATGTGTGTAGCCTTCACTATGTATTTCAGAGTGACCTCTTTCTGTGGTTCATATTTTCCATAACTTCCTCCTAGTAAGAGGGAGACTCCATGTATATGTCAAGGCCCTCAGCTAAGGTACGACAGCACAGTCCAGTGAAATCGGTAACACTAAACTGATGGACTGCAGCTGAGGCACCAGCTTATTGCTCACAGCTACTCTTGAGGAGCACAGCTCGGGCTTTGCCTACCCCAGCATTATCCAGCTGCCTCCTGCATCAGCGGGGCTTGCAAAGAGTCAAACTGCACTGCAGAGGCAGGGAAGGCTACAAACAAGAATTTAGATTTCCTAAGCTGTAAATTTGTCAAACTGGTGTAAAATTCCAATACCCTGTGGTATTGCAATTGACTTTCTCTGTTTACCATCCATACCTGCAATAAAGCACTGGATGTTTAGCTGATTTGGAAATTTAGGTGAGATATTCTAAGTTTACTCCAATCCTGAGTAATGTAATCTTTATCATCAAAATATAAACTAAAACACTGAGCTTGTTAAAACTTTGTAACAACTCTCAGGTTTTTGTTTTTGAATCACTGTCAGCTAAGAAATAGAAGTTAAACCCCTTTAAAGCACAGTACGACTCCTCCCTCCTCCTAGTTGAGCACTAGGTACTATACTGGAGGTAAGAAATCACCTTGTCCTTAGGGCTTGCACCTGGAACAGTCGTATTGTTTATCAGTCTACATACTATATGAAGTAATTTGCCAGTACCTGCCTGAAACCTATGTAAACAAAAGTACTTTTTGCTTTAGTTTTAAGTTACTCTGCTCAGCAGCCAAGTAAAATGGTTAAAGACAATAAACATGTGCCTATGTGTTTACTGCATTTTTTCTTTTTTTTGCTAAACCTGGTTGTGTATTGACTATACCACAATTACATGTTGTATACATCATAAACAAAACCAATACATAAATAAACACTCCAATCAAACCCCACCTAAATTTATGTAGCATTCAAAACTTGGCTTAGACTGAAGTTAACATAAGCATTTAAAAGCTGGAGTTTTGCCATGTTTTGTTAACTTCTGCATAGTGCTTGCTCTTCAGAAATTCCAAATTGACAAGTTACAGCGAGAAAAACTTCCTTGATTTTTAAATTCTTCGGTTTTGTTCAGTTCCTTAACTTGGCAGTGATAAAGCTTCATTTTAAAAATGTTGGAACCAAAGTTTGAGGTTTCAACAGTACTGGAGTACTGTACCATACCTATCTTGGATTTAGAATAAGATTATGGAGAACTTGGTGTTGTCTTCACCTCTGTCCCTCAGTTTCCAGTCTATAAAAGAGAGTTAACACTACTTTGAAACTGAAGGATGTTTCTAATAACTCACAGATGCATCTGAAGGGTGGTCCTCCTGAGAGCTCGAGAAGCCAGCTGGGCATGCCTTTTGTTTAGTTGTTTGGGATTTCTTTTGTTTAACCAAACAGCACACCTAAGCACACAAATCCCACCTGAAGAATTTACATAAGGCTCTGCCTCAGGGGGAAGGGGCCTTTTTCTGAAGGAGAGATTGTCCACAGGCTCTGGATTCCCATGTCACTTTTCCTAGCTGGAGGAAATTTCCCTCTCTGTACTCTCAGTGCTTTAAACATCTTGAAAACCTGGCCTGAGGCAAGTAATAAATGGAGGGGTGGGGAGATGAGACTGGAGCTGTAGGACCGTGTTCTTGCTTTTGTTTGTAAAATGCAGCATTTTAAAGCGAATTTTTACTGGACTGGGCTGACAGCAGCACTCCTTTACCATAGCTAAAAGACCTATATATAGTCAATATAGAGCCATTCTACAGCAACAGACCTCATGAGCAGGTAGGAAGTCTAACATCTGCTAGTAATTAAGCCCAGAACTTAGTGGCTAGCGATGTCCCATTTGTAGTAGGCTGATTGAAAGGCATCTCTTTTGACAGGACGGATTATTTATGTAGTTTGCAGGCAGCCACACTCAAATTCATTGCTATGGCAGCTGTTCAGTAAAATTTGCTGGAAAATCTGGTGGGGATTAGGTTTTGATGAAAAATTTCAAGGCATTTTCCTCTAATGTAAGCAAGCATAAACCCCTTTGTTTTTTATATTGCAGATAAGCAAGATAATGACCATTTTGCCTAAGTGGATGGAAGGTGCTGGGGAAATGGGCGCTGCCATCAGGGCTGTGCTGCTTTCCAGCACCACGTTTCTCCCCAGTCCTGCTGAACAGCACCCACAGACTCCAAATTAAGAGGACACGGCTGCAAATGCCAGGGCCACGCTCGTGAGGCAATTACCCATTGCTCTTCATGGTCGCAGCACTCGCACTTCAGCGCGTTACAGGAAAACACTTAGAGCAAAACAGGATGTTGCAACGGGTACGTAGCTTTTCCTGACCAAGAAGGGAAAAGCAACGCATCGCACAGCTCGATGGTGTTGCTTAAGGTGCAAAACGCTACAGGCTGAGATTAGAGGGTATGCAACACGGCTGACTTGAATTTCTGGTTCTGCTTTCTGTTTTCCCTTGTCACGAAGCACATGGCTGGAAGTTACAGGAGACAGCCGGGAATGTGTCTGGCTGGAGGTGGAAGGAGAGAGAGCACCCCTACACAGCTATAAGAAACATCAGGTTACGGTACTGACAGTTGCGCTGGCTTAATATACATCGAGGAAAAAGTTCCCCAAAGTATTTTGAAAGTAAGTTTTCAGAATAATCTATGAAAATATCTGATTGCTGGGATCATTGCATTAAATCGTCCAATTAACCCTCTCATAAACTGCTTGATAGTATAAGTAAACGCACGTAAATCGGGACGTTACTCCTAAATAGCTTATCCCGGAGGAGGTGTGCAAGCACAGACCGCGGCCTGGCACCGGTACCGCTCGGTACCCCCGGCCGAAAGCTACGGCCGGCATCCCGCTCCTCCCGGCGGCCCTTCCCCGCCCCCGCTCCCGCCCTCCCGGAGGAGGAGGAGGAGGGGGAGGAGGAGGAGCAGGAGGAGGAGGAGGAGGAGTTGTCCGTTCTCTGGGAACCAGGAAACTCGGGGTGTTTCACGAGAGGACAGGTAACAGGCAGGCAGCTCTCTCAGGGATAAACCAAGTGACAGCAGCTCTGGCTGCTGCCCAGGGATGTGCAAACAAAGCGCAGCACGGCCCGGCCTGGAGGTCCATGCGTAACCCGTGCGAGGAGAGGCCCAGCCTCGAGCTGGTGAGAGGACATCAGCGAGCACAAGGGTCGGGAAAGCTCCTTTCTGAATCTTTTAAAAGCAAAAGGCAACGGTGGGTTTCGCCCGCCGCGAGCCATCGCTTCCCACCCTCAGATCCTTCCTCTACCTTTGCCAGACACACCGAGAGCTGAGCGGATCCGAGGCCTGGGGATGAGCCAGGGTCTGCAAGGAAAGCATTTTGTGAGATCACGTCTGCACAGGAAAAGATTTTTCTCAGTTTGAAACTCATTTTGAAATTCTCAAAATTACAGTGCTTTACAATACAAAATGTCTCCATTCAGCATCACGTCATTTCACTCCTTCTGGGATTATAATAATCATTAAAAACACACAGCTTTCTAGAAAGGACAGAAACACCACGAAAGAGACCAAAGAGTAACGGGCGAGGCTGCTGCAGTATTATCAAAACCAATTTAGTGCAAAGGAGAAGGGGACTTTCAAGAACGGGCGATGAGAAGTGTTCTTTATACGCTCGTTGGGAGAGAAGGCATAGATTTAACCTCTGAATGAGATCAGGCTGCCAGCTTCTATACTGAAGCTTAGAACGTCAGCACAAAAGGACTGAAACACAATATGCATGGCCATTAAAAAATAATATTTTATATAGATATATATATATATATAGAGAGAGAGATGGCGATATTTTCCACGCATGGTGTTTAGTTATAGGAAAGTGTCCCCGCAGACAGGCGTGTTCTGCCATCTGTCCCTGTCGGGCCGGTTGGCGATGGGTCCGTTTGCCACAGCGGGAAGCGGGCGCCGGCCGCCCAGTCCCTTCGGGAGGGACGGGTCCCTCCTCCCGCCTCCTCCGCTGCCGCGCTTCCCGCGCACGCGGCGCCGCTCGACCCCCTTTGCTTCTGCCAGCCCCGGGGGCTGCCCCGGCCGGGAGGCTCAGACGGTGGTTTCGTCGGCGGTCTTCTTCATCAGCTTGGCGGAGAGGAGGGAGTGGGGGACGGGGTGAGGGCTCCGCGAGGCCGGGATCATCAAGCGGACTTTCTGGTTGGTCCTTCGCCACTCCGAGTACAGCTGGCAGTGGTAGCGGAACGAAACCTGGCGGGCGACAGCACAGCGGGCTGGTTACCGAACTCGCGTCCCCAACGCCGGAGCCCGTCGAGGGCCGGGGAGACGCGGTCACCCATCCGCCCTCTCGCTGCGCGTTCCTTATCAACCCACCAACCCCGGCCGGGGGGGACGGCACTGACCCCGAGATGGTTTGGGGCGCTCCACGTCCCAAGCCTCTGCCAAGGAATCGGTTAATTCCTGGTGACACCAGGCTGAGCACGGCAGGGCCAAAGGGGCTGTCTGGGTGGCACCAGGACAGAGAGGCCGAATGAGCTCAGCTGGGTTTGGGTACCAGGCTGGTGAGACGTGGCGGGGAGGAACCGCAGCTCACCCCTTTGCTCTGGGCATGGGCTGAAGTGAGCGCCTTGTCTGGGTAAAACAAAGGGTTCTCAGCAGAACCAGACTCAAGTGCTGAACCCAACCAGCCTCAAGGGCTGAACCCAACCAAGTGCTGAACCCAACCAGCCTCAAGGGCTGAACCCAACCAGCCTCAAGGGCTGAACCCAATCAGCCTCAAGGGCTGAACCCAACCAGCCTCCTCCCATCTCACAGGCCCTGGTGGGGTCTTTGCAAAGCCCCCTTTCTCTGCCCTTTGCAAAAGCCACCTTTCCTTGGTCCGCCACAATAGGACGCTGGCTGGACTCGTTTCTTCTGACAAGGTGCCCTGGGAGGCTTATCCACTCAGAGGGAGACGGGAAGGGATGCAAAGGCTGGAGGGGACCTGAAGCAGCCTGGCCCAGAAGCATGAGCTGGCCCTGCAGTTTCAGAGCA
>WUAM01000287.1:57935075-57951101 GCA_024336885.1 Actenoides hombroni | reverse complement strand
AGCAGCGGCCGCAGCTGCCAGGGCTGAGGCGCGCCCGGCGGACGGGAGCCGCAGCTGGAGGCGGCCCGGGACTGCCCGCCGGCGGGGGCCGGGGCCGGGGCCGGCCCGCCCGCAGGGGAAGCGTCGGCTGCCAGGGCGGGCGGAGTCGGAAGCACGACAGCACGGGGCGCTGGGGCGGTGCTGGCGGCGGCGGGAGGAGCTCGGCACTAGCTGCCGTACTGGGGTCGCGGCGCAGGGACGGAGCCGGGCAGCGCCGCCGCTGGCCCCGCAGTAACAGCAGCAGCAGCAGGAGGAGGAGGAGGAGGGGCCGCCAGAGCCGCCTCCCGCCGGAGCCGCCTCCCGCCGCCGCCGAGCGCGGGTCGCTGCCGAAGCCGCTGCCCCGGGCGGCTCATGAGTGCCGGGCTGCGGCGCCGCCGCTGCCAGTCGCCGCTCCGCGGGTGAATGAACCTGTCCCGGCCGGCAACGGCGGTTTCGCCTCGGGCTGCGGTACCGGACTCCCCCCAGACAAAATGGACGGTTTCGCCGGGAGTTTGGGTGAGCGGCGGCGGGAAGCGTGAGGGAGAGGGCGGGACGGGGCAAGCGTTGCCGGCAGCCGCCCGCCAGCCCGCCCTGCCGCGGGGGCACGGGGCCGGGGGCGCGCACCTGTGGCCGGTAGGGGTGCCGGCCGTGCCGGCTGGGGCCAGACTAGGCTGCGCCACCACGCACCGCGGGGCCGGGCGAGCGGCGAGGACCGGCCCGGCGGGCAGGGGCTGCCCTGCGCCGCGGCGACGATCGTAGGCGACGCGGTGCCGGCCGGGCCGGTGCACGCAAACGGTGCCCGTGCGGCGGCGGGAGGGAAGGGGATGCCGGCGCCAAATCTGCTTTGCTTCAAACCATCTGTTGCGAGAGCTCCGGCTGCACTTGCCTCCTTTGTTCTTCCCTCGCCGGGGCTTGCGCTTCCCCAGAGTTAGTTGCTTGGGTTTGGGCTGTTGGGGTTGGTTCGAAATATTTTAGTTTTCGTTCCTCCCTTTTGCTCCGGGGATGGTGGGAGGGACCCCGGGCGGGCGCAGGGGACCCGGGTGTCGCAGCGAGAGCCCGGGGACCGCTGCAGCCGCGGGGCGCTCCGCAACCCCTGGAAGCTGTGGAGCAGCTCTCCCGCTGGCGTAGCTCGGCTCCGCCGTGCTCGCTCCCACGCCTTAAAAGTTGTGAGCCGGTGGCACTGTCCCTGGAAATGTCAGAGGCGGCGGTGGCGGGGGAGTCGGTACCTTCCCGGTGGCCGCGCATCTCTCCGTTTGCCCGAGGAGTCGTCCTGGCTCCCTGAGCATCAGGTTCCTCTACTTGCCGCTGTGCTGCGGCCGAAAATATTTACTACTTGTTTATCCAAGTACTCCCAGAAAACCGACGGGACGCCTTCCCTTAAGTTTTGTTAGCGCTGTGGCAAGTGTTGTCACCAGTGTCTTTAAGAAAAAAATACTTCACCAGCCTGCTTTCTGAAAGATTTGGGAGACTGGCTGCACATAGTATGAAGTCGTCCTGATTAAAAGCGTGAACTGAAAATGCCTCCACATGTTAGAATTAGAAAGCGTGTACGTTCCTACGTATTTTCTGCAATTATAAGGGTTAACACCTAGCTCTGACCGTTCGCTTTGCAGTGACTTTACACGTGGTGCCTGCCTGCCACTTTCTTATTATGTCTTCTCTTCTCTTTCCGGGCTGCTGCATCTATTGCAGGCATTTTGTGATCGAACTCACTCCATCGTTTGTAAAAGAATACATCCGTGTCTCTATAAATTAGGTTAATTTATTTTTACAGCACTCCTGTGAAATCTTTAATAATAGAGAATAGTTCTCAATTTTCTGGAAAAAATGACTCATTTAAATACTTTGTGAGTGTGATCCTAACCTTTCAGGTTTTTGAAATGTCAACTCCAGCGTTTTGGGCACCAGTCCAAACCAAACTGGTGCACCATAATGAACAGTACACTTTGGCTCTTTGCCTGATACACTCTCCTTGCTCAAGTAACTTTCATGGTTGTTTTATATCCGACGATCAAAAAGCGACACACAGAGGAATTGTATGGGTTCTGTTTGGTTTTCAGAGGGAAGATTGTGCCTGTGGGTGACATATGCAAATGTGCTCCGTTTCATATTTATGAACCTCTTTACCCAGTAGTAGAGCTGATCACCATATCAAAGGGCACCGATACTGCTTTTAACTCATGGAGCATTTGCCCTGCTGAGGTCAATATTTAGAAATAACTGTTTTCTGTTGGAAGTGGAAAAAAAACCCCAGTTTTTTTAAACGATAAAGCATCCCTTTCCTGCGAGGAAGTTGTTCGCTGAGCAATGGTGTGGGCTGGTTGGGTGGCCCAGCACGTTGTGCTGGATTGGGGATGAGCTCTTCAGAGCATCCCACTTTGCCTTATTAAGGGAGGCTCCATCTGGACCTTTAATTTGTTTCACTGTTTGGTCAGGAAGGCACTGTGATTTTATTAGAATTTAATGAGGATTAAGCTCAGCTCAACCTTTTCAACTGCATATCGTGATATTCACTGTTAGTTGGCCTTTGATTTTGCTTTTATGGCAAGCACTGATGCACGGTGGTTTTCTGGGCTTGGGCTGAGGAGAGCTTTGAAGTACCAAAGTTTATGTGACTTTCTTGTTTTCAGGTTTGAATCACGCTGCTTAGTCCTTTTCAGTATTTATAATCACTTGTTTGCTCTAGCTGCTAACGAGCACATAGCGTTCAGAAAGATGTGTGAATTGTTCTGAGATTTTTTTTTTTTCCCCAAACATCTCAATTAACATCTAATGGCTTGGATTTAATTATTTATAAATTAACGTAATTTAGAATGAAATGTAAAAATTAATTAAAATTATTGTTGGCAAAACTGTGCTATCTATGTATGCGCGTGCTCAACCAGTCAAGCGAGCTTATTAGAGAGCAAGTTGTCCTTTTAATGCCTCCTGTCATTATCTGGAAGGCAAAATGTTATTACAGATTGTGCCCTCCAGCACAGGCAGAAATACCTTCTTACATGTCTCTTGCAGTTGAAAATACTTTATGCAGCTGTTTTCTTTTGGCTTCCACATTGAATTTTTTATGAGAATAAAGAGATGAAAGAAACCATTTTATATGCAATTTAGAAAATTGTTTGGGTTATTGGCTTAGTAAATGCTTATGTAGCACTCTACTTAAGAGTATACAATTACTGTATACAGTAAAAAAAGAAAATAATCTATGTATTAGGAGTTAACTTGCTCAGCCAAAACTGGTATTGATTTACTCTTTTGGTAAAACACTCAGTTATTTCACATGTGCTGGGACGTCAGTAACTTTTGAATATCACCAGTAGCAAAGTGATTGTTGAATCCCATTTATTGTCTCAAGTAGGACAGTCATACCTTGCACTTGAGCTTTTCCAACATGACGGTTGTCAGAGGGCTGAATGGATTTTGGCTATCTACTTTTTCAGATGCAACCCTCAAAGTGAAAGAATGTACTTCTAAATGGGAACAAGAAGTCCAGGAACTTGGACTGAGCACCTGGTCGCTGATTTGTGCACTTGCTGATACGCTATGGGTGTCTGGCTCTGCCAAGTTCTCTCACATCTTAGAGTCTTGATCAGAACACCTGGAAGACAGCATCTTAAGGGAAAAGAAAGCACTGTTGATTTCACCAAAAGAATCAAACAGTGAGTTTTATGAAAACAAACAAACAAAAACCCCAAACAAAAAACAAACCAGAAAGCCCCTGTGGGGAAGCGAACAGCCAAGCCTATTGTTAGGCTTGTTGTGCTTTAGCCCTCCCATTTGTGCTGTGCTCCTGCCCTGTATCTCTTCTACCCTCACCCTGCTGCCTGTAAGCCCATGGTAAACTGGTTCAGAGAAGCCTATCAGAGCCTGTAGAAGACTGATGGTTTTGCCAACAATAAGTTTGATTTTTACATAGCATCATGAATTACATTAATTTACAGCCTTCCTCCTTGGCCAGCAGTTTTGGTGGGTTTCTGCCAAAATTGACTTGTTAGAGAGTAGGAGAAGCATGACAGCTGGTGGTAGGGAAGTGGTCAGACCCCTCAGCTGAGGGTAGGTGGGACATAGTGGTGCTTGGTATAGCTGGCTGCTCTTAGGTTGGCTCTTCTGTATTGTGAGCCTGCTGCAGTGTGGAGGGTGATGCCTTTCTTGGGCCTCAAATGTAACTTTCAGCTGAAGGCGGACATTAACTGTACCAGAAAGGTGTCTCAGAGTGCTGTCTTCATATTAAGCATTTGTCACTCTGTCATTTCTCTTTGGCACTTCTTAAGCTGCTCATTTATTGTACTTTCTGTGAGGTTTATTGGCTAAGGTGTGAGACCAACTAGATTTATGCTTATGAAGAGTAAGCCGTCACTGGCTCCCTGGGGCTGGTGGTGGGTGCTCTTTGATGGACAGTTTTCCATTGCTTTTAACTGTTGCATTGTTTTCCCTTCTGAACAAGCTTCTGCTAATTGAGCTCTGTAACAATAACTCATTGTAAACAAAGATAGGGAAACATTCATCACATTATGTTAAAAAAAAATGGCTACAGCTGTTTCCAAGTTTGTCACCAGCGTATGATAAAAACATGGTATAAAGCATTTCAATAGGACTCTCTCCAGTGGTGACGTCTGTGGCAGAATAGTAACTTACAGAAATACATGAAGTCTGAACTTCTGAATTCTGACCATGCTTATTGGGCAGTAGTGCAGGGTGCTCTGAAGCTTAGAAACAGTCTTTACTGAAGAATTATCTATGATTGAAAATAGTTTTACAGAGAAATCAAACCAGTCTTCTCTTAAAGTCTCAGGCAATTAGAATAATTTAGGATTTTTCTTAAAGGAAAGAATAGTTGAGCTTATCCATTTTTATTTTTTTTTCTGGGAAACAGAAGGCAAAAGAGACCTGTAATGACTAAGTGGAGACCAACGTTTTTCTCTGCTGTTGGTGTTATTGGAGGGAGGACTGGAGAAACAAGGAGAGATTAATTTTTTCACTTTATGTACTGATTTTACATAGTGTTGTGGCACTGTGTATGTATTGCTACTAACTGCAATGTACGTACTAACTACTGACTCTAGGGGTAGCATATAGGCAGTCTTAGAAGTATGTGCTGCTCCTCTGCACTGGAAGAGGCAACAGTGTCTGTTGAACCCATGGTTTTCCTAAAATCCAGTAAGTCTTTTCTGAAGCCCCCAGTGATGCATGGGCAGGTGTGCTAGAGCAGTCAGGATTGCTCAAACAGAGAGGATTTTGTGGTCACCGTGCTCTGAGCCTGGGGAGCGTGTGTGCATCATGATTCATTTCTGGCTGGGTTCAGTACCAAGAAAAATGAATGTGTGGAATGACTAGCTACAGCAAGTTGGGGTATTTGTCATTTATTTGGGCTAGAATATCAAGTTTTACGGTTGCCCGTCTAGACCGCAGAAGTGACCGTGGTGCTGTAGTGCAGTTGCTCGTAGCGACAGCGAGCTCAGCTTAATTCACGGGGCTCTGTCTGTGGGATTGCTGTGTGCTATTGTCAGTGTGCTAGTCTTCTCAAAAATAAAAACTTTGGCAGGACATCAGTCTATCTTGCCTGAGAAGGATGGCCTTGGTTGGTGCCAGGGGTGATTAAACTATAGCAGCAAGGAGGCCAGGCTGTTTGCTTTAGAAACTCAGTGGTGGCCCACCTTCTGCTAAAAGGATCTTTAGTTAAGTTAATGGGCAGTGAGGAGGAACCCTTTGCTCTGTAGCCAGCTGAGAAGCAATGGATCGGGTGTTTAAAAAACAACCCTCTTTTTGCTCAGAGCAATTGGCAATATTTAGCCTGGTTGTGAGTAACACTCTTGCTCTTAAAAATAATAAAAGAAACAGAATCCCAAACACAGGAGTGTCTATTAGAAAGACTCTTTTCTCTCTCCTTTAGAAAGGCTTTTAATGCCTGGGATGCTGAGAACAATTTTTGGCCTCTTCGTGTGTTTTTCATACTTTTTTAACAGAGTATTTTTGATATGGGAAGTACAGTTATCTGACAGGATTTTCTCTTGCCTGAAGAACTTACTGTAAAAGGACTTTTTTTTTTTTTTTTTTCTTTTCTCTTTCCTGTGCTTTTTGTCATGAGGTATGTAAGGGGTGGGGGGGGGATCGGTCAAGAAGAGTGCTCATACAGATCCTCTGAAGCATCATTTTGTTCTGTAAGCAGCATTATGTTGCTAATTGTGCTGTTAGTAATGTACAGGGAGGTCTGTAGGTCACTCCTTGCTCTTTAGAGTAGCTGCTTCTTGGTGTTGTTTCTATCAATTATTGACATTTATTTTTCCCTTCTCTTTTTAGGTCCTTGCTAAATCTAATCCTTAATGAGTGCCATTTTAAGGCCAAGAATGTTGTTCCTGTTTTATCCACACATAATGTAATAAGGTGTTAGAGGGTAATTAATTTTCTAGCACATGGCATGTATGATGACAGTGCAAGTCTCTCTGTTCTTGCTGGTGTTGTGTGTTCCTAGTAGGGACATTCTGCTGTTTAGGAGATGAGAATCACCTGATAAACAACTTTTTTTATAAGCTTCACTAACTTCCTTTTCAAGAAATCTTTCTACAGTTACTTACCAGCTCAGGTGGAACCACTGCTCACCTCTTTTTTTTCTCACTGTAAACAAGTGAGCACAGGCACCAACAATTTAAGGAGGAATTGTTGGCCTTTTATTTTTGTTTGTTTTGATTTTGGTGGAATTTTTTTTCCCCCTTCCCTCCTGCTTGTTTAAATGGATGCAGAATTTTGGTTTTCTAGGCTTTTCTTTCATCGGATGCTGAATGGATGCCTTGAAACACTGCGCAGTGATATGCAAACTTCAGATAGTTTTGAGTCATCTTTAGGAAACACATATATGTGCACTCAGATTTAAAAAGGCCTGAGCGGATCATTCAGACAGTCAGTGGAAGTAAACGGGTGGTGCTGCTGGATAACACCAGAGTCTTCAAAGGACTGTTTACTGCTAAATCTTGGAACATACGAAATGTTCTTATCTTCTGGTTTTGCTGTTTTTTGTTTTTTTTTTACTTTTTAGAAACTTTATTATTATTAATTATTATTTTATTATTTTTCTTTTTTTTAATCCTTCTGACTCCCCTTTACATCCTATATTTATTTTATTTTTGCTCCATGTTGTATGTATTTATGCTACATACTATCAGCGAGTACTACAATAGTCTTCTTCAGCTTTCTGCCCTAAGACTTCTTTCTGGGTTGGATGAACTAGGGTTGTTTTTATTAGTTTTTTGATTGTTTTGCCTCTCAGTGGGTTGTTTCTTCTGCTCATCCTCAATAGTTTCAGCCTAACTTGTTTACTAAATATAGCTGTGTCTTGGTGTTCTTTAACTGCTGGTTTCCCAACTACTCTTCTGACTTTTTAATGTCTGAACGGCTCTGCTTTGCGTGGCAGTGCTGTTCATTGGCAAGGACAACCTTTATTTAGCAAGTATTGGGGAATCCAGTTTCTTTCTTTGCTTGGTGGTCTATGCCTTTCTGCCCCATCTAATAATGTGGTTTGCATGCTCTTGTACCTTTTAGTCAAGATACTTTTGAGTGCAATTCTGGCTTAATTATAAAAGTAGGTTTGTTTTTTGTAGTTAATTGCATTTTCTTTAGCTTTCTGGAACTGCTTGTGAGTGATTCTTAGCACATATTAAAAGTGGCAGTGTAAGGGACAAGAGGTGAAGGAACCTAGCTATGCTCTATAAACAGTTATGATGTATTTTGGAGACGTACAACTACCTTGGATTTCATATGTTGTATTAAAGCAAGGAAAAATATTCACTCTTGTCTCTTGCCTCATTCTCTCTTGTTTTGCTGAAACTCGTCTGGTAGCTGTGAATGTGGTGGTCCAGCCTGGACTTGGTTCCTGCTTCTCCTGCCAGTTTCTTTGGGCTTAAAAAAATTTAAAAAAGGGAAGGGATACTGAAGTGTTTTATGTTTGAATGTATTTTGGATTTGTGTAAACAGCTTTAATGCATCAAGCTACATTGGCAGGCTGTTGTAATCCTCTGGGAAAATTGTGAGTTTGAAACCCAGTGGATAAATTCAAGTCACAAAAGCTTCAGAGTCCCAGATTTGGCTCCCTAAAGGCCGCTGTAAATTAGGTAGGCCTAGAAATGTGTTTTAATTAAAAGTAAATGAAAATGCTTTTTCATGAGAACTTTATAATTTTAAAACCAAAAGAATTGTATTTCTTTATTCTTGACAACACGAAAACAAGAGAATGACTATTAACAAGAGAAGTTTATATTTGATGTCCAAACACAAGAGGTAATGATTTTACCACTTTTAATATTTTTTTAATTAAATTATATGAAGGTAATAGAAATTGTTTTAAAATGCTTAATTCCCGTCAGCAGCTGAAGTAAGCCCTCGCATGTGTAATTAAATTAACAATCTCAAAATGTGCGGTAGAACTATTAGTTTGCTTATGATTTACTGTACACTACATTTTTTTTCCTCTTTTGAGATCAAATGAAAAGTGTCACTTTTACGTCAGGATTCTGATGACCTTTGCACCCATCACTGTACAAAACATTAGTAGAATGGGCTCCAGCTTGTTTCCTTCCCCCTTAGTCACAAGCAGATCAGGAGATTTTCTTAAGGGGTGGCCTGCTGTGTGCATTGTATGGATATTTAGTTAATTAGACCTCTGAATTTCATTGACAAGCTCAGTTTAAAAATGGAAGAGTAAAGCCCGGTCTTGCACGTTCAGTTTCTGAGAGTGGATGTCACCTCCCCAAATTAACCTTTTCTATTTTTATTTTTTTTTTAATTTTATTTTATTTTTTATTTTGGACTTTATTATGCATCTTACAATGCCTTACAATACCTCTGGCTTTTGTAAATAATAGACAAACTTTGGAGTGGCATTGAATTGTAGGTGTAACCCTTCAGGTAGGGCATGGCTGACCGAATTCATTTCCAGGAGCAATAGATGCCTGACTATGTGGAATGGAAGGAAAAGTGTTGCTGTTATAGATATTCTCACACATCTCTGGTTTGATGTAGCTCTGGTGAAATCATGTATTGAGTTGGAGCAGTTCTGAGATCACTTCTACACGTGTACATCTGTGCTTCTCTCTGGGAGCAAAGTCCACTTGAGATGTCTTAATGTACATTACAAATGTTATGGTTTGGGGCCTTTTTGGATGCAATTTGATTGAATGGAATTTCAGGAGAGTGTTCCTAAGAATGCACTCCTTGGCGTTTCCAAGGAAAAGTATGGAAAGGAGGAACCTTCACCAACAGGAACTGTGAATTAAACTCTTTCAGCTGCAAGATTCAGAGACACAGTAATACTCATGTCTGCATAGTGTCACTTGTCTAAAAAAGCTAAGTACTCTAACAAAGAGAAAATTATAGATTTGTTTAGCAATGAAGTTCTGCTCTTGCCTCCTCTCCCAACATGTACTGTGCAAATGCCATCAGATCTAGCAGGAAATCAGTGGTTTGTGTGGCTGTACTTCTAAAACATGTCCGTTAGAGTCATGAGGCAAGGGGGACAACAGTAACAGTCCAAACTCTGTGTCTGTTTTTTTTTCATTTTTTTCTTTTTTTGTTCCCTCCTAAGGGTAAGCATGAGAGAACTCCGAGTCCCTATTGACAGGTTTGCAACAGCTGTAATAAGCTTTGAGATGGTTTGACTCATGTGCATTGGGATTGGTGATGGAGAGGATTTCTACCTGTTTATTTTCTAAACATTTAACATGTGGGCTGGCATTTTTCCATTAAAATTATATGATCTACTTAAGAAAGATGATTTATTGGCGGTGCTGTTCTTCAGGTTAGGAAGTTTTCTGTATTTTTCTGTAATCTGTGACCGTGTATTTTTCTGGAAGATGCTCCGAGCTGTAAAGGATTGGTTAGCACGGATATAGCAGCAGTCAGTCTGTGACCGTACTAACAGTCTGCTTGTTCTTTGCCTGCCACAGTTCTTGGACTGAATCCTCGTTAAATGAGTGGATGTATATTTACTGCAAATGTGAAAGTTGTTTTTGGAAGTAGATGTGATGAAATGCTTAGGAGCTTAATTTCTTAGAATTTATTCTTTAGTCTAAAGAACTGGAGTAATAGGGACATTTTTTTAGCCAGTGTAGACCTGATGGTGGTATTCCTGATGTAAGTATGATTTTAAAAAAAAGTATTATTTTTTGAATGAAAAGTGTGTTAGGGAGATGCTGTTTCTGTCAACACTTTAAATTTTTTAGCTTCCTTTTAAATTGCTGGATCAGCAAAAAATACTGTAGCTTGGGCAAGTGTTTGGCCTGAAGCTAAGAAATACCTGAAATCTTGCTCTGAGTTTGGTATGTGTTTCTGTTTACCAGAAAAAGCTTCCCCTGGAGCATATATGCCTTTTCTGCAAAATCCCTCCCAGGATGTTTTCCTTTTGTTTCTCTCCCTGTACCAGAAATCTGTTGTAGATGATGTGTCCGAGGACTCAATTTCTGACAGACCAGGTTAGAGGGAATAGGAACTGCACAAAGAGACCATATTGGTGCAGGATTTATGGTGAAATGTGGTAACCGAAGGTGCAGTGTGCTCAGTGGTGATGAGGACAGATCCAGTAAGGCAGGGTGACATAGGTATTTATGTAATTCCTTCTGACTTCAGGTTCTACATAACAGCATAATATTTTTTAATTATACACTTAAACCTGTGTTTCCTGACTTGGTAAGCTAATGGAGCTGGGTTCTCCCAATTTGTATTGTTTTGGGGTTTTTTTTGTTTTTTTTTTTCCCCTCCCAAGGTAGAGTATTTAGCCTTGATTTATACCCTGTTTCAGTTCTGTTTGATTTTTAAAACACTATGAGCATTCATGTATATTTTCAGAAATTGTTTGTTTTTCTGCATGGAAGTGCAGGTCCTGCACATGGGTTGAAGCAATCCCAGGCACAAATAACAGTCTGGGCAATGAATGGATTGAGAGCAGTCCTGAGGGTGTTGGTGGATGAAAACCTGAACATGACCCAACAATATGTGCTTGCAGCCCAGAAAGCCAGTCACATCCTGCGCTGTGTCAAGAGAAGTGTGACCAGCAGATCGAAGGAGGTGATTTTTCCCCTCTAATTTGTGCTGGTGAGACTCCACCTGGAGTACTGTGTTCAGTTCTGGGGCTCCCAGTGTAATACAGACATGGACCTGCTCAAGCAGGTCCAGAGAAGGGTCAGAAGGATGATCAGGGAGCTGGAGCCTCTCTCCTGTGAGGACAGGCTGAGAGAGTTGGGGTTGTTCTGCCTGGAGAAGAGAAGGCTCCGGGGAGACCTTATAGCAGTCTTCTAGTACTTAAAGGGGGCCTACAGGAAAGGTGGGGAAGGACTCTATACCACGGACTGTAGTGATAGGCTGAGGGGTAATGGTGTTAAACTCAAAGACAATAGATTTAGATTAGATATTAAGATGAAATCCTTTACTGTGAGAGCGGTGAGACATTGGAACAGGTTGCCCAGAGAAGTCATGGATGCCTCATCCCTGGAAGTGTTCAAGGCCAGGCTGGATGTGGCTTTGAGCAACCTGGTCTAGTGGGAGGTGTCCCTGCCTATGGCAGTGAGGTTGGAAGTAGATGATCTCTAAGGTCACCCTTCTGTGATTCCTGTTAAATATAAGAGGAAAATGGGTATTACATGTAGTAGTAGAAAACGTTAAACAAATTCAGATTCTTGGGAAAAAAAAAGTTTTCATTTTTTTTCTGAACACTTGATCCATCTTACTAGTGTTTCATTATAAATGATGCTCCAGTATGATGCCGTTCCTGTGCTGTTTGCTAGCTCAGCTAATCTGAATGGTTGGGTACAAGCATTAAATATGTGTGTATCCATATCCTTTACTGCTCATGTGCCTCTTCAGTTCTGGTTTCTGTTCACCAAGTGGGACCAGTGTGCCTGTGTGACTGGAATGCTCTGTAGACAGTATGCTAAGGAATGTCAGTGATGTGCCTTTTCTAGGGAACTGCAATACCCCAGAGGAATGCAGGTGCAGAAATTAATCATCTCAGATGTCTTGTGTGTGAGGCAGTTGGGAGCTGCTGTGTGAGGAGCTCCCTTACTGCAGTAAAGCCTCAGGTAGTGCATCTTCAAAGTCTACCCTGCACGTTAGTCAGTAATTGCATTACAAATTGTTAAACATTTTTGTTATTCCATTTGAAAACTTTCAAATTGTGGAGAATACAAGTAATTTCTGTTTGAGATTAACATCAGGCCTCAAACTTTTCCATGCTAGTTGGTTTAGATGCAAAGAAAATAGATCTGAAATTGCAATCTGAAAATTATGAACAGCTGTTTAGAACAACCACAGCCAAGAACTGAAAAAAAAATAATATTCCAACTTTATTAATGATGTGGAAAAAATATATATTAGATGTTACTGTTTAATCATTGAATCATGGAATGGTTTGACTTGGAAAGGACCTTAAACGTCGTATAGTTCCAGTGGGCAGGGACAGCTTCCACTAGATCAGGTTGTTCAAAGCCTCATCCAATGATATTTAATTGTAAAATAGACTCATATTTTTTGTTTTTAGATGCCAAGCGTGCAGATGTTAATAGCTGTTAGTTATTTAAATAAGGTTGCAGATGCGAGCTTTTGTTTTAAGATGTGTTGTATGAAAGTACCTATTTGTAGTTGTTAACAGTGCAAATACACGCAGTGTGTTGCTTAAAGACTTCAGTGTAATAAAAGTCTTAGGATTATGTGCTAGTATTGCAGAGAGGAAGTGTGAAAAATACTGATGCAGGTTAAAGGAATTAAATATTCCAGGTATCAGTTACATCTTTAGAACTCTTAGGTGCATAGAGTGTATGGCACGGGAGGGAAAAGATGACTCCTGTTCTAGTCTTTTGGGTGTGACTGTTTAATGCATTTAGTATTTGCAAGAATCCTACCTGTAAGAGGAGGTAGCTCTTCTTACGCTGTTGCATGCCCTTCTGGGCTTGTAGGCCAAAGACTTTGTCACTGTGGGTCTTGCCATTATTTGGGGTATGTTTTGGGCAATTTTTTGAAGATAACTTGATGTATGGTTCTACTTTTCACACTCTTGTTGTTTTAAGTAGAGAAATGGGATACTGTGCTTTTGTGCATCACCAAACATCCTACTGCAGGTTTAAATCCTAACACTGCTTGGCTTTTTTTGTTTCCACTTACCTGATTTTGTGGACCCTTTGACAATAAAACTACTGACCCTTTCCTCAAGTGAAAACTCAGAGCTGTGGTCCAGGTGGCCGTGTTGCTTTGTGCCTCAGCAGGAACCTCAGTTCCAGCCCTGAGTGAGACCAGACGGAAGCTGGCTCCAATTCGTAGAGGATGCTACAATCCTTCTTCTGCATTGAAACCCACAAAAGGCATTTGCCAGAAGTTCTGAGGGTGCTGGCAGGAAAAATGAAATGGACATGCATGGGCTGTTCTGTGTAAATGTATGACTAAGGTAAATTTGTTGTGATGATATTCAAGCTGTGGGCATCAGATTGGCAGTTGTACTAATCTCTGATCTTGGTGTATACTTCAGAATGGTTTCTTTGGAGTTAAATATCCTAGTGTGGGTTAGCGAGTGCAGGAAATATGGTTCGCTTGGAGGAGCCTTTTGTTGCTTTTTCTTTGGGATAGTGAGTTGTATAGTATTGGGTGAGAGAATCTGGCACCCTATTTTCTGAACTGGCACGATAAGTACAGGTTTCTTTTATATCAAATCATCTGAGTTTTGAACAGATTTTTGATCATCCATTTTG
Source organism: Actenoides hombroni (assembly GCA_024336885.1). Taxonomy (NCBI): domain Eukaryota; kingdom Metazoa; phylum Chordata; class Aves; order Coraciiformes; family Alcedinidae; genus Actenoides; species Actenoides hombroni. The sequence continues at coordinate 57,937,368 of WUAM01000287.1, read as the reverse complement.
TATTTGTGTGCCAAATTTGTGGTTCTGCTGCAAAAATGTTTGTATTGCACTCTGCTTTTAGAAGAGTATCAGGTTGGGAGAATATTTAATTTGAATTTTAATTTTAATAGTCAAACGTTGAAGTAGTCATCTGTCTCAACCACGCAGAGTGTAAAGCTGTAAGGTGTTTCAACACTCATGCTTGTAAAGATTGCAAGCTGTGCAAGCAGTGTCTCTTCCTTTGTACCTGCAGAAAGCCTTACAGCTTAATGTAGAGTCTGTCCCTGAATGTCACTGGAGCTGTCAGAAGGGGGTAAAGGCTCAAAGTTGCTGGATGAGCACTACTGTACAGGTGTGCCTTGAACCCAGGGCACTTGCCTGGGACCAGCAGGGAGTGTTTTGTGAGAGAGAGGAAGTTGTTTAGTGCACTGAGCAAGAAAGCATCTCTAAACGAAGTGCAAACATGCAGCTTCCCCACACACAGCGGTCACTCAGCTTTTTTTTTTTCCCATTGATTTACTGGGGTCTTGGACCTTTGAAGCTCCTGTGTTTGGTCCATTTCCTCCTATTTATTCATCAAGTCTTCCTATTTTAAGTGGTACTGGAAACGTGTGCCACCAAAGAGTTAAATGTCTGTCCTTTAGCTCAGATATTTATGGGCTGTAGATTGTGCATTTGAAATTCTGGCTATGCTGTATTAACTAGTAATTAAAAAAAATAACAATAAATCCTGTTAGTGTTGACAGAGTGGAGATTCTACCTTTTTGTTTCTCTCCCCTGATGAGGCCCCAGTCCTGTCCTCATCCTGCTCCAGTTCTCTGACTTCTCTCCATGCAGGGAGTCCCTGTTGGCCCCCATGCCAGCAGATCTGAATACAGCTCACCTCCCCTAAGCCTCAAAAATTTGGGGTAAGGGCTGGGGAAAGATCAACTGTCTGTGCTGGTGACAGTTGAACCACAAGTGGGACTTGACTTATTTGATCATCCTCTTCCTCTCCCTCCCCAGTATATCTAAATGTAGTGATTTGAAACCTTCAGAAATACGAGTATGATAACTACTGTTTGCGCATTCTCTGGATATTGGTTCAGTTATTACCTAGCTAAATAATACAGGTATGTGTGTACCGGTTCTTGCTAACATGCTTTTAACTATCTTCATTTATATAATTATTATTTTCAGAAGCAATCTCATTTTCCTGTTCCTATAGCCATTTTACCAGCAAAATGGCTCTACTTTGGCTGCTGTTCTTGTGAATTAATGGTAGCATTTGCAGTTTGCTTTTTATAGACCACAAAGGGGTGCTTTTTTCAAAACTAGAGTTAAAATGACAACAGCAATTCCAAGAAAGAAAAAGGGGTTGACAGGAAAGCGTCTATAGAGTATTTGCAGCGTATAGCATATATTGTATTTATCAATATGTGTGGACTTTTGTTTGATAGGGTCACTTACACATGTCTTTCAGCCTTCAGTTGAAGTTAATTTAAGCAGAAAAAATTTGAATAGTCCTTATTTTTGTTTCTGGAACTAATGGGGAAGCTTCCAGACTCCAGCATGTGCGTACATGTACCGCCACTGCCCTCCTGCTTTTATTTAAAGGGACTGAAGTCTGGCCGTTTTTAGTTAATCAGTAAACATTTCAAAGAATGCCATTACAGTTTGCTCTGGACCTGGTAATATCTCACATTTTCAGCAGCATCTACAGCAGGTCTTTTTGACTTACAATAATTTTATGAGTTTTTATATATAGTACTCCTGTAATCTCATTAAAGTATATATGTGTACTTCATTTGAAACTTTTCTATGATATTTTATAGCCCTATTTTCAGGTACTTTTTGTATGTATGATCAATATGTATTTTAGTTTCTTTTCGATATTAATGGGTCTTGATTATCTTATGCATTGCAGTATGGATTTTGAAATACAGGTTTTGGAAAACTTCAAGCTGACTGAAGTAGCTTTTTTCCTCTTTGCTATATTGCTGTTCACAAGTCTTCTGCATACAATGTACAGATTAAAACTCAAATACCTTCGAAGTTAAACTAATTGTCAGGAAAAAGATGATAGCAATCTCTACGAGAGAGAAGTGTCTTGGCTAAGATGAATAAGAAGCTACATTTTGGCAAACAACTCTTCTGTACTATCAAATGATCTTTGTGTATGTATTCTTAGAAGAAAAATGTGTAGGGTTGATGTCATCTAAGAGTTGCCAGTTCACTCTTCATTCTTCTTCATGAGCTTGTCCTGGTTTGAGCGAGAACAGAACTAATTCTGTTCAGTGATTTTACTTTTCAGCTCAGTTCTTTTAATTAACTG
>WUAM01000287.1:57905849-57932654 GCA_024336885.1 Actenoides hombroni | reverse complement strand
TTTAAATTTTTTTTTTTCAGAATGGCTAATGCATTTTAAGATAACTAACTATTGAAATATGACACAACTTTTGCAAAAGAACTGCACTTTTTTTAACATATAATCTTATTTTAAAAGCATTTACATTGGAGAGGAGGTTTGTTGGGTTTTTTTGGTACTGTAAGGTGTATTCCACTTCTTTGTTAATCATTAGGGTTTGATTATTTTGTTTGACATGACTCATTTTTTCCAAGGACTTTTATTGCGACAATTACGCACATACAACAGGAAGTCTAGAAGGAAGTTCAACATCAGAAGCATCACTGAAGATTCTCAGTTGCTTTTCTAATTTTTATGTTTTGTGGTGTTAGTTAATGATTTCTTGCTGTGTATGTTCTGTTTCTCATGAACAGTGTACTTTGTGTCTGCTTTATCACTGAGAATATTTTTTAAAACCCATGTGTGGCAACATAATTAATAGGAAACATCTTTGGTTTTGTAATTGAACACAAAGTTGTACAGAAATGCTTTCTAGTGCTGCTTCTTTTGTTGACCTAGGGAATGACCTGTAGTAGCCATCTAGAATAGTTAAAATTATCAAAGGGTAATGCAACTCTTCTGCTACATATTGTGATCTTGTTAATGTCATAAGTAATCTTCTGCAATTTTGGGTTTCTCTTTCTGCTCCCTTTTGAGTAAGCTTTAGAGAGGAGTTGCATATCCAGCAGTTCAGCTACTTTCTACCTACCAGAAAAAGTTTCAGTTTTGAGGCAGTATTTATAGTCATTTGGTAGGTGGTTGCTCCTGTTCATATTAAAACATTACTAAAAAGTGTCAGCAAGGGCAAACCAGGTGGACTTAAGTTCTGGTTGCGTTCTCATTGCATTCCCTCCTTGAACCATGGATGATAGGCTTCTGCCTTTGGGGCTGTGCTTTGCTCTGTGTGTGTATAAGCTCATCTGCACAGTGCTGTGCTGGACCCAGTCTGGAGGTGTTCTCTAAAACTTGTGGCTTAAACCATGTGACACGTGAGGCTGTGCTGGAGGTCCACAGAGGGCTACTGAGAAGAGGCAGCTCTGGCAGCAGAGGACAATGACCTACCCAGTGCCATTGAAGGAGACTGCTTATGAGTGTGGTTCTCCTTTTTTGGGAAACACAGGATTTAAAATTTTTTTTTCCTACTAGCCTGCCTTTGTAAACCCTCTTCAGGTGCAGACTGAGTAATGGCTGCATTTGAGGGCAGAGGTCTGAAGAAAATTAAAAGTGAGTGCTTGAAGCCCAAATGATGTCTTGTATAAAATGTTTAGGATTAGCTGTGTGCCCGTCAGCTTCATAGTGGGTACTTTTCTGCAGAAAACCAGCTAATTAATGATTTGGTTTGCCAAGCTAGGTGATTTACCTTGTGGTAACTGCTTTTGTGCACATTCGGGAGTGGCAGCAGTAACTCTTCTATCTGTTCAGTCACGCTGGAGAAGTTCTCTTGCCTTTGAGGCATTTTGAGACTCTGAGCCGTGTAGGCTCAGCTTTGCTGTCCACAAGGAGCCCAGGTGCAGTTACTTGCATTTACACCTTGCCCAGGTGCATTTGACTTCAGTGGATCACTCTTAAGTGGCTGGGTAGCAGGTTACTGGGAAGATCAATTGGTCATTTTATCTCTGGAGGACACAAAACGTGGGTCTTGGAAGTGAGTGAGCAGATGGTGGCCTGAAACCTTGGCTTGGAAACTGGAGTTTCCAATGTCCCTCTGCCCTTCTGAAGAGCTTTTGTGTGGAGGTGAAAGGAGGTGCCAAGCTGTTGTGTGCTGTCAGGCATGGCCAGCCTGTGGTCTGGTTCCCCTTTCCAAAGACCCAACTATCTCCATTGTGGAGCTCCTGTCTTCCAAAATGGTGAAGTTGGTTCACTTCCTACACCAAAGGTAGAAGATAACCTCCTTGAGGCATGCCTGCAGGGCTGATGCTGGAGGAAGTTAAAACTACGTGATACGTAGTAGAGCAGTTGGGGAACCTGTTCAATGCAGTTGAACATCTCTCTCAGCTATTTTTCTTTCCGGAACCTAGCAGCTTTCTTCTCCTTCTGTTCCTTTTCCTCCACTTCTTCTCTTTCTTCTCCTTGTAACACCATCCTCAAACAAGGTGTGTGAAGAGAGAGAGCAGGTGATCCCATCTTGGGAATGGATTTTTCCTTCTGAAAAAGGTGGATGTGTAGCATTAGGCTACGTCATCATGTAATCTTAAAAATCATATATAAACAAATGTTTTTTGAACCAAACAATCCCCAACGTTTAATGTGGCTCATGATATAATTACCCCACTTCACTTGGTCATCATTATTCATCTAGCTATCCTGGTTAAGCCAGTTATGCATACATTCCAGATGAGAAAGTGTATTTTAATTTTGTTTTACTGTTGCTGTGTACTAAAAGAAAAAAGAAGCCAATCTAATTCAGTCTCTTAGCATGTATATGTTTTATGGAAATACCCTAAAATTAATGAATTAACAACTTTAATTTTTGTTTACAAGACCAGATTGCAAGCCCCATATTCCAAAGCTAATATGTTGTAGAGGAGCTAATCATAAGAAAGGCAAATAAGTATCAGGTTACAGAATTTTTCTACATCAAAAACATGACCATATGTGCCTTTGAATAATTCCAGATGGTAGGCTGCTTTATAATTTGGTGTTTTGGATGTAATTTTTAGATAATTTTTTTTTTTGTAAGTAGGCCATTCCTTAGGTATATTACAAGCAGAAGAAGATAAAAGAATATATTTGGTTCGCTACGTGTATAAATCTAAACTTTTCACCTACTCATTCTCCCCTCCTACCCCCCAGCATTTTGGTTGCATAGCTGAGCTGTCAGAGATGTGTCACGTTTAGATTGGTTGCATAGACTTCTACATATATTAACATTACATAGTCCCTAGGTGATCACATTTTATGGTACAATTGTTTTTTTTAACAAGTGTTTTTAAGAAACATATTTGGATGCTTATCAAGAGCTTTCCCAGAGTGAATGAGAAACCTTTCAAATGAAAAGGTCAGTATTTGGGAAAGTTACAAGCCTCTGAAAACAGTATTATATTGTGAAAATCATTTAGCAGCCTTCTCTCTGACTGCCAACACTTGTGCACCCTGCAAGTGTTTTTTAAATAAATACTCTCAGAGCATGTCAGCTTATTGTCTTTAATGATTCCCTTGTGTTTATCAGGTAATTTTAAGGACCCTTATGTTACAAAAGGAACCTTAGAAATAAGCATTAGCTTGGTTCATGTTGTCGAAGGCAGTCTTTAAATATCCCATCTCAGTAATTGCAGCTGCACTTTCACAGGGAGGTATGAAAAATGCAATTTTAGGTTATAGTTAATGAAGTCTTAATTGTTTTTGTATCTGAGGTTGCTTGGGACTCTTTTGCTTCAGGATTGGCTTGCAATTATCCTCCAATGCTTTTACCTTCCTGCCCTGGACAACTTGATAATTTTTGATCCCCATGGGGAATGTCTGAATCATGTTTCGGGTCCTTATTAGTGCTTGTTTGCTTATTCTTTATGATCAGGCACTAGGATATCCCAACGTAATTAAGGATGATCGTTGCAGTTCTTAACTATGCATATCTATTTGTGTTTTCCTTGTGGTTTTTTTTGTGGTGGTTTTTTGTTTGTTTGTTTTTGTTTTGTTTTTGTTTTTTATTTATTTACTATTTCCTTACAAAGTTTTAACAGCATTTTGTAAGTCACTATTGTAGGAAATAACAACTGCCCCATGTTAGTAGATTCCTTATTTTTGATTTCACTCAGAGGATCACATGGGATCCATGTGTGACCTATTAATAACACAGATCATGGGCTTGGCATCAGAAGTGCCTATTCTAAGTTGCTTTTTCATCTTCATCCTCCCTTGGTTTACTTCTGCTGCCCGTCGAATTTCTGGAGTTTAAAGGAGGTGTACTGTATTTACTTCATGGCAGAGGAAGGTATAGGATTTAGTCTTGGCCATGACAACTGCAAATTCAGAGCATCTGGAAAGCTCATTTTCATGGCTGAGAACTTTATCCTTCTTTTAGTACTTCTTGAGGCTAAAAATATTGTTTATTGATTATTCAAGAGTCATGTGAAGTATTAAATAGGACTTTCAGAGCCTTGTGGCTTTTAAGCCTTTATAAGCTTGCCCAATGACTTTCAGCTGGTCATAAGAGGTTCTTTGTGTGCTTTGGTGAGGTGAGATGTGCCTGCAAAATGTTTGTTTCTGTGATGTAAGAAAAGAAAGTTCTGTGATATGTCCTTTTTACAATAAATGAAAATGTGAGTAATGTGAGCATTTTAAAAAAATCAGATAAATTTCAACCAATGTTGCAATTTGAGAGAAATCATCTTGATTTCTCAAGAAACATCATCTTTATGGAAAAGTGCAAGTTGAGTAAAATAGTTTCTGGAGTACAGAACCTACTGTACAGTGCTATTTCTGAAATACCGCTAGGAAAGAGGCCAGGATTAGAAGGAGAGCAATATTTAGCTGTATAGAGAGCTGGGATTGCTAACGGTAAGCATTTTCTCATGCTTGTGACTGTACCATTTTTACACAGCAGTCTTCTAAAATGTTCAGAGGAAAGATAACATGATATGCCTCTTTGGGATCAAGTACTTTTGTGGTCATCTTTATCTTTGCTTTAGACTGTTGGTGGTTGTTATTGTGGGTTGTTTTTGGTTTTTTTAATTCTGTATTTTAAAAGGTTTTGTCACTTTTCTATGAAACCTTTGTCCTGGCCCTTCAACATCTTAGATGAAAACAGTCCTGTGCACTTAGATATTTCTGCTGACTGGTTTGTATCTCACTTGGTGTGTAAGTTTAAACCTTTTCACAAGCCTCTGTGTATAAGGAGGAGAGCGTTTCCATGCAGTTGTTTTGAGATACCAAGGAATGAATGAGCTTTTGCAGCATTAGACTTGTTTGCACTATTGCTGTCATAAGAACCCCCTCAGAAATGATGCTTTGCAAATCCTGTCTACTGTTTCATGGGTTTTAGAATTAAAGATGACCTATTTGGTGCAGAGTTAACCTGGAAAACTTGCCTTGGCATGTGAGGCTGCTTAACGTGTATGGTGCTGCATTCTTTGTGTGCAATTTTTATTTTTAAACAGCTGGTGTAGCAGCAGTGAGACACTGTCTGGCATTTTTTAAGCTCTGTGATCATTCCTTCTGCATCAGGCTTTCAGGAAGACACTGTCACCACACCCACCAGCATCTCCCTCTTCTGCGGGGACTCCTTTTCCTCATATTTCTTTCCTACAGTGCCTGTGGGATTCAGCTGTTCGGAAGCATGTGTTTGACTCATTCTACGAGGCAGCAGGATTTTGCTCCAGAGTCGGAAGCCCTTGAGCAAAGCTGTTGCAAGCTGACAAAATCTGCCAGCGTGTGCCTTTGCAAGGGATGGGAGGCTGGTGGGGTATGTGTGTGCACCTAAGATCTTGGACTAAGTTATGATAGGAACTGAGTTTTGGAGCAGAAGTGTATAGATAACTCAGTTCCATCAGCACCAATTTTCTGAGCAGAGCATAAGGAAGATGCTGTGGGGTGGATATATAGACAACTTAAAAAATGGCTAAATTAGTTCTGTTCAGTCTTTCTACAGAAATTGTCTATGGGTAGAAATTGGGCATGAATAACACAGGCCTATGTGAAAGTAATTTGCTGGAGCTATGAGGAATTATGGTTTGTAAAAAGGAAAGGGGATGCTATAAATGGGAGTTGCGGTTGCCTCCCCCAGTGTATACTTCCATGCAAACAAATGATGTTCCTTCAGGTGAAATGTGGGCTAGCAGAAGACAAAAGACAGCATTGTATCTCTAAGTAAACAATTAATATACTACATTTCTCAATGTAAAAATGATGATGTGTGGAGGAGATGATGCATTGGTAGCTATTACAAAGCATTGTCAATGCATTCCAAAAGGGAGTATGGCAGAGGTAATTTTTATTTACTTTAAGAAGTAAAGATTAATTGAAGAAATACCAGATATTATTACAAATATAAGACCCATGCTGTCCTCTCCTGTAGAGCAAAATTTGTTGTTTAAGTATGGATTTTGTTAATACATAGTAAGTTTTATGCTATGCAAATTCTATGTAGTCTCACTTCTTTATAGTCTGGGTTGCCACAGGGAATTGCAGTAACCAAAATGTGTTGAAAGATAAGGTGACGCATTGGAGGAAAATCTACAGTATTGAATGACAAAACTGGGTCATATTCTTAATTTCTTCATAGAGGAGTTTCTTTGGGCTACCCAAACATGCTTTGGCTTTTGGCACAGATGTGTTTGTAAATGGATAATATTTGGCCTGAAAGGCATCTTATGATTACTTTGCTCTTTCAAAGGGTGTGTTTGAATTAGTTTGAGACTTCTGAAGAGGAAAATGGTAGGTGTGTTCTTGATACTGAAAAATGTTGACACATTCAAGTAAAACTGCTAAGAAGAAAAGTTGTGTTTAAAACCTACCTATAGGCAGGTGTTTGCAGGTTAAAATACTGAAATATATAAACATACTGTGAAATGTTTCAGTTTTTTGTTTCCCTAACTGGATTAGACAAGGGTTTCTCCAAATTTTTTTTTTGGTGCTCTAATCTGATTACTTGTCTAAATAAGAAGATCTTTAGTGACATAAGAAGACCACCGAGGGACAAAAGAGTGCAATAGTACAATTATGTTTTCTTGGTATTTTTAGTAGATGCATATAAGCCTGTAATCTGTATCACCTTCCTAGTTTAATGAAGTGTGATACCAATATTAGATGCGACTGCATACTTTCTTCAAACGGCGAAGTGGTTACTCAGTTTTTCTATATTTTCTAAATGAATTAACCAGAGGTATCTATTTAAATCCTGAATTTCTAATGCCACAGTGTCTTGAGTCATGAAGTGTGTCTCCGTGAACTGAGACTGCATTTCCTTAAATGACACTCCACAAGCCAGTAGACAGGAATTTAGAAACTGATAAGTTTTGGCATCTTCAGTCACTGATCAGACTCTGTCACAATTGCTCTCTTGAAGGGGTTTTAGAGTTCTGAGGAGGTATTTTGTTGGTTTTTTTTTTTCCTTCCCCTTATATCTGTTCATATATGGCTTATTCTTTGCTTGTTAGCTGATTTTGCATACATATGTTAATTGGGTTATTTTTGTGTTTATTTCTTTGCAACCAGGAAGCTAGCAAAAACTGTTGGAATTAATGTGTGTTTATGCGTCACTTATGATATTGATGCAGGTAGTTTTGCTTTACATCAACGCAGTGCATGCTCCAAGTGTTAATTTGCAACTCTGCAAGAATGGTGAGGAGTTTAGCACTTTCCTGTGTTTTTGACAGCATTCCCGCAGTACCTATTAAACATTTGAATGTACCCCTTTCATCAGATGTTTCAGAAGAGTTAGAATTTTGGCCAGCAAAATGAGGAGTCTTCTACTGAAAGAATGTTCCCCTTCTTTTCTGTTTGTTTGTTTATTTTAATTTGTTTTTCTTTTTTTTATGTGTATGCTTATATAAATTGCACCCAACTCTGTAACTTTTTGTGCAGCTCCTGCAGAAACTCAATAGAGGCCATGTTTTTCAAATACCAGAACTGATGTTCTTAATTGTGGTTGAATACCTTTTCCACAATCGGTCTCAACCTCCATTTTTTAATTACAGCCCTCTTAGTGCATAAATTCCCCACTGTTTTAACTTCTAAAGTTACTTTCAGTCAAGTCTGTTTACCTCAGTCTCCTTGAGTTGCTTGTGGCTTCTTGGTTGGAAGTGCCCACAGCTTTAAGGACACTAGACAAGTCTTTCCTTTTATCTCTCTTCCTTCTCCCCCCAAGCCATCAGCATTTCCTGTTGCAGGGAAAGGAAAGGGTAAGATTTAGGCTCTGCAGTTAACAGCATCCTGTTAACCCCCTGGAATTCACAGTCCCCAAGTGAAAACAAAATTCTTCAAAATAGTAATTTTTCAAATGAAAAACAGCATTCTCAATAGAGTAGATGAAGTGTGTACAGAAAATAGGAAGATCAGTGTGTGTGAGAGCCAGCTTATTGCTGACTCTCATCTTGTCTTTGAGTTCCACTGGCACGTAAATAGTTCACCAGTGTAGATTCCTCTTACTTGTTTCATCATTCTAGGAAACCTAAGTTATAGTCAGATTCCAGTCTTTGTAGTAAATTTCAGTTAGTCTTCTAAAGCTAACACGGTATCTTAATTATATGCATTAGCAAAAAGCAATGATTACTTCTATATTTGATGTGTAGATTGGTTTCACATTCTTCAAAAAGGTGGTATACTTCTGTCCACTTCCAACTTAAACTATCATTGAAATGGCAGATCTTTTTACTGTATTCTCTTTAGCAGACTGTGTCATGAGGACTGTCCAACAACATAAATCAAAGTTATCATGACAGACTTCACTCAGGTTTTTTCAACACATGCAACAAAACCATAGCAGACCAGATCCACTCTCTTTGATAGGGTTCTGTTGATTAACTTCAGATGAATTTCTAGCCTCGTGTGTCCAGTGCTCTCAATTCCCAAACATAGCTGTACTGGCCCTGTGAGACACCAGGAGGACATTTATATTGGAGGAAAGTTTGTTATATCATCTAGGTTACAGAATCTATTTTTCCTGCGCTGTTTGTTACAGACTTATTTATTGTGACTTTGGCTAGCTATCAGATGCTTCCATTTAAACAAATAATTTTCCTCCCCAAGTTTTTCTCAAGATGCTCCGCAGTGAAGTACCTCTGGCAGAGATAAAATATGTACGTATTTAATAATTAACATTGGGATTTGTTGAACAGGTTTATAAATCGGTCATTGAATTGTGACTTCAGAGTGGGTTCTAGTGGGAATATAAATATGTCAGAAAAACTGTATTTGCATTTCTGGATTATGTTTTTTTTCTTCTTCTTGCCCTTTCCCTTGAGCTTTGACCCAACATTCTGGAGCATCTGCTGAAAAGGGTATGTCAAAATTTTGACTGTAGAGTAGTATCTTCTATTCTTGCATTTTGTCTGGCAGTGTATTTGGGCTTACTGGTGTATTACATGTGTGATCCTATACTATGCATGCCCTCCTAGAATAGATCACAGAATCATAGGAAAATCTAGACTGGAACCACTGGATGTCATCTTGTCCAGTACCCTCCAGCTCTGGCAGCACTGGCTTCAAAGACTGATTGTATTACTCAGGGTCTTGCTCCAGTTGTGTTTCTAATATCTTCAAGGAAGGAAAGTCTACAGCTCTAGGTTGTACAACAAAAGGGAAACAAAAAGTCTCTATTAGAGAGTGCTAAGAGCTAAACGAGGTTGCTGAATTGGAGTTTCCCTTGTTGCAGCTTGTGATGGTTGCCTCATGCATGCCACTTTCCTTTGCGTATCTGAAGAGAGTTTCTTGTCCTTGTCTCTGTAGCTTCTGCCCCCTAAGGCAGTGAAGAGTGAAACTGGATTCTGATTCAGCTTTTCTTTAGGCTGAATGAGCCGAGTTCTTACAGCCTTTGGTCATACATGATATGCTGCAGCCTCCTTACCATCTTCATGGTGCTCCACTTCTGCTCATACAGCCCAGTGTGCAGTCAGCTTTGGTTGCTGCAAGGGTGCCCTGCTGACCCCTGGATCCCCAGCTACTTTCTGCTGGTTGCCCCAGTCAGCACTGCTGCATGGGGTTGTCCTGACACTGTTGCAAGACTCTGCATTTGTCTTTGCTCAATATTGTGAAGTTTTGTCAAGCCAGTCTTCCAGTTTGTCCAGATTCTGGAGAGTGGCAGCCCTGTTACCCACCATTTCAATTCTCCCTCAGTTTGGTGTCATCCACAGATAGGATGAGGGTGTGTCCATCCCATTGACAAGACAAGACAGTATTAACATTAGTACTGACCCATGAAGGACACTACTTGAAATCAACCGTCAGTTGTGCTTTTAGACCACAACCACTGAATTTGAAGCCTGATGACCTCAGGTAGTTTTTCACTCAACTTCCAAAAATGATCATGTATTTTTTTTTTCTCTCACCCAATCCTTACATTTCAGAAATACAGATTTAATAAACTGATTAGTGGAAAGATGGAGGGTGGAACATAAATTGTTTGTATTATAGTCTTCTAAAAATGTATCATTGCTTTTAACAAGGAATTGAGAGTTGTTTGTGAGAAAGACAGAGTCCAGCAGATGAATGATTTTATTTTTTTTTAACTAGTCTATATTCATATTGAAAGTGGTACATTCAAAGTGATTTTAACTGGAAATAAATTAAAAGGAAAATTGCGATTGTTTTGAGTTAATTTTTTTGGTATAAATTTACATTTGAGCTTTATTACACTGATTACTTTTGGAGGACCTTTATAGGAAAAGCAGTTGAGGAAGAGTGGTTTTAAGGGAAATATATGACAGGAAAGCCAGAAAATATCAGGAGGGTTCAGCATACTGGAACTATTTTGATATAATTTTTGCTTTAAAATCACTGAAGTTTTAAAGTCATCTTTATGTACTGCTTTCTTTTTTTTCTTTTTTTCTTTTTTCTTTTCTTTAAGGTTTGGGAGGCTCTTTTCCAGAGTCAGTGGCAAATTATCGTTAGCCAGATTTAGTTTTGTAAATTATTCTTCATCTGAAAATGAATTTGTGTTTGGATAACCCCAAGTCTATGAGCATGGTTGTCCTGGAACACTGAGCATGGTTGTCCTGGAACACTTGGGCTCCTCTGAGCTGTGCAGTGCGGCAATGGGCAGGGTTTGGCTGAGGCATGGTGCAGGGGGATTGTTTTCCCACGTGGTGAGTCAACCCTGAGGAGTGTTAGGAAGTCACAGTCACACAGTCACACCATGGAACTGTGAACTTACTCAAGAGAATATGGGAATGGGAGAACCTGTTTTCCAGCTCAGGAACAGCTTATGTCTGTGAGCTTTGTGGAGCGTTTTCCCACAATATGAGTGTGAGGAATAGAATTGCAAATAGGGAAAAACACTCTCTAGGTCGAAGCAGGGTTTCCAGTGTTGCACAGCAGCTTAATGCTGGAAGACTTCAGCCCAACAGTCGTGTTTTAAGGGGAGATTTCTACGCAAGTCCTGTGTTGTGCTGATGACAGGGATTTTATACCTCTATTCCTGCTCTCCTTTCTTGATATCTCCCTCTTCATCTCCTGTCCCCTCCTCGGCAAACTAACTGGCACCCGTCACAATCTGCCGCTTTGACAGGCATGTGTGTTCAAACAAATATCTTGTATTTCATATATATACAGACAGCTGTGAGTAATTCAGGTAACTTATACATCATGCCTTAGTACATTCATTTTGCTAACCTGACTAGATCCATTATTACTTTTTTTCCTTCTCTCTCTCTTTTTTTTTTTGTTTTTTTTTTTTTGTTTTGTTTTTTGTTTGTTTTGTTTTTTGGTTTTTTTTGTTTTGTTTGATTTGGACTTGGAAAAGTTTTCACAACTTCAAAGTTGTATTTGTATGCCTTTTAACTCATCCAGGCAGCTTTGATTGTCAGAAGAAACAGAAGTATGTTGACTTTGCAAGCTGAAAAGCATTTGGTAGATGAATTAGACGGATCTGTGGAGGATCTATGATGCATCTTGATGAAAGAACATTCATTTTCACTATACCACAACTAACTTGTATTATCAAATTCAGTGGTCAGAACATCACTGCTCTACGTGTTGCCTGAAGCTCATCTTGCTGTAGTTGAATGTGGAACTGGGCAGCAAGCAGTTACTTGCTGGGAGGAGCTGCAAGTTCATCTTTAATTGCTGTTGTAGCAATAGAGGACTTTTGTGTTGGGGAAAATGGGACAGGGTTTTGAGAGGGAAAAACATGTATACAATTGGGAATTTCCCTCGTGGTGCCACAGGCAGAAATTGTTTATTCTGTTTTCGCAATATATAATCGCTGGAGGTCTTGGTCTTTGTAGTGAGGTAGTCAAGATCATGTGCAATCTTCAAGTTTCTGACACAAGTCAGTGACTAGTTTGGAGAAGACCACTTACTTTTAAGCAGTTCTGTTGATCATAAGGTACATGTGACCCTTGGTATAACTCTTGAATTGTAATTATGAAGGTGTTTAAAACAGCTAATAAAACTTATAAATCAAGTAAATTTTTGAGATTATAATTGCTATTCTAATAATTACTAGTAATCTAGTCATTAGTTTGCAGCTGCATCAGTTTGAGGAACACTCATGGTGAGCTTCTGGTTAATTTGTCTTTTATGTTGTTAGAAATAAGCAGAAAAAACCTTCTGATAAGAATCTTGACCTTGATTGGTAAGTTTGTTACATGGAGTTAGTGGAGTTGAATACAGACAGAGCAGTTGGAACAGCATGAACCAGTGGTAGTGCTGGGAACCAAAGTGTGCAATTTTTCAGCACTCGGGCTTGTAAGAAATTCCAGAGGAAGAAACTTTCATCAAGTTGCATGTGGGGTTTTATACGTTACTTTTTCAAGACAGAAACATAGTTAAGACGGTACTGTTAGGTTGAAAACTTAGTTTTTTACTGACAGCATTACAGCAGTGCTAAATAGAGGTCTTTAATAAAAAAGCAATTCACATGTGAAAATATACCTGTAGCTTGTGATATTGTGTAGAGCACAGTATCAGATGATATAGAAGTTTTGCTTTTTCATTAATCTTTTTGATATCTTTTTGTTCCCCTGATACAATAAGCAACATGTTATAAATATTGTCCTCTTGTTGTCAGTTCCATAGGTTTAAATCTTATTAGCAGTTTTGAGAAAGATAATTGCTAAAAGCTTTTACTGTGGTATTTCAAAACCACCTTTGTATCTCACAGGATATTAAGCCTTAAATATATGTTCTCATTACAGGTGACTTCATTTTTTTTTTTTGAGGCTCTGATGTAGCTTTCTGTTTTTTGGTGTGTTTGGTTGTTTTGGTTTTTGTGGTGTTTTTTTTTTTTTTTTAGAACCTGGTGTTCTTCTTGAGATAAGATTATTTATTTATTTTTAAAATTCAAAGCTTTGCATAGTTTCAGTGGATTCTGTGGTTTCAGCAGGTATCATGCTGTGGATTCTTAACCAAAGCACTTTAGCTCTGAAAACATCAGAGTCTAATATCTTATCAAGAAGGAAACTGGTGATGAATTTAATACAAATTTTGTGCTTGTCTTTGTTATGAGTTGCTGAAACAGAAGGGAAAAGTTTGCATTTTATTTTGGACCTAAGATTTCCTACTTTTCTGTTACGCAGTGGTTTTACCCGAGATTGCCTCAAACCAGTTCTGTAATGCAGGAGGTCTTGGGGATTTCTGTTGTGTGGCTGCAGCAGATCTGGAGCTGATGTTCAGTCCGTAACAGCTTTACATTTTACATTCAGGGAGCATCGTGGTAGAACAGGAAGAAGAAACTTCATTTCTGCAGGGGGCAGAAAGGCCAAAGTGGCAAAACTATTATTTTCCCTGTTTCTGTGGATTACATCAAGGAACGTGCAGAAGTGGTCAAAAAAATGGAAGCATAGAATAAAGAATAAATGAAATTAAAACAAGGTTGGAACTGAAATGAAAGGCAATACAAGAAATCTGTTTACTGACTTCTCTATGGTTCAGTCCCTAAGATTCATCCCATTTGACAGTTTCAGTCACTTTTACCACGAAGCAAAGGAGAAATCAAGATGTTCTCACTGCTTTCCTGAATGTTTTTTTTCCTTGGAGATTTAAAGTCCTGACTGAAGTTTGATCTGCTCTGTGTGTTGTGTATGTATGTGTCTACACGTAAATAAAATTCAGAATGCAAATAATACTTTCGTAGCATCAGAATTGAAGAACTTAAAATCTCCTTTGGTGATGTACTGCCCTTTCTGCCCCGCCATCTCTTGCAGTACTCCATCCCTCTGCTCCCCTGGCTCTGTGCCTGCATTTCTTTATTTCCCTCAAGTGCAGGCAGGTGCTTAATATAACTTGTTGGAGGGGACCGACAGCTTTTTTCCTCTTTCTTGGTGGGATTTGGTGAGATCACTTGGACACTTGCTTTGGGAGCTGGGAAATTGCATTGCAGTCTGTTCCAGTTAGGTTTTTTGAGTAATTGCAAGCTTCCCATATCTCTACTGTCTTAAGGTTTTCTACTGTTAGTTGATTCAGTTTCATGAAGCTGTGATAGCTATGATACGCTGTACCATTTTTACTTCTAGTTAAATATTTATAAAATGTGAATTGTGCTGTATGTGGCTTGAGAGTCAGATAGCCAGTCTCTGAATGTGTTTGTTTAACCATCTGTAGCCAAGTAGTATGTACTGTAAGGGCAGTGGGAATTATCCTGTCTAGTAAGCATGCACAATTCTTCCTTACTGGAAGATTATTTTAATATTCCCTTGGTGTAGCTCGTGGCAGCAGGGAGGTGAATCCCCATTCTAAAAATAATAAAGAACAATGTACATTTGTGTGTTGCATTAGCTTTCAGCCAGCTTAAACTAATGTATTGTGCCAGAACAGATCTTCTTCAGCT
This sequence comes from Actenoides hombroni, assembly GCA_024336885.1. NCBI lineage: Eukaryota > Metazoa > Chordata > Aves > Coraciiformes > Alcedinidae > Actenoides > Actenoides hombroni. The sequence goes on along the minus strand of WUAM01000287.1, from coordinate 57,918,214 downwards.
GATTCTCCAAAGACTGCTGACAAGTTTAACATCCTTGAACAACCCCCAAAATAGTTCATATGGAGAAAGCTGTGTTCATCATTCAGGATATAAAATAACACATCCATTTTTATGCGGTGCTCTAAATTCAGGAAGATCTGCACTTCAGGTGCAGATTCAGTTGCACTACAGGAATGACAGAATCTGTAAATATTATCAAATGGTGCAAGTAAGAAGTGACTTTACATGTCGTGGGCCAAAACAAGTTTATTTGTAGTTTCTGGCTGAATGAAAAGGCTAGTGGTTTGTTTATATGGAAATGAAGAGGTAGTGTTACTTTTAGTTAAAATACAGTATTTTGAATTTGATTGATTTGGCGTGAGCCCTGAACTAATTGTGTGCTTTCTGAAAAGATTCTTTAGATGTCTGTGTACTTTCTTTGGTTTCTTTGTTCTCCAGGAAAGAGAATTGGAGGATGGTGTGTAATGTGAAAAGTCTTTTTGGGAATGGGTATATATATGGAGGGGGTTTGATTGGGTGTTTTAGAAGTGAAATCAAACATGAGTGTATTGGCAGTTTCAAAATTCTGGGAAGTCAAGGCTTATTGCCTACATTGGAAATTATATAGTCTTATTGCTTGTTTACAGGGCAGTACAAAAAAATGTTGAGAAAATGGGTACAGGATAGGGGAGATTACTTGTGACACTCAAGTACTTCTAACCCTTAGCATGCTGTTTAGGTAAGACAGAACTTGTAATAAAGGTGTTACTGTAACTTTTCCAAGCTGAACGGATTGTAGCACTTGTTCATATTTGAATCTATACTGAAATACAGCTTCTAACATCTTTTTATGTTGGTGGTGGAGCAAAATGAATCCATTTCACAGAAGGACTCACTGTGAGCTTTTTTTATTTTAAGTTGTTGTAGCAGGACTGATCTGAAATTATGTCTCTAATTCTGCGTGTTAGAGCCAGAATCTTTCGATTGCAGCTCTTGGAGATTCAGCAATAAATGCATCCTTCCTCCAATACTGATAAAAAAAGATAAACACACATTCCTCTTTTCTGTTTTGATTTAGTTGTAGAATAATATTTTTTTCCTCTGCTTTGGCAAGTTTTATATTTTACTTCAATATAGTCGATACTTAAAAAAAAAAAAGCATAAATGGTTGTTACAGCAGGCTAAGTAGCTATTGACCTAAATGTGTATAGTTTAGCTTGGAGATGTGAGATTACTATAACTTCCATAAATGAACTGTCGGCTCCAGTGTTTGAAACGTTTACTTATTTTCCGCTCTGTTTCTCACTGTGATCTTTATTTTTTTAGGTGTAAAGTAAAAATAATGTCATCATTAAGAAAAAGCAATGAAAATGTAATTCATATCTGCACATGCACACATTCACAAGTTCACATACACTCTTTCCAAGCAGGTATTTTCTTTCAGAGGCATCCATCCTCTTCTCTTTGAACATTGCTTAGTGTGGTACAATCACTGCTCAGTCCTGTGCTTCTTCCATTTCTTCTAAAACAGATGGTTGCTGGCTGTAAACCTTATCTGTAAACTCCCAGGATCCTTTTGTGTGTCCAGTGCTTATTGCTCTGCTTTTCATCTGGCATTTCTTGGGATGACAGCTGTGGAAACAACAGTGCATACAAATATGAACTCCTCTGACTTGAGTGACTGGTCTGTTGGAAATACGCTACAAATACATGTTGCAGTAGAGGATTACACTAAAAAGTGCTGGTGGATAGTAGTAGTAGTCTGTACTCTGTGTTAATTTGTTGAAGAGCTACTGAAATGTATGATATGTGTGCTTGAAAAAGCAGGATTACATTTAACTTGGAATAGAAAAAATGAAGAAGATGAATAAAGTGTTTTAGAGTGTGGTTGTAGTACTAGAGAGGAGGCATGGTGCAGAAAATTGCATTTTAATCCATGTGGTTTATTCACAGTCTCAGAAGCAGGGAATAGGTAGGCATGAAACAAAGTCTTTACAGTCTAAAATCTAGAAACTCATTCTGAAAAAGGTCATTTTTTTGTTTGTTTTTGTTTTAAGTAAGGTGTACATGCTTCTGAAACTTGCATAAAAAGTTGATGTTTCTCCTTGTGCTTTTGTAAAACACTGTCACATATAACAAAGTGAATTTTATACAATAAATTGAGGCTATTTTATAGTAATTATTTTCTCTACTTGAATCAAAATTTGAACTTGAGTGTACTTCATGGAATAGACTTAAAAGTGCAAAAGTAATTTTTCTCTCTAAACCATAAAAGGTTTCCAGTAGTTACCACATATGGGAGTCTACAGTTACAGTTTGTACTCAAAGTGTATTAAAATACTGCTGTGTTAAAAACCCACATATCTGTATAAACGTGCAGAGTAGAAATGATACTGTACCTAACTGGCTACTGATATTCTGATTAACTTTACTAGTCTACAGTTAAAATTAAATAAAAATCAACTTTTTTTGTGTGGCTTGAGTTTTCCATAAAATCATGTTACCAAGGGTTTAACCATAAGCTCATTGCTCTTTACCTCTGTTTTTCTTATGTCAAGTACAAGGTCTTTTAAAAACAACCAACCAACCTCTGTCTACACAATGAATGTTCCCAGCATTGACTAATTATCTGATACAGGTGGCATCACAGGTGTAATTAAAGTTGTGTACCTTGGGTGGGGGGAGTTGCTTATGATAAACGGGACATTTTCTCATACTTCATTTTGTCTGTAGGATTTTAAATCTCTTTTGAATTACAGTTTTCCTTTCTGAGTTTTACTACTCTGTGTTTCCTATCACTCTAAGTATGAAGGAGGAGGATTTTTTTGCCAGTATAAGAACCATTTTATACAATTCTGCACTAAAATGTATTTACTAGATTTTGGTAGTACTTACTGATCTGGAAAGATGACCTAAGCTGTGCAACCTGCTTTAACAGGTTCCTGCACTTTTGAATGCCTGCCTTCCATGTGCAGCAAGTACAGAGGCAGCTGATTGGAGTTGGCCAAGTTCTGCTACATCGGTTGTAATTATTTAAACTTAGACATGTGCCAGCTGTGATTGCTTACTTTCTGTCTTGCTGTCTTTCTGTCTGTCTGTCTCACTCAACATTTTGGAAAGGTCTTCTCCCCTTTACTTAAAGAGAAAGCAGGTTAGCTCAGAGTCAAAAATGTGTTGAAAATCTTCATGACAGAGAAAGGAAACTATCTGTGATATTTGTCTTTTTTAAATATAGAAGGTTTTTCTAGATATTTTTCCTAAATACGATATGCAAGAGTACTGCTGAAGTTGTAACCCTGCACTAGTAATGCCATGCCCAAACAAGCCCAGTGAATTTTGTGGAGGAAGGATTTAATTCCTGCTTTCCTATCCCTTCAGACAGAAGTGTGCCGTCAATAATTTGACTTGGGAAGCAAGGAAACTTGAGTAATGAAATTTAGGTCCTAAAAGTTTAATTAATGTCCGGTCGCAGAAAGTATACATATGTCTGGAGGGAAGAAAAAAAGGAAAGACAAAAGGGAAGCAGGAAGACAGAGTGGTACACCAAGGTTGAGTCAACAGAGGACCTTCAGAAAAGGGGAATTTGACCCTCATGAAAGCAATACAGAAAGCCATAAAATGCATCAGACAAACGCATGGGAAGGAAATCAGAAGGGCGATAAGTCTATGAAGCAGATGGTCTACTTCGTAATGTGTTGCCTTACAAAAATAGGAAGTAAGTGAAATAGTTCCTTCTCCAGTAGTTAAAGGAAAAAATTAGGTGAGACTATGGTGGTAAGTGCTCTAGTTCTGTGGGTTTTGGTTTTGTGTTTTCTTGTTTTTTTGGTCTTGTTAATAAGAATGAATTACTGTCAAGCTTTAGGATGTGAAACAAAAAGATGCTCAAGCTGGTGAACTGAAGCACAACAAACTGTCATGAACAGTTGGATATCCCAAAGAATACTGGTAGAATTTAAGAGCTACAGATTTGTGCTGTTCCAAACATGTACGTTTTACTGTCAGTGTGAGCAACATGGTAAAATTACAGAAATTGTCTAAGAATAGTCAGTTACTTAATTTGCATAAGACTAGGTGGGTTTATGAGAAAATAGAAAGTAATGATGAAGCAGTGTGAGTGAGCAACATGGGGACAAGGATAGTGCATTGGAATAAGGTGACTTACAGAGTCTTACTGTCTTAATTTGTGACGGAAGTGGTCAGGTCAAACGTGAGTTTACAGATAAAAGAGGACGTTGGTGTAGATTTTAAATCCAGAATTCGTCAACAAAATTTTAAGTACATGGAAGAAAATACATTGATTTATGTTAGTGTTCATCTCCAAAGGATCAAAAATCCGAAAAGGGTAGGGGAAGTGTATGAGACAATGGAAAGGTAGAACATCTCCTGTGAACAATGAGCACTCAGCAAAAATAAATCCAAGGAAAAGGAAATACTCCCACCCACTCTTTTTTTTCCTTATCGTTGTTCGCACAGAATTAGTGTTTACATTGAAAAACACACCTCTTTTGGAGGCTGCTGAAGCCAAGAACTCTCCCAAGAATTTAGATGATTGAGACATGTGTATGAGTAGCAAGAAAGAGGTGTTACAGTAAATAATCTGTTTTTAGAGAAATGTGGTTTTAGGCATTTATAGAATTATGGTTTGGAGCATAAGCACATTTTGGAGCTGTGGGTCTTGTGTGGTTTGGTTTTTTTTGGTTTTTTTCCCCTGCAGAAGAAAGCATCTCTGAATATGTTATTAACATAAATGGGGAAGCAAAGTATGTTGTGTGTTGTTTTTGTTTTGTTTTGGTTTTGTTTTTTTTTTGTTGTTGTTGTTGTTTTTGTTTTGTTATAAACATGGGTCAGGTTATATTCACCAGTAGTCTCACGGCATTGAAATTTTTTTTTCTGAAGTTCAGCCTTACTGCATGGGCAGCTTGTGGCCTCAGCGTGCATCAGATCCTCCTGAAATAGGAGGAACATTCATATACTTCCTTTCTAAGAAACAAAACAAAAATCAAATGCTGTGTTTTGAATGTTGCTCAACTTTTGCTTGGGACAATCATCAGGAACAACTTGTCTGATGAACATAGTATATCTTCTTTTCTCCTGCTTTTAGGAAGTTGATACAAGGCTGTAGCACCAATGGAGATGTGGGCTTTTAGCTCTGTGAATATAAACAGAATTAAACAGGAATTGCTCTGACTGGAAACTCAACTGCCTTGGCTGGTCAAGTATTTCCAAGCACTAGTGATTGCAGGAGCTGTGTTTCCTTTGTTTGACAAATTCTGGGTACTTCACAGTCATTGATGGCACCAGGGAAAAGAAATGTGAGGAGTTGAGATCTGCCTAGTAGAACATTAATTTCCATCTCAGATATGCAAATGAAAATCTGAGACTGAGCAAAAGCTGGTGCAATAGAGTCATTCTTGAAGTTGTCAAATAACAACTCTTCTTACTGAAGAGAAATGTAAGTTAGTTGATGTCAGGTTGGGCATGTTGGATCTTCTTGTCACTCCTTGAGTTTTCTGAGATGTGCAGTTTCAAAATACGATGTAGAAATTAAAAGCTGAATTTGTAGAACATGGGTATTTTGACAAATCATGATGGAGAACCATCTAATCTAGTGCAGTTGCAGGCTGGTGGTCATGCCCCCTTCCTGTGGCACAGGGAGGTCCATGGTTTGTGATTATGAAATAACCTTTTCTTTTGATTATCAGGTTAAACTCTAAGCAATTACCATTAGTAAGCGTCAAATGGAATGAAAGTTTTTTGGAAGGGCTTTAAACTTTAAAGTGCACTTAACAAGTATTCTCTCATTCACTGTGTGTTTCAGAGCACGTCTGCAAAGCAGTTTGCATGCCTACTGCAGTTATGGTGGACTTTTTTTTTTTTTACATTTTGTACCCAGGTGTGTGTGTGCGCGCAAATCTTTGATGTGTGAATTGCTTGTGCAGATGTCTTCAAGTAGAAACTCGTCGCTTCAAAGTTGGTATGTTACGGATGTAAAGCACTTTCTTGGGCTTGAGGAGGCCTCATGTCATAGTGTTATCTCAATATGTATTTCTGAGGCTTGCAAAAAGAAGGTGCTTAACTTGAACTTTTCTGCTTAGGGGGAAGAAACCCCACCTTTTATTACTGTTTGCATTGTATTACGGGAGTTAATCATTGCTTATGTGTGTATGTGTGTTGAGAGAGAGTGTGTTTGCTGCAGGCAGTAAATCCAACAATTCAAGTTGTTTTCTTCATCTCTGTGTGCTCAGTGAGATATTCAAGTATGATTTTCCTGTGTTAGGTGCTTTGAAAGCATTTTTAAATCCAGAAGCCACTGGTGAACAGTGTGTTGCCAAAAATACTCTTGTAATGTTTGGGTAGTGGTGTATATTCTGGAGCACAGTAAGGCTGAAGTATAGTTGTGCATCCTGAAACACAGTTAAATCTACCAAAGTGCTAGATGTGGCATCTCATGCATTTGTCAAAAGCAAAAAAAAAAATAATACTGCAGTTGCATAATTTTCTTCATTATCACTCAGTATTCAGTTGACAATATTCAATTTACTGTAACTGAAGGATGAATGCACAGGTGAATGAAAAGAAACTGGTGTTTTTAACCCTTGGGTAGGAAAGTCCATAGTAGTAGTTTCCACACACCTGGTGACCTGCAGTATGAGAACATACTGTTGTCAGTCTAGTCTGTTGTATTTAATCTTTTATTTAACTGAGGCATTATTAGAGGTTTCAGGAAAGGTGTAAAACATCCCTGTCAGACAAATGTGGGATGATCGTCCTCCTTATTTGTAATAGAAGTTCTTCTGCATCCTTATGAAGAGTGCTTTGTATCTTTTCTAAGTTTGTTTTGTCTATCATGTCTGGCTTTTAAAACTGACTGGTTTTGGTCGTATTTTTTTGTAAAACTTTTTTTTTTTTTTTTTGTGAATAGTAATCTGAATGCATTTATTGCAATCCTGAAAAGGATAAGTGGTGTTTGTAGGAATGGTTGCAATTTTTGACTTTGCATCTGTTAAATGTAAATGTTTTCATTAATATAAATGCAACAGTACTTGTAATTACAGTGCTGTTCTATTTTTAAGGAGAATATGATATAGCTTACATAGTCTAACGTTAACAAATATGAAAATGCTTTTTTTTCCAAATATACATTTGCATTAGAGTTCCTAATATAAAGGAGAACAAAGTCCCCAGTTAATATTTTTTCCTTCTTAAAATTGTTGTACAGGCAATTTATTCTTCTATCAAAATCATTAAAATGAGACATTCAATTTTGTTTTACTTTGCCAAAGTAATACAGAAATAATTTTGGTTGTGAAGAATGTAAAAAATGAGGTGCCCTAGAAAAGAATATGAACCTCTGAAATACTGATTTCTTTTTTATGGATCTTTTTATTCATATTTATTTGTGGTCAGTTGGAAGGAAGTAAGCACTTTACATTCTGCTAAGCGTGGAGTGCTTTAAATATGTATTGCTTGGTGTTAACTTCTTTAAAACATTAGTTATGGCTGACGCATCTTGGTGTAGTTTACTCTTCCTGCTAGTGACCTTGAAAGCATGTCTGTGCAATAATTGCTTATTGCTGGAACAAAAGATAGTTCTGTCTAAGAGTTGTTTGAATTCAGGAAGCCGTATTTGCCAAAGTAAAATCTTGGTGACGCAACTATGTCAGGTTTCAGCAGCCACACCCCTGCGAAGCAGTTTGAAGTTTTCAGTTTTAACCTTTGTTCTTAGCTATATTCCTTTTCCAGCAAAACATCCAAGGCAGTTTTCTTTCTTCCTTTTGTAATGGAGCTTTGCTAACGAAATGCAGAGTTTGAGAAGGAAAAAACAGCAGCAAGTACTGTTGAGGATCGCAGTGGTTTTATGTTAAGGTAGCTGGGCGGCAGGAGGATAAATGGATTCCCTTCCCAATCATTGCGGTAAGAATAACTCTCGATATTCTGAAGTATTGAATGGTATAGACCGTGTGGTTCTTGTAGAATAGGATTTTGTAATGAGCTGTACTTGATATCTGAAAAGCAATGCAAAGTGCTATCACTGGGCTCCGATTGCCTTCCGTTGCGAAGGAATAGTGGAGCAAATTAAGTACGTACATCTTCAGCACCGTGCTACAGTTTGGCTCCAGGGTATTGCATTAACATTTGTCTTTGGTGTTGGTGTTTAATGCAAGAATACCTTTCTAATGAGCCATGCTGCTGAAAGTGCTCCCTCTAGGACGGCACGAATATGTTTTTCGCTGTTCTATGACAAAGATTTGCTTTTCTGTAATTATGGATTTGTAAGAATCCCTTCAAAGTTAATAGCTTTTGGATAGCAATTACCTTTCTGAAACTTATTTTACTATTAATCTGCTGAGCTGCTGAGTTGGTCCCTTTGCCTGTGCTGTACTTGGTGCATGTATTGACCTCTGTTCCTGTGCGGTATGTGCTCCGATGAGCGCAGAACTGGGTGTCTGATTAGCATAACTTCTCAGCATTATCAAACTGAAAGTGAGCATGTAATTACAAATTAGCTGTTCTAATTGCTTTGGGAGAAAACCAGAGTTTTCAAAGAGAGTCCTGAAGGATCAGCATTTCAAAAGCAGATCCATCCATTTCTGCCTGGAGCCATCCATATTTATGTGTGAGCATACACATGCAGCTTTTAATTATCAAATACCAAAGTTTTGTAATGAGTCTTCTGAAATTTGCCCCTCAGATGCAAATGCTAATTTTTATCAAGCCCTTAAGTGCTTTAAGCATCCTTTTTTTGGAATGTTTGCTGAACACAGAGAGCTGAAACCAAGAGCCATGGTCATTGAGAGCGTTCAGTGCATTGTTAATACTCTTCTCTAGCCAGCTGTGCTGCTAGGGGTCAAATCCTTGTTTACAGCAGAAGCAAATAAAGCAAATGACTTGTGAAGAAGTGATAGTAGTAGTGGTGTGGAGCCTCCATGGTTTGTTTGTTGCTGCATTCAGCTGTGCCTCATCTTCATACTGTCCTGTTTTACTGCCAAATTACGGGACACCTGTCAAAGACCCTCACTGAAAGCAGTTTGTAATCTTCTGTGGTGAGTTACCTTTAAATCTGGTACCATGTTGAGTACAATGTGATATTCATCAGCACAGTCAACAATTGATGAGTTGAATTGGGCATACAAAATTCATCATTTACATTTTTCTTTTCTCTAACTTGCTAAGAACGCCATGTTTCTTTACCGCTGCTCCTGCTTTCTCACCTGACTTTCTCCAGGGCTAATTGGTGTTAGTCCTTTCCCTTGGAGGAGATTGTGAAGGGTATAGGCATATGCTGTACCTAGAGGGTGTAAACTGTAGTTTCCACGAGGCATGGACTCGGAAAATGAACTTACAAACCCAGTTTTTTTTTCCACACGCAGGACTGTCTGATTAACTTGATGGTCACCAGATTCAGGAACTTATTTGTTTATTTTAAGATTTAAATGTGGTTACCAAAGTATTTAATGTGGTTTTCCACCGGGGGGGGGGGGCGCGAAGAAATTTCCTCATTGAATGCATTCCTAGTCATTGATATATGGCGACTTGCCCACTGCAATGCAAATAGGGATCTGTGTTGCTCAGTTTGGTCAGAGTTTGCACCTATCTAGGAGACAGTGAGTATCTGCAGGGAGAAATAGCTTCAGCTGTACTTAAAGTAAATGTTACATGATAGATACAAGATCCAGATCCTCAAGAATGGTGTCTCTCAAATGGTAGACAAAAGAAAACAGTGCGTGCCTCAAGGTGTTTGGGGAATGTACTTCCACCAGGAATCAGGATAATTGCAAAAGTGTTTGATGTTTATTGATAAAGTTTCCTTGAAAGAATAGATACACTTCTTAAGGGTTGGAAGGGAACTCGAAAGATCATCCAGTCCAACCCCCCTGCCAGAGCAGGATCACCTAAAGCAGGTTACCTGTCTATATAATAGTCAGAAATTGCAGGCCTGAAATTATAATTAAATAAAAAAATGTTTGGTGGCAAAAGCAGTGAGAAAGAGGAAAGATACATACAGCAGCTGTTATAGATGAAAAACCTTCTGGCTTTCAGGAGATTAACTGACTATCACCTTCCTCTTGGGCCATAAAGTAGTGAACGCGAAGGTGATGTGAAAATGAGATGGTAAAGGACTTGGAAAAAGCATGAAATAATCTAATTTAACAATGTTTTCTGGCTGTGTTTAGCTTTAACTTCTGTTTACCTGGTGTGTGACAGCCTCTGAGAAGGGCTAGGGTATGCTGTGAGGTTTTTTTTGCTTAGTTAGGAAATAAGTAAAATTAAAAGCATTGATAATTGAGTACTTAAATTTATTCTGTGTAGAGATCATCCTTTTACTTGAGGACAGATTTACGTTATATTCACAGCCCATAAATCATTCTTGCATTGCCTCCCTGCAAGACTATTGGCAGTAATGTACGTTACTCAAAATACGCCTGTTTTCAATTAGCTCGAGGAAAATTCTGTAGTCATGGAAAGAACATCCATCTCTATTACCTGCATTGAGAATTAAACACCCAAATACATTTGCATGAAGATTACCAAAGCTTACTCTGCATAAGCAGTGATTAGTGCTGATTTTTAAATAGTAGAGGATAGGAAGGTTTAACACAACTGCCCCTGAAATGTTTCTAATCCTGAGATTCTGAGCTGCAATCTGTTGTGGAATAGCTCCTAGGAAATGGAGAAGTGCAGCAAAAGGCATTTTCAGCTTGGAAAGCAGTAAAGATTTTGCAGAGCCATCTGTGGCAAGTACGATGTGTGCTGGAGCCGATCGGTCACTGCTGTGGGATGCCAGAAGGCATCAGGCATAATGGCAAGGCAAGGTGCTGCCTCTCTCATCCTAATTCACTCTTCTCTTCTGGCCAGGCGAGAAATACTGGTATTTGTTGCTTTTCCTCTTTACCAGCAGTTTTCTTTTCTGTACACTCTGTATACAACCTTCCCCCTTTTTATCTCTGGGGTGAGGGAATTAAGAGCTTTTTAGTTTTGTCTTCTGTCCTCTGTACAACACTTAGCCTTGCATTTTATTTATGGCTTTGCCCATTTCATTGTGCTTCGGTTAAAAAAGGTGGTTTGGTCTTTGCAGTTACAGGTTACAGCACAGATCGTTCTGTGCTCTCACGGTGTTTCTTGCATAGCCGGTTCCACCTCTCCTGCATCGACTTTGTGCTCTTAATTGGAGAAAAGCAAGAGACATTGCCAACTTTCACAAAAAGCTTCTTTTCTTCCAAGGGGAATTGAAATAAGTTTTCATCTGTGACTTTTTCTATTGAAAACCAAGTTTGTGTGAATTGACATACTTGTTAATGGGACATTGTTCATTTCTATGGTCAGTGCTAAATCGGTTTTTGAAGGCAGAATGGGTGATCTTGATTTGTGTGAGGTTGCCAAAGTAAATGTCAGTTGAAGTCTTGTGGTTTGCACTTTAGCTGGAACAATATACCTGGCCTTTAAATAAAGCTTTTTTTCACTGCCTGATCCAGAATGAAGAGCTAATTTTATTCTATTTTGCTGTTAGTGAGCAGATTTATAAGGGTACTGAATTATAAGCACAACTGTTCTCCATTTTGCCAATGAAAGGGGCATTTACTTCAGCACATACATTTTTGACGTGTAAATCTTATGTCAAAGCTATGACATTTTTGGGTGCATCTTGTCAGCCTATTCTAGTGGGCAGTAGAGGCTGCTTGAGAGCATGTGTGTGTGTATAAATTTGGAGGAGTCTTTTTTGTGAACGTATGCCTGATGCTTCTAGAAAGTGAAAATTTCCATAAAGTAATATTGCTACTTGTGTTTAGATTAAAATCATGGTGTTGTTTGTTTGGGCTGCTAGGGAAGTGCTGAGCTTGTAATAATTTAACTAGTCACCTTTTTATTGTGGTTAAAAGAAGTGGGTCATTTTGCAATGTGTGTAAAACAGAGAGAAATATACTCTGGGGCAGGATACATTGAGGTTTCATGCTCAGGCATGCAAAAGATTAATGTTAAAATAAATACTTTATATATATATACACACTATACTGGGAATTATTGACATTTTTGCTAATGGCACGTAAGTCTGGGTTAAATATTTTAGAGATCTTTACACAGTTTATGGCTGCTCAAGAAGCTCTCTGTGTAGCTGTGTCAGTAGAAAACTGGTCTTTTATTAAAGACTCAGCAGACAGTTCTGGAGAGGCTCTAGTTTGTCATGGTCTGAAATGCCTGACCTGTTGTGCCAAAATTTCTTGTGGCAGATACTTGTTGAGGCACCTTTTGCATCTTGAGAAGTGTAATGCCATCAGTCAAATATTCTTTACTAAACTTAAAAACCTGACTTTGGGTTGAATGTAATACTTAGAGGATCAGAAACTTCCCCCCCCCCCCGCCCCCCCCTCCCCCCGCGCCCCGCGCCC
>WUAM01000287.1:57852500-57905749 GCA_024336885.1 Actenoides hombroni | reverse complement strand
CAGAGACTCGCCCCCCCCCCCCCCCCCCCCCCCTCCATATTTTTAGCTGGAAGGGGAGGATTGGAGAAGGGGAGGAAAGTCCTGACCATGATAAGGTGACTTGTGTATGTCATGAGTTAAGGGGTAGCAATACCCTGGTTTTGTGGTTGTTTGCGGTTTTTTTGTTATTTTTTTTTGGTGTGTGTGTGAGAGTATATCCATGGTCTCAGGCTTCTGAAGGCTCAAGCAGACCAATGCCCAGTTCTTACGAATTCATGTACTAGATGAGTAGTTCTCCACTGTAGGGCTTCTGGAAAATGTCATTTGTCCTTTACTTGCACAATAATAATAAAGCAAAACAGTAGAGCTGGGAACACGTTATTTATTACTTAACTATAAGTTTTATGCTTTAATCACAATTGTATGCTTCCCTTTTACAAATACTTTTACTCTCTTGCCTGTTGTACCCCTTGTAAACACCTTCCACTTTAGGAAAATCTTGAACTTCTAAAAAAACCCAGAAGTTTGCAGCAGGAATAGGAAGGGAATTATTTTAAAGGGAGACTCTGTATTTTTAAAATATATATATAATATACACACATATAAAATATGTACACATTATGTATATACATATAAAACATGCATATCTTTCTAATATGTGTTTATTTCTGTATATATAAATACTTTTTTTGCCAGTGCGCTTCAGGAACAGTTAGTAAGATGGCTTGTTACTGGTTACACACGGTGCCATTTGGTGCACCAGGTTCTTTCACTGACAGTGGTCAAGTCTACTTCAATTTGCTGGTAATAGCTTTAGATAGAGTTGAGGCTGACAACTGAGAGAGGTCCTGCTCCTTTTGGAATTAGTGGGAGCTTTGCCCTTGACTTCTCAGAGGCAGAATGGGTGAACTCCCAGAATAAAATGACATGTGTGTTAAGCTAGAATTATGTGCATCTTGGATGTCTTGATACTCTGTTGCTGTCAGAAGTATTGTCTAGAAGAACTTTTTTTCTGAGGGATTACTGGGTTATCACCCCAGCCCAAAATGAAAACTGCTTAGGGTGGGTGCTATATTGAAATGTTACTGTGGTCCATGAAAGGTAGGCAAAGCTAACACAATGCTTTGGGTTGGTTTTCAAGAACAGAGGATGCTCTTCATAAAGCTCCCTTTTTTTATTCCTTCTAGAGTGAGTTTTAAATTTAAACATCCTGTCTCTTCAGGTAGTTTGGATAGAGCTCACAGGAGTGAAAGGAGGATGCTCTATGCATGAGGAAGCACTCTGTTTAGCATAGTCAAAGGCTACTATGTACCAAATACATAAAAGTAAGAAAACTGCTCTTTATTACTGAGGGGTTATGTATTTTAAAAAGGGGATGGAGTCAGAAAAGGAAAGAAAAGGTATGATGAGTTTCTTCCAGTCCTGACTAATAGGATCTCTGATGTTTACACAATTTGTGAAAAGGAAGTAGTCTTAATGGTTTTTCATGGATCATTGGTTTATGGGCTTGGCTCCAGAAAACCTTCTTGCAGAGAATAATTTAGTTAAAGCAATGATGCTAATTGGGTGAAACTTAGAGGGTAGATGCTCAGCAACTTCAATAACAGGATATTGATTCTTTTCTTGATACTGTCTCTCAAGTACAGTAATGTTGGGCTTTGTGGCCTTACTTGACTTTCCTAGGTGCACTTGAGAGTTCCATCTGACCTGTTTTGTTTTGTTTTTTGTTGGTTGGTGTGGCTGCATTTGCCTGGAACCAAGGACCTGTGCATCCACCAAGGTCCATGATGGAAGGCAGAGGATCCTTAGTAAGGCTTCTTGATTTGAAGCAGTGTTTTTTGAAACTCATTTTCCTAAACTTTGTGTCTGAGACACTTTTCGCTCTAACAGAGACAATGTTTTCTAGAAGATTGAATGTGCTGAAATATTTTCATAATCAATTTATAGCAGACAGAATGTGTTAACATGCTGTCAAAAATAGCCACATGTGCCTACGGAGGAGGGAGGGGAAATAAAGGACAGAGTTCTTGTGTATAGGACTAACTAGATTCTTACAAGGCAGAGAAAGCAGGTGGGAGAGAAAAATATTCTGAATAGTTTTGAACAGGTTGTATACTGTCTTTATGCTTTTCTTTAATAAAAACCAGCAAAATACCCACCACTGCTCTGTAAAGAAAGCTTTATGAAACATTTCTAGTGCTTTTACTGAAAGCAAAGAAAAAAAAAATTAGTTCTCCTGCAGTTTGGTAAGTCTAAACTATTCCCCCCCCCCATGCTGCTTTTTTGAAATCCTTGCTTGCTTTATCAGGCTTTGAACGGCGGAAATGTGTCGTACAGGTGGTTGACCTGCAAACAGTAACACTTGAACACAAACTGAAATAAAACAGGATGTTAACTCTAGGACTGCAGTATCAGGTTCTTACACACAAGTGGTATCTTTTCATATATACTAGTCTTACACCAGTCTGTCGAGGTCTTTTCAGTGATGTTTGGATCTCATCATTTATACATAGAAAAGAATGAGAAAAGAAAAAAAAAATGCTAAAGTAGACTTTTGTCCTTCATTCTTCCTTTCACTTATATTTATCTCCCCGCCCCCCCCACCGTAAAGTTACCATCAAGATAAAATCCAAATCAGTTGTGCAAATCAAGTGCACTTTCTTCCTTTCATAGTTCATTACTGCTTTGGACTTGACAGTAGCCTGCTGATTTTGGAAAATTACAGACTGTTTTCCACAGCTTACCATTAAATAATTTATTAAGAAACAAAACAGAACACCACTCCTCACCCCCACTAATCCAAAACAAGTGAGGATGGAGAGCTGAAGTTCATTTTTAAATAGGGTGCAGGCATATTTGCACGTTGGAGAAGAGAAATTTTTTTTTCAAAGTGAACTACTTTAAAGTATTATAGGGTATTTACTTTCTAGTAAAGGGTAAGACTAGAGGTATATGCAAAGTAATATGTAAATATGCTGAGAAAAATAATAATTTTGGGGCATGCATATGATATCTACTTGAGGTATCATAAAGATACACTTTTTAGGCCTTATTGCCTGCCTTACCAAGAATATGAAAACAGGTAACATGTATGCTGCATATCTTCACAACTTAATGATTAAAAATTACTTTTAGATGCTACTGTATCTTGTTTATTACAACCAGCCCAGATAGTCCTGTTTGCTGGATGTCATGCAAACTTGGGAGGTGAACAAAAATTACCATGAGGCATTTCTATCCAAATTAATCCATTGGTAGTCCAGGACAGTTAAATAAACAAAAGGTGTTGCAGGGAAAGTGGGATTCAGATTCACTTTGCAACATCTAGAGTTTGTGTCTGTAATCTGCTAGGCTATGTGAGCCTGATTTGCGGTGCGGTAATTTGGGAGGAATTCCAGTTGAATTTTAAAAATTTATTTCTGTTTGAAACCGAAATCTAAATGAGTATTTCCTTTTTCATTTAGCCCTGAGATTTTTAGCAGTGGGGAGCTTCTTGTCAAAGTGCTTAGTGCATACCTTGTAATGGAAATTGTGGGAGAATGTGCATAGAACAGAAATAGACCCAGCGTTTATCTGATGGTTCAACAAAAAGTAAATATTGAGATTTGTTTCTCTTCTTGTAATGGACTATTAAAGTACAGCTGACTTGGGAATGGTGGGTTGAAAGGGACAATTTCCGCATACAGTCATGTAAGAAAGAAAAGTTTAAATCTAGGTGGGCCTGTTGTACCCTCTGCCAACATGTTCTCACAAATTAAAAACCTTAATAAAAAAGACAGAAAGAGTGAATAAACTGTAGCATGCCCTAGGGAGACAGCAAAAAAAGATCAGAGACATTTTTTCCTACATCCATGTTATAGCAGAGAATGTACTAAATGTAAATGTCTAGCTCAGTGGGGGAATAGACCATGCCTAAACTACAGAAGTCTGACCCAGGAAAGATACACTGAAACAGTAATAAAAATATGAATGAGGTGCCGTGCAGACTTTGCTGAAGTTTGTTTTCATGTTGAAGTACAGTTTGCCCTTCTTTCCTGATCAAGTAATTTCTCTTCCTTCTTGGAGGTGGAAGCCCTTCTGCTCTTGATCCAGGCAGTGGATTGTTGGGAGAGTTGGGTTTTTTTCACTCTGTTAGTCATCAGAAGCTATCAGTACAGAATTTAAATTACTATAATACAGTATGTGGTGTATTATCGAGCCTCTTTCAACTGCCTCTTGGGAAGCTGGTCAGATTGAACACCTGGAGTCTTAAACCAGGAGCGCTTGGGTTGCCTTTGTTCCTCTCACACAACTGAGATTCTCTCTTGAAATGCTCTCATCCAGTTTAACCGACACTGCCACCTTCTTTGCCTATGTTCTTCACACCTAAACAAGCTTTCCTTTTCCTGTGAGCCTTCATTTTTCCTTCCCTGCTTTACACAAGGCATATGTACAGAGCTGTGTTGCTTTCAGCACTTAATTGCTAGGCTAGAAGATCCCAAGTGGTTTAACTTTACGTATAAAATAGATTTTCTCTATCCTGTATCTTCCAAGTAGTCTTCTCTGCACCTCTTTCAGTTAGATTGGTTTTGGGGGAAGCCATGTGGTTTTGTTTTTTTTTGTTTTGCTTTGGACTAGGTAGCCACAATATATATAAAATTACAAATAATGATTGACCAACAGTTTATATAATTGATCAATCTGGATTTTTTACTGAAAATTTCTTTTTATTTACTTTTTTAAAAAAATAATTTTGATTGTCTGTAGAACTACTGCACAGCATCAATATCAAACATCTGTTATAAGGGCTGTTATAATAGGATCCTGTGATATTTTGATGCTCTGACAGCTCCCTTCTCCCTTCTTGTTAATTGGTCTCAGATCATAGCAGAAGTCGTTTGTCTTTCATTTTATATGCTTAAATTTTGTTGCATTTGTGCTGCTCCAGCTAGCCCGAAAGACTAATTCCTGTGAGATGCTTTCAGTAAGAGCAAATTCTTCAAAGTTTGGACTCCCAGAAGTTGTTAGTGGATACCTGCTTTTCTGTACAGTCACTATGGAATTTATTTAATAGCCCCAATCTTAGAAAATCTGGAGAACACAGTACCTTCTCTTTGTCTGAATATATTAGCTTTTTATTGTCTGTTTTCAACCCAGTGCATTGTTCAACTTTAAGATGTTATAGGTCTGTACCTTAAATATTACTCCGTGAGATATGACACCAGTTCTTGCTTTAACTCTGGATTAAGCTCACTGTACTATCCTTTTTTGAGGAATAAATTACCCAGGTAAAATCAAATTTGCCATGTCTTCATTTCACTGTTCAATTACATTTCCTTAATTTCTTTTGTTCAGATCTAGTATTACCAAGGTCATGCATATGTGCTTCTAGTGCCAAGACTGCTTTTCCTTCTCTCCCTAAATACTTCCTTTTCCTCCCTCCCTCTTGTAATGATATTTGGCATACCTGTCATTGTTGTGTGTGCCAGTTATTTCAGAGTTGTGGGGTGGAGATTATCCAGATCCCCTTCTTTCTTTACTGTAAACGGTTTAGTTTTGTTTCCACACTGTATGTGGTAATAACCATTACCCTATCCTAATTTTCAGTATATCATTTTATTATCTCTGTTGAAAGAGAAGGCAAAAAAATTGCTTCAGTGTTTATACCTGCTTATTTTTTCTTAAGCATCATCTTAAACCTTGGTGTGTAAGTAGCTGCCTTTCCTTGGTTTTAAGCTACAGTGCATAGTAACAGTGGTGCCCCCAGTGCTTCCTTTGCATGCTTCAGCTCAAGCAGGCTCCCTCTTTGTTTTACTCTGTAACTTTTTTACTTGGTACCCTGTAACCTCTGAAATATGCTTTTCTTTCTTAAGCATTTTTCCGTTTTCTGCTTAATTTTAGCATTGCAAGTTAGGTTTTTATTCATCTGGGTAGTCTGGAGTCGTCCTCATCAAATTTGTTCTTCAGCTTGGAAAACAAACCCAGTGAGTGGAAATTTGAAATCTCTCTGCCTCATTAACAAATTCCAGTTGTTTCTTGAGCTTTGCCATTCCCAAATTTCAGACTGTTTGACCTGTCCCTTGGAATGACCAGAAGTGGTCAGGATTGCTTGAGCTACTGGTCACCTCTCCTGTCCCAACAGTATGAATTGACTTTGACACAGCATTCCTGTTGACCTGTGGCTGATGGTGACTGTTGACCAAAGGAGTCCTTAAGCTACCATGTCCATGCTATTGCTAACATTCATGGTTTTTTAAATAAAATATTTTTGTTTCCCAGGAGTTCACACTTTTCATTGGCATTTTATGAGGAGTTATCCGTGGACCTCAGTCTGTGTTTAGATGTAAATCTCTTTAGGATCCCAATCGCTTTCCAAAGTGGTAATTGCTGACAGTCTGTTGTGTTTCAGCTGTTCTTTATTTCTTAACCACTTGGTATACAGTGCTTCCTCATTCTTTTAGTTTTACTTTTTTTCAAATCCAGCTTGAATATCTTGCAGCCTTGGGTGCCTGTGTTGTGGTTGCTGTTGGTGTGTAGAGGATAAATGTTGCCATTGTGCTGCACAGCAGCCAACTCTGCCTTCCATAGTCAGGGTGATTCTCCCTGGCAGTAAAACATATTAAGTCAAGCTCTTAAACTCAGTGGTACGGTCAATTGCTCCATCTTTCTACACTAGTCGGTTTTGATGGATGAGTCCACTGATGAAGATGTGTGTGTATTTAGTACTTCTCTTCCTTTATTTTTTCTTCTCCCTCATTGACTACCCAGCAATTTTATCCTTTGTGTAAGTATTGGCTACCTCTCGAAGGTTATGTTTCTCTTCATCTACTTACTATATTTCCTGATGTGGCAACAGCTCGTCTTTTGCGAGACAAATGCTTTTTCTTTTGAATGTCTTAGTTGCCTGCTGTGTCAGTGCTCATGTTGTCATCTTAATATGGAAAACGATTCATCATGCAAGAGAAATGTGTGGCTGAATTCTTTTTTGTGTGTGTTTTAAAAAATAAAAATTCTGCAAGAGACTATTACTTAAGGACCAAAGACTGCGTGGGAGAGCTGAAATTGCTGGAGACATGTCTATAGGGGAATTTCTGGCAGATTATTAACTGCCATACAAGAACTGTGGCTTTCTAAAAACAAGAAGTTGTATGATTCTTTTTCCAGATGTGATCCCTTTACGTTTAATTGCAATTTTAGGATATGAGAAGGTGTAGGAGCGGAAAGACTCATATAAAATGACTAATCACACCAGTAATTGACAAAATTTTAGTAATGGATCTGCTTGAAGGTGCATGTACTGTATGTGTAACTGTTAGTGGTTCCTCTCTCTAAAAGTGGAGTGATAGATGTTAATCGTGCTATGAAATTGTTAAAAGTTTTGAATGGTTGAAATGTACTTGTATGTCTGGATCTGCTATATATGTTGGTATACCGTTTCTGAGTGCTTCCTTTATTGAATTGCTCAGACCCTCTTCTGTGCTTCCTGGGTTTTTGTGGCTTTGTCCTGTGTGTGTGTTTTCTGTTTTCCGTTTACTCTCACTTCCTGCCCTCCCTCCCTTTTTTATTTTATCTTTTTTAAATTTTAGCGTTGTTTTCTTTCTGTTGTAAGGGTTTTCTTTTGCTTTAGCTTTACATAAGCTCCAGAAGGGTAAGACATCATCAGGTCTGTTCATTGCGAGTTTGTAGACCTGGGTGTGCAGAGGGTGTGGGATATTTTTTTTTCTTTTTTTTTTCCTTTTCTTCCTTTTTTTTCTTTTCTTTTCCTTTTTTTTTTTTTTTTCTTCTGAGTTAATGATGAGGAGAGATGGGCAGAAGGAAAGCATTAGGACGTCGTGATGTCTGGCAGGGTTTGATTACATTTTAAATAACTAGTTATGATTTATGTTGTTTAGTTTTCAATGAAGAGGAAGAGGAAGTGGGACACATCCTGCCTAACAACTTCTTGTAATGCTCTCTGATTTATCTTTGTACCATGCATGGTAATACTGTTCAGATTATTTTCTATGTCAAAAATGTTCAGGATTGTCAACTGTTGAGAATTCTGCCTAATACTGTCTATGCTGGTTGACAGTTCCAGATTGATTCTTCTCTTTAGACCTTTGTAGCTAAGTAGCCCCAGGCATATTGCTACTGCCCCTTCCTTAACAGCTGAGCTGAGCGTGTTTTTAATGGTAATGATGTCAGATATGGGGAAGGATGCTGAGTGATTCAGAAGGGTCAGGGTGAGACAAGGTCTCTGTTACTCTTTCTAAAGATCTGTGGAGATGTTAGTGTAATCTCCCTTTGACCAGTGACTCATATCAGAAAAAGCATCTCTAGACTTCTGAAGCCAGAAACAACTAATTTATAAATATCATGTTGTCTTCTCACTTCCTTCCTCTCCTTTATGGTCACTGAACAGATACAGCACCTGTTAAAAGTCAGTTGCATTTTACAGTAAGCACTCTCCAGTTTGGTGCTAGGTTCATCCTTAAGTGATCTGCTCTGAGGGGCCAGGTAGGCACCTAGCTTTGTAGGTCACAGATGCACGCATACATACATACATACGTATATCTGCAAATTCAACCTACAAGCTATTTTAAATTAAATTTGACGTTAAGTTCGGAGCTGTGGTGGTTTAAGGTGCTGCAGAGCTGGCATGGCACGCTGCTCTGTGTTGGTGTCATTCGTCCTTACAGCTGGTTTGCCCTGGTGAGAGCTCCCCTGGTCTGCCATAGTGCATAGGTTGGTGGTACAGCTGGGTCCTTCCCAAGGAGCTTGCACACAATCGCCCTGGCAGCGACTGGGGATTCGTTCATAGGCAGCTACTGCTCGTGAGGGTGTCTGTAACTGCAGTGGGGCAATGAGATACATTGGGGAGATAGCTTCTTTAAGAAGTCTGCTAAATCTTGAAGGCCACTTTTTTTTGTCCCCTGTGCAGGTGGGATCTTGTTTGGTCTTACTGCTAAGGAACCTGCTTAACCATGTAAACAGGTTATTTTTAAGATGACTTCATGTTGAGATCTAGGGGCTATTATAACCAAGTCCCACTTAGTCAATAAAGGGAGCTTTTAGTCTTTATTTGGGAAAGTGCAGATTTTACTGAGTGTTGAGTTCTATTATTTGCCACATGATAGAAGAAGGATTAGTGCCAGGTCTTTCAACTCTGCTTTTGTGGTAGAAAGAAGGAGGAGAAAGCAAGAAATAAGTATTTGAAATAAATCTTGTTAATGTTTGCTAATCCAGGTGTAGGCCCTTATTGGGAGTGGAATAAAATGTAAATTTTAGATCTCTTTTCTCAATCTATCCTTTTGATGCTCAGAGAGGACGGACTGAAATTGTGTAGTTTGTGAGAAATCCTGGACTAAGGGTGTATGTTTCTAAGCAGAAATACTAAGAGAAAGTTATTAGATTGAGAAATGAAAAATACCCTTTTATAATATATCTAAGCACTTCTTTTAGCATAATACAAGTCTCAAAACTATTCCTATAATCAATAATTCATGCTTTAAATAGCCAAGAAAAGCAAAAACAGGATAAAAGAAACTATTTTAAATGAAATAAAGGTATTTTGTTGGCCCTTTGTTCTACCCTCATTGCTAGTGTTCCCTACCTATTATTTCCTGCTTGGTGCTTAGTGTTGATCATGTCCATTTTACACCTGCTCTGTTCCCAAAACTGTGGAGTTACCACCTCTGTGTGTGTTGACAGAGAGAAGCAAACAGTTTTAGCGTTTCCCTGAGGAATGTGGAAACAGATCCGACCGTTTGTGTTGTGCATGCTGCTGGGAGTTTGTGGCATCTTCTTCCCTGATGCTCCCAGGAGATCATCATTGCTTTGGAGAGACTGTAGGGCTGGTGTGTGTCACAGCTGTCACAGAGCTGGAAGTGGCTCTTCTCTTGTATCTGCTAGAAAAGCTTTACAGCCAAGGTTTCACCTTAGGAAGGGCCTCATTCAGTACAGGGTTTGGGAAACAAAATACTGGCTGAAGTAGAGAAATCCATCCTATGAAAAGGAGAGTATAGAAGGGTTTGGATGGGTGATCTGTGTCCGTGTGGCTTGTTTTGTTTTTTTCCTTTGTGCATCTGGAATACTGTTGTGTACCTCTGAATTGTTGGACATGACTAATAAGTGGCTACTTTGCTAGATTTTCCAATGGTTTGGAATTTTACCGTTTGCATAATGTGGAAAAGTCATGATTTTGTTTTCATCAATATGCTTTACTGCAAGCAATTATAAAATTGTAATGAGCGCAGAATCCTGGCGTACATCTAGAAGAATGAATAGAAGCAAAAAATATACAGTCTTGTCTGGCTTAAACTGAAATTTAGGAATTTTGAAATTCCAATGTGTGCATTTGCTGTTACTGTGCAGCCCGTCCTACCTGTGCTGGGAATAATCTGGCAATGCCAGCCAGCTAGAGCAGGGTGTGTGCTTATTTTTTAGGAGCCTGAAATTGTGTTAACCTGTGGGAAGGTTAGGAAGGCAAACTCACAATTCTTCCTTATCAGTTAAGTGTTTTGAAATTACTTTGGAAATGTACCTGCCTGTATATCTGACTATGGGTTATTTTGCAGAATGGCACACACTTCACTGCTTTCTGATGCTGCCACTTGCAATTCAGATAGGTTAAATAGAAGAGTTTTAAAAGCTTTCTGTTTAATGCTGCAGTGCAATTAAATCCTGGCTTTGTTTGCAGAAGATAGGATCAGCATGCATTGGAACAATCGATGTGACCCATAAAAATAAGAGGCTTTGTTTGTTTTGGTTGTGAATATTCAAGTAAGCCACAGTGAAGTGAGCTTTACCAAGAGCTGTGTGTTCCGGGACTGAACTCCAGCAATCATCCTGGTAGAGGAGGCCTTCTGTAGCTTCTGGTGTGGGAATTTTTTCAGCATCATCAGTTCCGTGGCTAAGGGGTATGACGTTGTTGTGAGTGTTTCAAAAGTTTGTTTATGTTTAAAGCCGCTCTTAACAAAGTTGTGAATTACAAGGAGGAGGATTTCTGTGTTTCTTTAATAAAACTGAAAAGTTAGCAGCCCTCAAAGTTACAAAAGGAAAAAACATGAAAATCAGACATCATCAGGGCTGCAGTGTTAAGGAAAAAAAAATAAAAATAAAAGCCTGAATTAGCAAACACAAGATTGCAAAAAAGCATTGACTCCCTCCTAATAATTCTGAGGTTGGCCTTGTATTTAAGACCTGCTTCATAGATGATAAAAACTTGGATGTGGCAGATGCCCGTTGTATAATGTATGGTTTAAACAAACGTACTTAATTTGAACTGACACTGTTTATAACTGTTCTGTTCAAGCTGCAATCTCACTGAAGAGATCCCGCTCTCTAGTGACCATGCCCAGCAGACAACCAGTCTTCACCTATGGGGGGCTTCACTCTGCTCCAGCCATGCCATTTATTGAAAAATATTTTTTCAATTTTAGAAGAAATAATCCCCCTCCCCAACAGGAGGCTGATACTTCTCCCCTCCCAATTCTCTGGAAATGTCATACCATTTCAAAAGCAAATCCAGAGTACTTGATGCATCAGTGGTTTTTATCAGCTGTGTTCAGGCGAACTTGAAACACTGATTCTCCTGTACCTCTTCCATGTTTTGTGAAGTCAGCAGAAGGCTTTTGAGTAACTTAGTGCCTTGTGTAGGACAGTGCACTGTCTTACTTATGCTTCTTAGATTAGGTCATAAAGAAACCCAAAGCAATGGAACATTTGAAAAAAAAATATAGAAAGATGGAATGCTTTGCTTGGGGAGTTACTTTGTATTATCCCTTAACACAAGGGGTGGTATCTACAACAGTACTAGGGCAGCAACCTATAGGAGGGAAAGATTACTTTCTATTATTAACTACAAAAATACTTATTTATGAGACTTCAATTATACCATCTTCCATTTTTTATTTAAGATAGAGCTAAAACACAAATGACAAACCAGTGATATTTTCTCTCTAAGGAAAATGTCTCTGATAGTAACTAATGTTTCAGATTTTAACAATGAATTAACTGTTGTGAACCTATTTTCACATTTATAATCTCCTAGGAAGCAAAACTGTCTGTAATATATTGCTATACAATACAAAATAATTTTAGTATGTAGACTCTCTTACCTAATATTTTAATACACATTAGTGGAATTAATCTGGTGCAGAAGCAAGTCAATAAAACCTGTTCTGGTCCTACTGTACTGGGTACTCTAAAGCAGTTATTTCTATGGAATTCTTTTAAGTCAGAGTATCTTTGGTTTTGTCATATTTATGAAGGTATTAAATATTTTCTAGCAAAACAAGTATGAGAAATCAAACTACTTGAATAACTTGCAAAAGCAACTTTTCTTAAACTGAAACACTAATAGTATAAGTAGTTATTCTTTTTTTACAAAAATAGCTCTGCTAATCATTTGGAACATGATGTCATAAAAGAAGGAATGATACTATCATATAATATTTACTACTGCACAGGTTGTCCAAACGCTATTTAGGTATAGTTTTATTAAAATTTTGTTTTTCAGAAGATTTTTATATCTATGAATATCCCTCATCTTAGTAACTCTTTGGAATTGCCATGTTATGTTAAATTCTATCAGAGTACAGGGTATAATAGACTTGAGGTGAGTCCCTTTTCAGTCAGCTGGAGTTTCTCACTGATTTTTATCCTGTCTAGCCCCCACTTCAGACATGGTCTGTGTTCAAAGCTTTCCCCGCCATTGACCCAGTGCTGCAGCTGCCAGGCAAACTCCTCCCTGCAAAATCGTGCAGCAGGATCTAAAATTTCTTAGCAAATCAAATCTTCCAACAGCAAATCTAGTTTAAACCACTAATTTGCTAATGATCTAAACCAAACTCCTGACTCGAGAGGTTTGTGCCAAGTGTGGGTTATTTCCACTCCTTTTTCTGAAGAGTGGTATGTTGAAAGCAGTTATCTGCAGGCATTTTCTGGTGTGTTTTCAGGGGTGGCTGGATTCCTTCCCACAGCCAGTGCCTGGCTCCATTCTGTCTGTAGGAGAGCAGACCTGTGCTGAAAAGCCACTGCACTCTCCCTGCCTGTATCAAGATGCTCCCCACCATGTATATGTGTGTGTGATACAGACAGCCCAAAGTGTTGCTTTGGGTTTGAAAATCAGTAAAGTGTTTACTTGTAGAGTGGAGGATTTTGCTATTTAACATGTAAAAATTACTGCCATTGCAGACACAGACAGCTTTTATTTTTAAAGAAAGTAAGCATCCAAGTTTTCTACAGACCAAATACTCCTCACATGTTGATGTTGACATGTGATGCCCATGCTCTGTGGTCTGAGATGGAGTCCCCCTCCAGACTGTTTTGTATGGCTTTTGGGGTGGGTGATTAGGATCAGATTGCATTCAGTTTGCTGTTTTGCTTCCAATGTATATATCCTGCCTAAGGATAGCAGATGATTTTTAAATGAGAAAAGGAAGGAGATGATGCAAATAAACCTCTCTCACTTCAATTTTAATGCCATAGAGCTGATTTCATCAGTGGAGACAGAAAACAGCAAGATGCTTCCTCCAAATTGTTGTTTAATTTAATCCTCTTCTTTTCACTTCTCCCCACCTCCTTCCAATGCACATATCCTCCATGAGTTTTGAGAATGCTATGAGAACAAACTGATTTCCTCTGATTGCAGGTATGCTTTAAAACCTGTAATTTGCCTTAATGGAATGTAACACTGACCACTTGATAGCAATGAATCAGATAAAGTAGGATGACTGATTACTCAATCAAATGAGTTATTCATTAAATCAAATACTCCTCCTTTGGTGAAACAAAATATGTGATTAGAATTCTGCTGAGAGACTAGCAAAGGCAAATACTGGAGCATAAATCCTCTGTTAAGAAAATCTTGAAAGGTACAAAGTATAGCTGTTTGTGATCCACAACTGCTGCTTCTTGAACTTGTTTTAAAGGGGCTGGGGGAGCTGCCTCCTTGTGAGCCACCTTGCAGGGTGCTACACACTTTTCAACAAGAAGGTATATAGTGACAGGAAAAAAACTGCAAAGCAGTTATTTTGAGGATTACTTTTGAGATACAAATTGTGCTTATGTTAAAATGTAAATATCCTAGCTATTCAAGTGTAGGAGAGCTGCACAAGTGACTTTATTTTCTTATGGAGTGGCAGAATATTGAGCAATTTGACAGAAGAGTGTTTTTGATTGGATGATGCCTCTAAGGTTGCTTCATATCTGTTACCTTGCAAACTGAATGGATCCTCTAATGATGCCTAGAGATGCACAACTTTTAGTGAAAACTACAGAAAAAGGGACTGTATTTTTCTTTTTGTTGGTATTTGAGCCAGTCTTCTCACTGGTACTTAATACCCTTCCTTTAATTTTGATGTCCTGCAATACAATTTGGTAGT
The DNA here is from genome assembly GCA_024336885.1 of Actenoides hombroni. Classification (NCBI taxonomy): domain Eukaryota; kingdom Metazoa; phylum Chordata; class Aves; order Coraciiformes; family Alcedinidae; genus Actenoides; species Actenoides hombroni. The sequence continues at coordinate 57,891,425 of WUAM01000287.1, read as the reverse complement.
GCATACTTTTCTGTAGAAGAATTTTCATTGCTGTTGAAAACAGAAAAAGCATATTCATGCTGTAAATACTGCCAATGGATAAATATGATGAAATGTCCAGCATTACAGGTTTGTTACTTTCAAGCAGGTGTTGCTGTAGGCTCTGTTATGTTAGTAGGTCTCTAGCACTTGGTTGAAGGAAATAGCCAAGTCTTCCTGTTTATAGAGATAGCAGGCAAAACATTTCTACTAAATGAAACTTACTTGTACTGAAAACATAATTTTGCCAGTTGTTCAGTGTCCTGTAAGCTCCTATGTTGATTAAAAACTCACTGATAAATAAATCACTCTTACAGTTTGTCTTGTGAAGCTTTGTTTTGATGAAAACTTTAAAAAGAATGAATTCTTGTTGTTGTTGTTTGGGGATAAGAAAAGGAAGAATGTGGGAGTTTGGAGGCTTGTTTACTAGACTGAGTATTTAAATGGTCAGATGTGACATGATTTAAAAAAAAAATCTTACTTTTGTTAACTGATTTAGAATACTTCACTAAGGTTTGGATATTTTTTTATGTTTCAAGACTGTCTTGAGATCAAGTCTAAGCTACTTAAAAAATTTGGTATATGAAATGAAAACATAGACTGTAAATACAGTGATGCTTTATTGTGTCTGTAATTTCAAAGCTGTGTATCCATGTGCAGTTACAATTCTGAGATTCTCCATTTGGGTTTGTGGAGTGCTCTAAACATTGTACAAGCTGATATGAGGAGAAATGTTTGCAGCCCATTTCATAGTGAATACAAAGTTTAAGTCAAAGTGGTATGTTCGGGTTGTCTGTAGGTTAGGACTTTGGGTTACAAAAGCAACACCAAAAAAAATTCCTCCAAGCTTGAATTAAAAAAAAAAGCTTTGTGTAAAGGTAATTGTCAAGTTTCTATCTAAAAATCCTGTGTCTGAATTTTGCTTGTATCTGTCTTGATCATGTAAACTGTCATGTAAGCAGCTAATTAGCCTACTGACTTCATGGATTGGGGATACCCTCTGTATTAAGAAAAATACAAATGCTGCCATAGTATGTATATCAAAGTAGGAGAGGGGGGAATAGTTTTTAATCTTTTAGTTTGCTTCCTGTGCAAGTGTATATAGATTATTCCTTATGCGAAGACCTCAGGAGCTTAAAGCAATCAGTGCTGTTTTCTGCTAGTGAATAAGTTCCTTTTAATTGTAGTCCCATCACCTCTGGTATTTTTTTCACTTAGGTCATGGACTTCCATCCTTCTCAAGGAACAGCTGGGTAAACTCTTCATTTGAGGCTTGATTAAATTCCTGTTAAAGTCATGTTTTCAGTATGTTTGAGTTGTTCTCTTGTCTTCCAGCTCTTCTTACTTGAAGATGACTAGGTAGATCTAGAGTGCAGAAGCTTCCTGTGGTGAAGTAAGGGCATAGGGAGCTTGATCATATACTGCTGTAACCATTCCCACCTCCTTGGGCTGGTGGTTTTGCAGTGTATGAAAATGCCTCTTAGGTAATATGATACCATGAAATTCCTGCCGCTTCTGACCTTTAGTAAGTCTCTGAAGCTTTGGTAAGCTGGATTCCTGGAAAATGAAACTGCATTTCTTAAAGCCACCAAGGACCTTCTCCATTTTTCTTGTGTGGTGTTTTCCCCTCATAGTGTGGTGTCACTTTGTCTAACCCACAGCTGTTTGATCTGCCAGTTCAGTTAGACCTCTACAGCTGCACACCAAAGTTTCCCCTCTCTCTTTCTCCCTCTTTGTAATTAGCCTTTTTATTCTTTGCTTTGACCTTTAGCTGTCATAACAGGATTGATGTTCCAGAGGAAGAAGTTATTTTTCCTGATCTATAGAAAGAGTTTTCTGACAATATCAACACCTACTTTTGTAGTGAAAAGTTGACCTCATTCTTGACCTGTGAAAGAGCTACCAATTAAAATGGAGGGTTGCTTTTCTCTTACTGTCCTTTGGTTTTCTCCAGAGAGGCTGGGAAGGGTATCAATTATGTCAGTTTTCTGTAACATTACTATTCCTACAGGAAGAATAAATTGGAAATCTATACTTAATTTTGTGTCAATAATGTTATTCAGACTTTTAAGTAAGTGTGACTTCTAGTCTGGCGGATTTCATTTGTTGACTTAGTTGAAAGGTCTCCTTTGACCTTTGTGTATGGATCAAGCTGGTTCCTTTTAATGACAATTTTTAATCCAACAATTCACGGAACTAGTATGGCTTGTTCTTCCCATTTTTTATTCACCAAGTTTTAAAGTGAAGCTGAAATATAATACTGAGAATGCTACTGAAAACCAAGATAAAAACCCAGAAGTTTCCATATTTGTCTTGTGTTAAAAATATACACATATGTCTTTTATGTTCTTCTAATAGTATAGGTCATAAGCCCTGCCTGAGGATTTTGCAACAGTTCAATCCTATATTTGTAAACAAACCATTATGTTTATTATTGTGACCCATTTTACTGAGTACAAAAATCTGCTTTCAACTAAATTTGAAGGAATGACACAGATATAAAACTGTCTCTACAGATTCCCTTTAAACCACTTTGTTTAGTACACTGTGCCGTCGGAAGGGTAGTTAATTTATGGAGTGTACAGCTGTTATATATACTGTGTCAAAACTGTGTGGCTGTAAATGATCTTTTGATAAGGTCAAACTCTCAAGTGTTGTAATAGTTTAAGGTCTTGACACCTACATCAAATTTGCTTGTGCTAGGTAATATTTAAATCGGAGATACTGTGTTTGTGCTGTGTGGTCACAAACGGAGATGATCACCCCACCCCTCAGGTAGATTTGGGTTCTGCTGACATATGCAGAAGTCTGGAAGCTGAATGGTGTTCCTAGCCATCTAGATTAAGCCAAGCTAATGTCTGTGGGTTTTCTTCCTCATTTATGTGCCGTACCAAGACGTGATTATGGCTGAGCCACCCTATAGGATGCATTTCCCATCCTTATCCACTACCCACTATTCCCTATCTCCCCCAAGCAGCTTTCTGTGTGCAACAAGGATTGTGTTGTCCCAGTGCACTGCTGAGCCAGTCAGCTCCTGTGTAAGTCCTCAGTGCATCCACTTTTCTCATGCTGGACACCCTCAGTAAGAATTAGTTTTGTGTGAAGGATTGCCGTTCCTGTGAGTGGTGTTTTCATAAAGGCTTTTCTACTTCTGCAGCATCTCAAAGTGGATACTAAATGAGAAACTCTGTGGTCTCTGTCATAAAGAGAAGATTATTTCAAATTCTGTTGGGTTTTTTGCGTTTAATTCATTTTATTTTTCTACTATTTTAAAAAGTATGTTAATGGAAACAGCCAACATTTAGAGGTTTTTTAATGCTTGATACTTTAGTTGGTTTTTTTTAAAGAATATGCAACTCTTAAGCAGTGTGGTGTTTCTAGAAGTACATAATTTTGAATGTGCTTTTTTAGAAAACTCTTCGGCAATTCATCTCTCTGTGTGGCAAAAGTGTTTTTTTTTCTTTTTGTTGGCATATGCTAAATGAATAGACAGCAATCACTTAACTATAGCTAGTCCATAACATAGCTTTGGTATGACTAAGACTGTCAGTCATCTCTATTAAGAATCAAACTTTTGCTGATCATGTTTAGAAAATGGAAGTGCTTCATATTTAACAACCTTGTATGATTTACCTGTACCTTTAAAAATTTAAGTTATGCAAAACTTCTGCGTTTGAAGCTGGGTAGGTTCTTGACCAGGGACAAAAATTACCATCTCAACAAAAATACAGACTGCACTTAAAAAGGATGCTGGTGTTTAGATTCTTCCTTTCCTCAGGAGCACGGTTGCATATTTTCATGGGCTACCACATGGGATATGCCATCTGGACTGTAGTATGCCCGAAATAAAATTTGCAGGAGAAAATACTTTCATGGCTGTGTTTTCGATTTAATACATTTTCATCTTGTTTGCTGGCTCTTTCTGTATCGCACTTGATGGGTAGGCAGGAAAGCAGCTGCAAGCAGTCTGCTGTGCAAGTGCTCCAAGCAGGCAGTGGAAGGCACGCTGCAGCTGCGGTTTGCCTCTCGCGCTCGGTGAAATACCAGCCTTAAACATTGCCACCCGTCCTACTCTCCACACCAGCCTGCTGCCACCTCTGTCGGGTTGGTGCAGCTGCCTCTCTAAACAAGAGTAAGCAGCTGATGTAGCAGAAAACCCACCTGACAAAAATAGGCATTTGGGTGGTTATTCTTAAAATATGTATGTGCATTTGGAAGGTTTAGTATTGCTTCTGGGTTTTCTTTTTTGAGTTAGCCAATGTGGGCTTAGGGGGTGTGTGTCAAATTAAATTTGTCTGTTCAGATCCCTTTCCTGGGATGACTTGGCCTCATGGACATGGGTATGGTTTACTTTTGGAGGACAGACTCAGGACACCTTTTAAGATGTGATGTACACCTATTGTTTCTCATGTTTTCTGCGTGCTGTCTGTTTGAGAAAAATGCCCTTTGACAAGGGAGCTCCGTTTAGAGCCTGTGAGAGGTGATAGAGAGTGGCCTCCAGTAGTGCTGTGTGCTCTCTGCCACATCCTTATCCTGCCCTGCCACTGCTCACTTAGGACTTCACTCTCCTCTCAGTGAGTGTCAGTTCTTGTTTCACTCAGTTTTCTGGCAATGAAATGTGATTTACAAGTGTAGCTGTTTCACAATCACCTTAAGTCATCCACGGGCAGAGCTGCTGTTGACGGACAGGGTACTCTTCCCACCACTCTTTCCAGAGGGTGCTGCCACCTTCCTACTGCTGCAACATGGTTTGTTGTGCCATATGCTATATGAACTGGCCTGGTGAGTTTTGAAGTTGATGGGTTAGTTTTCATGTTGTTCAGTCTCCTGGTGTGCTTCCCTGTGTAGCCTTGCAAGCTGTTGCTTCAGGCGCAAGAGCAGGATGAGGATGGCAAGGATGCAGGAGAAGGACAGGGATGCTTATTTTAACAGTAGCACTGCCATATGCCAGCTCTAAGTGACCTTAATCATAGCCAAAGGTCCTGCCTTCTGTCACTCTTGGTACTAATGCTTCAGAGAATGGGACTTCAATAGGTTTTACTACAGTGCCAGCACCTGGAGCGAAGAGGGGTGAGCAGAGGCTGCCGCATCCCACAGGTGTTAATGGGAGCACTGGAATGTGTGAGACTGTCCTTGTCCTTCACAGCTTACTGACCTCTGTACACTTGGCAAGTCCTGCTAGAAACAGACCTGATCCAATGAGCATAATTTAAACCTGTGCTTAATTATTTTTGTCTCATCTGATGAGATAGTTCTGATCTGTTATGCTGGTTAGGTGATTGAAGATAAAACACGGTTTCAAAACCAGTATCTTGGTTTCAGAAAGGATTTTTAAATTATAATTATTATTTTTTTGTCCCTAAGCAAAAAAAGAATAAAAGGCTTCAAGTTTTTAGGAATTAAAGAAGTCACTGTTATTCGCTCTTTTCCATGGGGTAAAGGTAGTACTGGAACAGAGATTCATGCAGCTGCTGAAAGGTGATACTGTTTGACAGTGGTGTTAATTGCCAACTGAAACATTGCTGCAGTTTCTTTTCAGAAAGAAGAAAGCAAAATAGTTGAAGGATTGTTTGCCAGTGGAAACACGATTAGTTTTACACATTCGAAGAAACAAAATTAACTGGTGCAGCCCTCTCGCAGTTCAACAGCAAGGTGGTCATTAAACTAGTCTCACTACAGTTAACACTTTAGGTTGTTTAGGTACAGCTATACGTACAGGTTTTCTGAAGGAAGGGTAGGTAGGGAGAGATTCCAGTAATTCTTTGGAGGGAAGATAAGAATGTCATTGCTGCAGGCAGCAGCTCTTGGATCTACAATCTCTTAAATTTGAAGGGGATGAAGAGACCCTTGTTCTGTTAAACCCAGTTTCCAAATTTCATGTCACTGCAGGTATTTCCTTAGTAGCAGGATCACTTGCCAAGGAAATTCAATAAATAATCTTCCTCTTTGGTTTTTAATTACTAAAGGTGTCCTGGGGACAAGGTGTCTGTTCTGAAGTCTGTGCAGTTGAGGATGCAGTGGCTTTGACAGGGGCACCCCCAGCTTCCTTAGCTGGATTTGGGTCACTGGAGGGCAGTGGTTGGGACATGGATTAGAGACCTGCTTCTTCCTTCTCATCACATGGAAATGATGATGATGATGTCAAAGAGTTCATGCCTTCCTACAGCTCTCTTCAAAAGCTGGAAGAACCATTTGCTCCCACCTCTGAAGAAAAGGTGGGTTAGACTATTTTTTTGGTGTGTAAAAAAGCTGAAATTTGTCTAAAATCTCTCCTTTTGGAGATTTATCATCTGACTGATGCTGTTGCAGTCTTTGAGACATCTGCTGTTCTTACCAGATGTGCAGTGTTCCCAAATATCTGTATATTGGGGACGAACAAACAACAAACTAATCTGTACTTGTGCAATGTGAGGAGCTCTGTTCCTGATCTTTAACTGGATTTATTATGTTAGGTTGAACAGAGTTGTTTTTTTCATGGTGTAATGTTGTACTTTGCACCACTAATACCCTGAGAAGTTCTTTTCTAGGCAAAGGTTGCTTGCCTATGTCATAGGTGTTTTCTTTTGGTATGTGCCATATATTAAGTACTTGTTTGTGCCTACCTGAGATACTTCAGAGGAGTTACCTCCTCATCTCCCACTATTCAGGTAAAACAACATCTAGGAAGAGGAGCCTGAGATGGTGTTAAAACATGAAAAGGTTAGAGGTAAACAGCTGTTGAAGACGGTGAGATTGCTTAGAAGACCAGGTATGAGACAGAGCTAGAAGAGTGAAAAATCCTAACGAGAAGTTAAAGCTTTCATGGGAGATTTAAAGCAAAATCAGGGAATTTTGATCCGGCTCCTCAGCCCAGCAGAGATGGGGTGGAATGAAACTGCTTCTGCTATTTTCAGGGGGAGCTGTACACAGTGGGCTGTCCGAAATCTTATTTCAAACATTAATATTCAGAGGATCATTCTGAAGGTGCTCTAATGTTTGTTTTGGTTCCTTCTGCCTTGCCATGTATGCTCTTGATACAGCAGGGATTAAATTCTATTTAAAATGCTGCCCTAATACAACATTTTTTTTCTATGCTGAGGAAATCCATTCTTTTTAGAGCTAAAAATTAGGCTCAGAGATGCCTGGAAATACCAGTATTTCATATCCTTCTAGTGCAGTAGGAAATCCTAAAGTTCTAATACAAAGTGTTTTACTTGCTCTAAAAATGAGACATTCTAAAAAAAATGTGTTAGTTTGAACTGCATTGGATGGTTTTTTTTGCCAGTTATATGTTCATCATTGTTCAGAGCACTAATCGCCACTTAAAATTGCAAATCAAGCCTCTTTCTGCTCTCTGTGCCAGTCATTACCAGCACATAAAATGTCTGTCTGGCCTTATGGAGGATTTTGCCTGCAGTTTCTTTCAAGGCTTCATAGTTGTATTAGGAACGATGTTGAGTTTGAAGGGATACCAAAATGTATGTCTGTGCATGGTAAATAAAATTTCTGTCCAACCCACCCAAGACAAGACTGTGACAATGAAGATATATATTTACTCTAATGATGTGATGCAAGGTAGTGGTTGGGACAAGTTGGGTCTAGGTCAATTCCAGTGCCACACTATGTATTGAGGCTCATGGCGTCATTGGAGCCCTTTCCTTTAACTGTATGCTCTTGCTTTTTACCCTTCATCATCCACCACCTTTGAGTTTCTTACTCTCTCTTACTAATCACGGTATTTGTCTGGCTGGCTTCATACTGCAGAGCTGTGTTCAGCTGACTACCTTTCTCTCTGTTTAGATATATATTTTTATTTTATTTTATTAATCACTGCAGAGCTTGGTTCCTCTAATGTGTCAGGAGCTTTTGGAAAAGGAATATACTGCTGAAGTTATGTAGTGTGATAATTCCGTGGAGAAAACACAAAACTCATTATGTGCTATCTTAACTATATATGTTGTTATTAACCTTTTTATCAACTGGTTGTGATGGTGGAAAAAAATGCTGCCCCTCCTTGTTTTTTGAATGGAGACACAGACTTCCCCTGTGTGTGTGTGTGTATATATATATATTTTTTTTTTTACTATCCCACTGTTGTCTGGAAATCAAAACTCTAATCCAGAGTTATTTAATATTCTTGCAAAGCTTGAAAATAATAAACTATTTGAAGTATGAGAGAAGAGGGAAAATATATGCAGTACATAGTCATGAACGGTTTTGTTTTGACATTTATCTCGCTGTAGTCATTCTGCTAGTTGGCTTCAGGCACAGCTACCAAAAGAATGAACACATGTTGCATTCATTAGTTTTCATCTGGCTGTGTTTCATCGTGCAAGACAGACGGAATCATGATCACGCTAAATAGATTGTAATGCGTTTGTAATAAGAGTTCCCTTTTGCTGAATAGAATGATAGCTTTGCAAAGCTGCTGCTTTTAACCCGTGGTATTTTGCTTCGTTTTAATATAACGGATACGAGTATATTGCCAGTGATGTCATTGCATTTCTGTCTCAAAAGATGTCATATGAAAACTATTCAAATATAGTACTAAAGAAACAACCACCCCCTTCCTCTCTCTCTCCCTCCCTCCCTCCCTCCCCGTGTGAACTTTTCGTGTCACTTCATAGATTGCTATTAGATCTTGTGGTCTTTCTGACACACAGACAAACACGCTTTGAAACAATAATGGCTTATCGGAATTGACTGAGTATGAAAATCCTTTTCGTGAGCCATTTTTGGTGGTTGTGTACACCCAGACCAAGGGCAAATTGATTACTGTTGGCTTTTTCTGGTTAATGTGACAATCTCGAATGCAGCCGTTAAGTACCTGGTGGTGCAGCACGATTGGAAAGGATGGCAGGTTGCCTGCGTGACAGCCCGGTCGCTGTGATTCCGTGCGGGAATGGCGCAAGACCCCGTCTGCTTGCAAACAGCTGCCAGTTCCCTGCGCGGAAGCAGGTTGGCGAGCTCTGCTTCTCTTAGGAAGAGACATCTAAGCTGTAACGCCGTGGTGTTGAGGGCAGCAGCGTTCCTGCGTTGCCTGCACCCAGCCAGCGCCTGTGCAAGTGCATGGCTGACGTCTGAGAGTTAGCCACTCCCTGCGGCAGCCGACGAGTTTTGTCCCTGTCCCAGCCTCTTGCTCTCGCTGGGGCTGCGGGGAGAGGCGGCGGGATCAGCCGCCTCCGACAGCGCTTTGTGGCCCGGGGAGGGTCTCCTTGGAGCCCGCGGCATGCTGGCTGGGCTGGGCCACGGGGGCTCGCCCTGAGCCGTGTCAGGAGACTGGCGGGGAGCCGGGAAGGGGCCAGCTTGGCGTCGCTGGTGGCGTCGGTGGGAGGAATGGAAGACAGCTTGCCCTGCCTGGCCGCAGCCTGCGACCCCTCGGCGCTCGTCAACTTCTGCACGGGTAACGTACTGGTGGCCGGCTCCGCGTGGGGAGGCCACGGTGTGCCTGGGAGGGCTCCCTAGAAATGACCTCCAGCCAGCTCTTTTCGTTTTGCAGCTCCCTTCCCTGGGGGGAAAAAGGGGAAATCTGTAAAGTAAATACCGGGGTAAATATTTATCTGGGGGATTAAGTTAACTCTGAGCCCTCCGTTGGCAGGCAGCCGGCGGAGGGGTGCTTGTTCAAAGACTGAGGTGGCTCGCTGCTGTGCAGCATCCTAACCTTGAGAAAATGAGGAGGGGGAAAAAAAAAAAAAAAAAGTAAAAATGAAATACAAAAATTTGATCTACGTGGATAGCAGAGATAATGATGAACTTGAATAGTGGCTGGACAGGCGGCTTCTGGTGCGGTGGCCCCTGCGACGCGGGTGCTGACACTGCCGCCTCGGCAGCGTGATTCCCAGCGGCCGTCCTAGCGCAGCCCTGAAACTGGAGGGGAAAGTGTTCCGCGCAAGAGACCCTTTGCAGACCCTCAGGAAGGAGCTGCGTGCCCAGTGTTTCATTTTGACCTCCCAGTTGTACGCTTTACAAAAAGAAAAGTCAGAGGAAGCCCCCTCCGGGAAGCGTGGGCTGCGTGCGGGCCGCTCAGGCAGGAGGCAGTAAAGGCTCGTTCAAAGTAGGTAGTTCCTAACTCTTATCTGCTACAGCTGCAACTCTGTGCATTGCCGTACTTCTCGTGCGTGTGTGAGTAAAACATGGATTTGCCCTTCAGAACCAAGTTCCCCCCCCCACCTTTATTTTTACCAGTGTCGTAGTAAAAATGAAATACTTCAATGCGTTTTCTTTCTTTAAACAGCTGCTATCAAACCAGCTGCTCTTGAGCGTAAATCGGGTAATTAATTGCAGTATTCTGTCTGTGTCAACCAAAAGTATGTAAGTTAAGCCTTAAAAAGACCGACCAACCATATAACCCCCAGCAACAGATCTGAGATAAAAGGTATTGCTCTTGTATAGGGTGGAGAAGTGTGTTACTGCGAATGAAACAAACATCACTGAGCAGCTCTTCTTTGTTTGCTGATTCATGCCGTGCGGTTTTGATACAAACACAGCATCTTGCATAGAAAAACTTACACTTCTGGCCTAAAATATGATGGTTACAGGAAAGTTTGCTTAAAAAAAAAAAAGTGAGGACAGGTGTATAATGCATAGATTTCTGTGTCTTTAAAGGGAGAAAGGAATGACCTTGCTACAGGGTACTTTCTTAAAGTGAGCAGTGCACTCTACTTTGCTTCACAATTCAAAGCATTTGGTGTAAAATTCAAGATGTAACCCTTGGGGAAGAGGGAAGATGAATTGGGAATTTTAAAATTGCAGATGCTTCGTACAATCTTTTACAGGCTTGGAAAGATTTTTTACGGTAGAAAAGAAAGGCTAATGTTTAACTGTTTTATCTTCAGAATAAAATTCAAATGAGCAGCAATTTTCATGGATATAGCTTGCAACTCAGTTACTGAGGAGTAGAGGTTTGTGTTGAGGCATTTCCATTTACTTCAGTGGCTTTTAGCAAGAGTTTTTGTGTTTGTCTGTGAAAAATACAGCAGTGTCTCAGACTTGAGCTTGAGGCAGACCTTGAATTTCAGAAGCAACAGTGGCATGATGGACTTACTGTTGAGATTTGTCTAGAAATTCAGCAGAATAAGGTACAAGAAACACATTCTTTTCTCAGTGCATGTGTTCTACATTTTCTTTCCGCATCTTATAAAATAGTTTTGACTAAAATCTTGATGCAAAATTGAGAATTTTGCTGAATAGGAATTTTAAGACAGCATTTTTAATTAAAGGAAAATGTGGCTTTGGATACTCTTAGCAGTGTAATATATTCTGGTGATTTAAATCTTGATTCCTACTTATATTGTTAGACCTAATGTTTCTTTATATAAAGTTTTTTGAGGAATGTGTGTTGGCTGGCAAGTAAATTTACAGTGATAAGAAACTGATATTATGGAGAATTAACAAGTGCTATGTTGATATGAAACTTCTAACCTCATCCTTGAGAGATCCTTGCCTTGAGGGCTTTTAGCAACTTTTCAGTAGTAACAAGAGGGAAAAAGCCTGAGATTAAGCTCTAGAAATATTTTTTTATTTATTTTTTTGTCATACATGCTTATTCTTGCTTTATTTGAAGGACGTTAAGACATTTTACTAAAAGTAGGGTATTTTCTATGAGGTTTTGGGGGATAATTTAATTTTTTTTTTTTTAGTAAGTATCCTGTAATGAGCTGCTTTTCTATAGACGCTTCTCTACCTTAAATTGTGATTTGTTTTGTGCACAGGTATCATTGTACATATGTTTAATTGCTCATTTCTTGCCAAAGCTAAAATTAAATTCCTGAATTCAGCAGTGAAGAACTAGAACTCCCTTTTAACATATGGGTTATCCGTGCTGATGGGTAGCTTAATCAGGTCTTTAAAAAAGCTTGTTTGGTGTCAGTAGGGATGACTTCTTATTTGTAGCTTTTTTAAAACTAAAGGTAAGACAAGGGCTTATGTCATAACCTGTCCCTTCAGAAAGAGCTTAGCTATCAAATTAGATCTGGGATAGAATTTAGCTTAGGTGATACAGGATAGAAACTTACAGTTTGACCAAGGAAAATATTTACCTGCAAACAAAACTTTGGTTTTGCATGCTTCTTGATTACATATTTTCCTCCAGTGACACTTGGTGTTGTAAACAGTATTTATAAATGGGAAGAAAGCCCCACCAGTGTCCCCAAGTGTGTAAACTTTATTCCTTTCAGACTCCTAAATTGATTTGGATACATTAATTTTTTTATGTTAAGACTAGTAGAGTTTGTTTAGATGTTGTTTTACCGTGGGGATTTGCTGCTAAAGGTGACAAGTGTTGCGGTGGCTCTGCTGGCTTTCCACAGGAATGAGACTGGGTCTTTCTTTGGCTTGGTTCTGCTCACCGAGGAGGGCACTCCAGCCAACAGAGGCTTTGCCCTTTACCTTGCTGTCAGAGGATGATGGTGGCCAGCACATGATGCTGCTCCTGCTGCCTTGCTTCCCTGCCCAGGTGCTCATGGAAATGTACTTACTTCGAATTACTGCTAGACATAAGGAGCTTTGTTTTAAATATTTACATGTTACAGGGACTTTTTTTCTTCCTAGTCCCTGTTAGGTAGGTAATACTAGACAAAACTGACATAGAAGTCCTACTTTCAGCTTAATATTTTACCTAAATGGTTAGGTACTGGATGGGGACCAGTTAAATAAACCAAGCATTAGCCTATTTCAGGGGATTACATCTTCCTAAATACTGTTTTTCTTAGTCTTGGACTGCCACAACTACGTTTATGTTGATGCAGTGAAGCCTTTTTAAATGAGACAACCTTTGCTGTAATTGTTTTGAAGACTTTTGAGCTAGCCTTACTGTAGCTGCTGTCAATAATAGTGATGATCAATGTACAACTCCATATCACTAATACTTCTAAAAAAATTTAAAACTAGTCTAAAAAGGTCTGTATGGTCTTAGTTGATTCACCTAAAATGTTGCAAAATTCAGTGTCTGGTTAAAAATAGAATTTGCTGCGAGTTTCAGTGCATTTGACACACAGTTTGTCTATGTGAGATTCAGTGTTGTCATAATTAGTTTTAAAACTACTTTAAATTATTTGTTCTGAGTAATTGCTAAGTAATCAATCCACATTACCATTTCCTTTTCCCCAAAGTATCAGACTCAGAGCAAGCACTTCTTCCTTCAGTTGATACATTTTTACGAAGGAGGCAAGAGTTCCTGCCAGCCTGCCTTACTAGCCTATGTTGTCTTACCTACTATGAGAATTCTAACTGGGAAGACCAGGGAAGGCTTTTGACATACTGTGAGCATGTCTGTGGGTCTGAATCCACTGTTCAGTGAGCAGCCATTTACACTGGAGGATGAGGGTCAGGATTGCTGAGTGGCCCAAGACTGGTTGAAGCAGTTTTGCTATCAGGAAGTTATATTAGTGAGGAGGTTTAAAGAATTAAAAGCTATATTAGAATAGTATTGTCCACAGCCCTGGGCTAGAAATGTGTTAATAGTTCCTCTGAAGTTGCTTTCCTGTTTTCCAGAAGAAACCTATTTGGTAGTATCATGCTTAAAGTACCACAGTGAGTTTTCTGAGTGAAGAAGACAGAGTGTTTTATTTTCTGGAAATAATTAAATGCCTGGCTATTCCACAAGAGCTGGGGGTCCTTTCTCCCCAACGTTATAGTAGTCCACGTGCTTTAGGCTGTACTTTGGGACAATTCTCTGCTTCCTGTTGATCCCCCAACAGAAGGGGAAATTGGTCCCTACCAAGGGAAACAGTAGTCACCAAGAAATGAATGCAAAGGGTTACATTTTTGTAGACCTGGCCAGTCATCCTTGTAATTGAAGGGCTTAAATGCCTGGAAATGGAACTTTGTGAATTGCGGGGACAGATGGGATATTACTCTCCATTTGTGTGCTCCTTTGCTTATCATACTGTAGTTTATAGAAGGAAATGATGACAGCCACCACTCTTTACTGACATAATTTTCCACATCAGTTTGACATCTTCAGCTCAGATCCTGTCCTGTGTCTAGGGGTGAAATCACTTTATAGCTTGTGAAAATACCATTGCTGCCTCTTATGCAGCCATAAACCTACTAGAATTTGCAGGACAACGTATACTTGGTTTTAAGTTCTACTTCCTTATCAGGTTAGTGTAGTTTTATTTATCACCTTCCACTAACCTGACAGAGTTAAATGAAGATTTTATTGAGTAGTTATATTGAGTAATTATAAGCACAGGTAGACTAAGTGATACTTGTTTTGTGAGTTCGTTGAGCCTAAGCTTAATGAAGTGATGAGCTGTAAGCTACATGGGCTAGCAGGTTCCAGACTTCATTACATTAAATTCTTTGTCCAAGTCCTATTTCCTCTTCAGATACTACCCACTTTCCAGGTAACTGAGAGAAGGAATGCGATGGGTCTGACCCAGCCATGTACAGTGCAGGCTGGCGCAGTGGCGTTGTGCAGAGCTGTGGCGATTCCTCTACCCAGGTCACAGTGTTTGACTGCACGTCCCCGACTGGAGTTGTGCTGTAAATGTTTCCGTGTACACAGCTCCTCTGTACACTTGTGGACTGAGAAACAAAGTACATACTTCGGTAAATAAAGGCATTGTTACTCTATAGCACGTGACTAAATATCTGCAGTATTGCACTGTAACAGCAGTGCTATGTAGATATGACATAAAATGGCAAACATCATTAAGGTCTGTAGGGGTTTTCATCTTGCATCGTTTAGAAGGTTAATACTTACCCTGACTCAATGGAGAAGTTTCATTTCTCTCTCTAACTTTTTAAAAATGTGGTTACATTTTTTTGGTAATGTTTCTTTTGCTTCATCTCTTTGGGTGTCTGTCTTGCTTCTATCAGTTCTAGGAATATCTATCTTAGTCATCAAAAGGGAGTTGAGAAGATAATGGTGACTTGTGCAGGGTAACAGCATTTTCTTAGCAGTCACAGAAAGTAATTTCAAGGTGAAAACTGCAAGCCAGACTCAAAGTTGATAAAGTATCAGAATTGGTGAAATATCAAAGGTGTAGCTGACACAGCACACTTGTCAGTAAAGGTCAGATAAAAAGATTCAGACTGCACAAATTTTTCAGCACGGAATCTCTCTGCTCAAATTTTGAGTAATGCTCAGCTTAAAAAACCTAAGAAAGTATCTTTATGAACCCTACATCACACCCCTGCTTCACACAGATAAATAAATTAATCAGGAAAGCCGCAGCATTGAAAATTTCCCTTTAGCAGCATGTAGAACTGAAATCCTTCTTCAGCCTCCTCCATTCTACAGTGCCCCAGCATGTCTCTTAAGAGCAGAACTTGCAAAGAAACACAGAAAAACTGCTGGATGTGCAGATCTTGCCCTGCGAGCGGTGGAGGGGAAATGACCAGAGGTGACAGTCATTAGTCACAGCTGTTTATTGTGTGGTGAGAAGATGCTGGGATATAGCATAAAACCAGATAGAATTTAGGTGCTGTCTTCTGCCTTCTCTGTTCTTCTCTGAGCATGTTTTTCTGTTTTGTTTTGGCTTTTTTTTTTTTTTTTGTATGCTCTAAAAATGCATTCATTTGTTGGGTTTTGCCTTTTTTGCCTGTGATGCTCTTCAGAAGCACGTACAACTATAAGAATACCTTCAATTAGATTTCTGATACCTATGAAATGCATCAAAGGGAACGTTCCCTTTCATGAGTAGCTGATTGAATTGGTCCTTCAGGTTTTTGCATGCTTCTGCAACTGTTGCTTCTACCCATTTGCTCAATGGCTTAAGTGGCATGGTGTCTTGAGTGATAAGGTTTTTTGGGGGGGTTGGTTTTCTTAGATGATAAAGAGGCAACAATCAGAGATGGAAGTGGCTTTTGTTTCCTGAGTAGCTTGCACTGATCATGTGCAATTTCTGTATCAGGGTCACATTACATGGGTGGTGGTAGGGTGTCCCTGGGGCCTGTTGAGCAGGGGTTTTGCAGGAGATGGCGGGGGCAAGGCTGTGCTCCTGGCCCTGCTCCCTCTGCACAGAGCAGTGACACTGCTGGGGCAGGGTCACTTCTCCTTTCTGCCCGTGAGTTTGTGTGGGGAAGTCCTCCCTAGCTCTCAGAGGTGTAGTGCTCTCGAACAAGGACTTTTTGCAATGCAAGTTGCAGGTCGCAGAGAATGGTCACACCTAGAGTGTGGGCTTGCACATGAGTTGCAGAGGGCCAAATGAAGGTGGAAATTTACAGCATGTTGCCACAGTAGGTTAGTGAATGTAGATTAGTAGGTTAAACAACTTGGCATTTAGTCTTGAGTAAGATCATGCACTTGAGTAGTTACTCCATGGAAGCTGTGATGAGATTAACTCCCTCTTGGACTCACTCCCTGGTAGTTTGTGGCCATACTCATATTAGCTCAGTTTTAAATCTTTCCTGCTAAAGCTAAAAATAAAATACAATTTGTAAAAGTAAGATTATTGGAAAGGTTAGAAGGTGCTGAAAACGCATAAAGCAATTTTGTTCTTATTAATTTTTTTGCTTGTGGGGATCCTTTTCATGCATGAAGAATCCTGTTATTTTGGCTGGCAGTATTATGCAGAAATAGCATGCTCCTGGATCGTTCTTTCATATGTATAAATAGCTGAATTAGTATAGCTAATGCTTACTAAGTGTACGTGGAATTAACGAATCTTACAATATAAGCATTAAAGGAGTAAAGTGGATAAATCTGTGGTTTCAGATGATAACTGCTTTCAGAATAACTACTGGTTTTTTGTCTTTAGATTGTTCCCCCCACAGATATCACACAAAGTTACAGAACTCTCTAGGATTTTTAAAAAGCAAGAGAACTGAATTGCAAGCACTGGAGACCTACAAAGCAGAGCTTTTTCCCCGTATGTTCTTCACTTCATTAGTTTGAAGTGTATTAGTATGAAACCATAAAATTTCTTTCCATGGGTTGTAGGCAGCCTTTAGCTAGCATTGCTGTTCCTGATCTGTTATAAAAACCAGTAAATGTACTGAAGAGAAGAGCTTTGAGGTCAGTCCGTGAGGAAGCAATGACTGATGTGGCAGTGGCAAGGTGAGTGGCAATATAGAGGCTGTCTGGTTGCATCGATACTGGTATGCATTTGCAGCAAAACATTCCTGTTATTTTTGAACTTGTGTACTTTAACACGTAAAAGATTCCTCTTTCTGAGGAGGCTTTGATGGATGTCAGTTCTTGATTGATTAATTGATGGCTTGATTTCAGGGAAGAAGGAGGAAAATGGGAAAAATACGCAGATTTTTCCTGGTTTGTGACACTGCTGTTACTTAGTCCTGACCAGCTTTAATTCTTGTTTCCCTATCAAATACTTGTAGTACTTGACCACTTCTAATACCAGGCACATCCATGATCAATCCTGTCTCCCTTGGTGTTTGTTGGGATATTTTCTTTTCCTAAAAACTGTTGCTTTGTAGCAAACAGTAGGAAAAGAAACTTGGAAGTTTTTTTCCACTTCAGAGGCTCCATCCGTGGAAAAAACATACAAGTAATCTGTTTATGATACAAAACATGATGTATTTAAGCAACTTTGATAGAAATATGGTCCCTTTTGAGTTTACAAAATTTGGCAAATATTCTTCCTAAGAAATGTCTGTGTTTTCCTACAGGATCCTTTGAGAAGGAGGGAGCAGGTATCCCTGTGAAAAGGCATATGTTTTTTCCCACGCAGGCAAATTCCGTACATGTATTTGTGGTGGTTTCATATGATTTATTAATAGCGATTGTGACACTTCAATTTTGTGTAGGTCTTCTACATAAGTTATGTACAAGGTGAAATTTTAGAAGGTTTTAGCCTGCCTGTGTCATCCGGAGTGGTTCTGTTCAGTGATTGATTTTTCTCTGGGAACTTGTAGCATCATGTAACGTTGTTTCCGTGTGTCTGTGTTTGCTTGCGGGTCAATCAATTCTGAAACCTGCTTTGTGGCTTGGACTAAATAAAGATGAGACCTAATTCCTCCCTTTCCAGTAGATTTTTCTATTTTAGGCATAATAGTGGCAGGATTAGCAAGTGAAATTATTATTGAAGCTGGCTTCATTTTTATGTATTAATTTCTGCAGAAGCAGCCCAACTGTAGTTTTTTTTAAGATATATGTAGTCACACTTATAGAAGTCTGTCATGCTGCTTCATCTTCATGAATTAGTTGATTTTCACAGTTACTTCATTTGTTTGTAGAGCATTTGTGGAAACTTACTATTGATAGTGTTCTTGCTAAGGAAAACATGGCAACACTTGATGGTAGATCTGCATGCAGCCTGAAATGTTCAAAAGAATATCTTCCTTTGTAAAATAGTAACCATTAATGTTAAATATTTCTGCAGCTGTTCAGCTGCAGTGTGTTGCAGAGTGGCAGGATCAATGACCAGGCAGTCAGTCTCCTGTCAGGCAGCAGCAGCTATAGTGTCAGGAAAGGTGTGAGCAATGCTTTCCACCCACACCTTGTTTATAGGTGTTAACTTCAAAGCTTTGCTGGGGCTGTTTAATTGATAACATTATAATAATAAAAAAAAAAGGAGCTTAACTAAAGAATGAGGTGGTTTTTAAATTGTGTTTATACTCTGTTCCCCTTTTTAGGGTGGCTGTTGACTTACGCCGGTATAGATATTTTCTGCTTGCTGTCTGGTCTGATATGTTTTCTATGAGACACAATGTGCAAATATTCCCTTTATTTCTCAATACTTGCTCCTCTGTAGTAACTGAAATGGAGATTGTGACTAATGTGTGATGAGTAGTTGCAGATACCACCTTACAGGTTGGATGTGTGGGAGTCATGCAGCTTGTTCTTTATCCTCGAAACTAAGCGGATAGCTTAACAGTGTCTGTACTAAGACTAGTCTGTATGGAGACATTTTAGTTATTTTCTATGCAAAAAACACCACCCCAAAACTGCTGTTGATTTGGTTCCACCTGGAGTGAGCATTAGTTGTTGTAGGGGTGTTCATCTAGTGTTGAAGGTGCAAGCAGTTGCAGAAGTTGGGGAAGCATCTTGGTGTAGGTAAACAAAAGTGACATCTTGACTATTGCTGTTGGAGTTGTTGTGCTGGATCTAGCTTGTGATCAGAGAGATTTAGTCTTGCACTCCCAAGAAACAATGGACTTCAAAAAAATATCAAAAGCAAACCTTAGGCCTCTTCTTGTCTACACGATACGGACAAGGTTTAAGGACTGTGAGAAGGTATCCTCTGCTGTAGCAGCAAATGTAATGTTTTCAACAGAGAACTGGGATAAGGGATGCCTTCTGAAGGAGACACTGCCCGCTGGGATGGAGTGTGATGGGCATGCAAGGACAACCGGTTGCCCTGGCTGTGCTGTGGCATTGCCTTAGCTGTGGTGGGCGGTCACGGGAGAAAACTTAACACTGGAATTAATGCTCCCTCCAGAAGGCTTGCCTCTTAGTAGAGCTTATTTTTTAGAAGCGAGGAAGCATATTGTAATCCTTAGCTTCTGGATAAGAAGATGGAAAGGACAGCAACATTTCAACGTCAGTTTAGCTTGTCAGAGAGAAAGTTGGCATTTTACTGAATGGGCACTGGTATTGAGAGGTAGTAAAGCAGTGGCCACATAAGGCTGTAAATAAAAGGAAGGAATTCCTTTACCTGAAATATCAGAAAACTAAGATGAGGCAGCGAGTTGCTAAGTCTGTTTCCAAACAGGTTTTACCTTTATCTGAAATCCCCATGTCCTGTGACTTGGAGAGATAAGAGCTGTCAAATACCCTGCTGTGTACACCGGTTCTGGTCCCTCTCTCCTCTTCTGGTGTAAGTGCATTTGTGCTGAGCACAAAAACCCACTAGATCCTACTCTTCCCAGCAGAGCTGAAAGGGAGGCCTTCCCACACAGGGGAGAGGGTGCTTTGGGAGGCGAAGTGCCCAGGGGAACGCCAGCACCACAGAACCAAATTGCAGTGGGTTGGTGGCCTGTGGGGAGCAGCCAGCCTCGCTGGGAGGTAGCACAGGGCTCTGTCGCATGGGAAGAGCTTGGCATCCTGCCCTGCTGGCCTGGCCTGGCCCCCATGAGAGATTTGCTGTGAATTTGAGAGAGTGCTGATTAACAGGGTTGTCTGCACTTTAAGGATCAATTTTGAGCCTGAAATGATGCTGCAAAGAACAATCTTGGGCAGCTTTCCCTTAAGCGTGAAGGAAGATGAAAACGACTGAGAACAGCATTCACTGTGCTGTGTGTTTAATATCAATATCAAGAAGTTAATCTCTTTAATTTGCCCCTAATAGATATTTTTATATGCATGTCCGTCATTCCAATAGGAGACTCTTCCTGTTGCATAAACATAATACTAAATCTACAAGATAACATCGTATTGTCTGTGAAACACAAGCAGCTGCACAGCCTCTGCAACCCAGATTCGTAAGTGGACAGTATGGACAAAAACATACCTCTTTGAGAAAGGAAATTAAGAAAATAGGCCAGTACTCTCATTTTCCTGACTTGATGAAGTTTGTATAGTGGCATTTATGATAGCGTGTGTTAGAATAGCATGGAATGAGATCAAAGAAACCTAGTTTGTACAGTGGTATTTTTGATGTTACAAATTAGATAGTTATTTGTGAGTCCTGCGGGAAGGAAAAAAGAGCAGCACAATGAAGCAGCCAGTACAAGAAATTTCAGAAATGTTCCAGCACTTTTATTTACAGAGATAATGTCTGACTTGATTGCTAGATAACAGAAGCTGGAGATTATTCATTTGTGTTTCAGGATTTGAGATGAGTAAAATTTTGCAAATAAACATTGCATGGCACAAAATAAATTGTATCCATAAAAGAGGGTATGTTGCTTTGCCTGATGTTATCTTATCTCATGTAATTATTTCAGTACTTTTCTGGTTTGCTGCTGAAATAATACCCTAGAATTGATGAGAATATAGCAGGCTTAAAAGAGTAGAAACAGCTTTCCTCCAGGGCAAAAATGTACTTGTTAAAAGCACACCACAAACAAAAACTGAGATAAGTTTGTTGTCTGAATAACCAATAAATGTTTAAGATGTTGGAAGGTTTCCATAAGTTTCAAATTAAAAGTATGTTGGTACTACTGAATCCAAATGTTTTGCAACACAGGAGATACACTTCGCTAATGGGAAATGTTGCGCTTTCTCTGTCTTGTTGCTATCTAAAGATTGAATGTTTTGCAAACTGGATTTTATTTGCACATTCCTGGAAAAAAAACCACGTTGGAATTATAGCTTGGAAAATCAGAGGTAACATGTTTGAATTGGGGCTTAAATTCCAAAAAAATAGGCAGACGCTTCTGTGAGCAGGAATTAGCCCCACCGCTCTGATGAGCACCTAAAAAATAAGTGGCCCTGGGGGGGGAGGAGGGAGGGGTTCAGAGAAAGGTGGATTACTATGAGTGGTTATTATTATTATTATTATTATTATTATTTTATTTTGATCTTTTTATTCCCGTTCTCTCCTCCCTTCCCCCACCTTTTCCATTTACAATCCTTCACACCAACTTCCTTCTCCACCAACTAACTGGGGGGTACTTCTCTCTGTAAATGAGTTTGCAAAATACTCCAGGAACACTAGAATGTTTCAGATTATCCCTTGTTTCTTGGTGAGCTTTCTGCAGCTTTTGCTGAACTTTGTGATGTTTTGGACTGTGGTACTTTTGTCCAAGACAGAATATGGTGGTTATTATCATTCACTGTGTTAAGCAGATCAGTGACAATTAATGCTGCTGTCTTTTGTAGATCTATACATTAATGAAATACGGTTTAATAAGAGTGTTTTCAGTAGAAAGTCCAAGACTGAATATAAAAGCCAGAATTGGAGTGGTCTTTCAAACTTATGTTTAATATTTTGGATCATACAGGTATTAAGATGCAACCTATAATTACTTGATCATAGTCTCCCTTAAGCCAATCAGTACATGGAAAAGGTGGTTCTGCCTAAAAAGCAGTTGCTTGGTGTTTTGAGTTGCCTTCATTTTCTTTGCTTGGCTCCCTGTGTTATTTTTATATCAATGCTTTTAATCTTCCTTTTCAAAAAAAAGCATGGATTTCAACATTGATTTTCCTACAGCACTTACGGTAATACCTCAGTAGCCCAGAAGTGTTAATTAACCTTTATGCCATGTGGGATAATGTTTACATTTAACAGATGAAGAGTGAAGTTAAAAAGAGATTAAGGTCAAAAGCATGTGCTAATTTTCTAGTTAAGTAATTGCCCAATTTGAAACTTGGAAGACTTGATTGTCAAAGTGCATAGGTAGGACAGCCCTTTACGCTTCAAAAGCCTGATTGCTGCTGGTGAGAGGTACCTGTGAGAGCTCAGCACTTCTCCACACTGATGTCTGCTGTTTCAGGTGAGGCAGAACATGCAGGTTCTTCCTCCATGTGACCTTGGGAGTGCAGGAGGAATGCTTTCCTGTTCTCAGGTGTCCTGCTCTGGCCACCCTGGAGCCCCAGGCAGCATCTCTCTTTGCCTTAGTTTTGCAAAGCTGGAGCAAATTTAGTTTCTCCATGGGGTAGCTGGGGTGCCATCCACTCATGGTGCAGGGAGGTGAAGTGGAAGCCTTCAAAGATCCGGTCCCCTTTCAGCATGTGAAGAGTTGTTTTCTTAGAAAATTTTAACTAGGTCAGTTTGGGCATGGGGATGATAGGAACTCCAGGTGCTGAAATTTTTAGCCTACCTAGTTTCATGCCTGGCATCGTTACTCATTTGTAACTTCTATATTAGCATTTTATAATGGAAGTGTACTAACACTTCCAGCACAACGTGAAATATTTTTCAACAAAGGAATACTAATATATGTGTGTTTAAAGTGTTGGTTTTAATTCATGTGGAACTTACAGTAGAGCTATTCATTGTGAAATTCCAGGCAGATGTGTTAGAAAAGATGCTCTCTGCCCTTCTCTTTCTCTTGCTGTGACGTGAAAATAGGGTGCATCAGGTGTTAGAAAGAACTTGAGGTGACTGAGATTGCTGCTGAATGTGTTATAAGGGGGATCCCAAGCAGGTGCCCATAGCCACCGTGAATTCTGTCTACGAGTGTAGAGGTTGCTCATCTGTTTAGCAGAAGCACCATTTTAGAAGGTAAGGGCCTGTCTTGGTGGTTGAAGACCAAGTGTTGAAGAGTCCTGAGCTTCAGAGCAGCATCAGGAGTATTGAGAGCTAATCAATGCTAGGGGAAGAAAAGTACTTAAAAACCACAGGGCTTTTTAAGTAGTGGGTGGTGAAAATCCTGTGCATGGTCTTAGCGTTGAGATGTGCCTTAATGGAGGTGGAGCTGATGCCAAGTATGCAGTTGGGGAAGGATATTTAAGAGAGCCAGATAATTACCTGCCTCTTCAAGTAATTATAAGGATACCAGTGTCAAATATGAGAAGTGTGTGTAAGTGTTGGCTTTCTTTTGTTTTCTTGGATCTACGTATCAAAACTAGTATTGGCAAGTATAAAGTCTGATCTGTTTCATCTTAAAACTTGTGTGCCCAATAAATAATACAAATACTGGAAACTCAGGTAAGCTGAACACTTATAGTGGTCAGATACAGCATGGGTGGAGTCATACCGTGTGAGTCTTGTGCTGATACATTTCTAGATTATCTGTATTGAAAATAATATGAGTGTTTACAGAACCAGATAGACAGGATTATTGCAAAAATATTTTTTGTCATAACAGCTGTAATTTGTGGTTATTGTGAAGATATTTTTTCCAGGATGTTTGTGTGTCATCTTTTAATCTTTCTCACTCTCTTGCTTTTTCACGTCAGAAAGAAACCCCAAAAACTTTAAATAAATCTGAAAGTGTGTGTGCACAAATCTGTTTAGCATACACTGGTAGAGCTAGTAATTACGAGGGGTGAAGCGGTAGATCATCTTACATGTCAGACCAACCCTTTTAAAAGGAGATTGCCTGAAAACACAGGTGATGTTTTCTAGAATGTAATGGTGCAGTAGTAGGCTCACAGGCATCAACTCGCTTCAAATAAACCATAAAGCAGTTCACAAATAGCAAAGACCAGTAACAACTATTGCACTGCCAAATATTCATGCACTGCTAAATACTCACATGCTAGGGTAAATTCTTCTCATGAATCATGTACAGACAAAAGAGTGCAGTTCTGTAACGTATATACATTGTGATTAATTGAAAAATCCTATGGAAATTTTGCCCACTGTAGTTATATATCATTGTTCTTATTTTAAAATTTAATGCAGTGCTTTAATGATTTAAATTTATAATTTGTTTGTTTTAAATTTAATTTTGGGATATATGATTACCTATACAGATATGTACAGATCTGTATAGATCTATTCCAGGTGGGCTAGTTTACATTTATTCAAGTCATGCATAAATTCTTAATGCATAATTTATATTTTTTTCAGGGTTTTGAGTGAGGTTTTTCAGGCATAGTCTAGATTTTCACATGTGAGTGAGGGTAATTTTTTTGTTGCTGATGGTTTATTGGGGCTTTTTTTATGACCCGAGTTATATATCCATAACTTAACATGTTGGACCACTGTCTGCAGTCAATGACTTTCAAAGCATCTGAGTTACTGTTCTACCAGAAAGTATAGAAAGAGCTTTTAACTTTGTCTCCAAAAATTTATGTGAGATCAAACAGTGCATTGTTTTTAGTTCTGAATGGAAAAAAAAGGGAAATTATGGTAAGAGAGTGAAAAAATAGGAAAGTAAGAAAGAAACGTGGAGTAATCCAGAGTGGTAAAAGCCAGAGTCTCCAGGGTCTTACATTTGCAGGAAAGGATAACTTGGGGACAACTTCCCACTCTACTTCAATGCAAACAGATCTATCTTCTAGGGACACATCAGAAGTTAATACAGTGTAATTGGGGGGGGGGGGGGGGGGGGGGATTTTTTTTCATTTGTTTATTTTCCAAACCAATCGTGCTGCTCACTGAATTCTGTTGAAATTAGAAACTTTCTATATTGCTGCTCTGGCTTCGTGGGGTTGGGAACAGGTAGAGGGTTCTGTCTCAGGAATCTGGAACTAGATCTACCTTAAAATGAATATGCAGTTAGTTGTTGCAGGGAAATTTATATCTTTAAGGGCTGTTGCAACCATAGAAACAGAAAACAAGTCTTTTTCTTGTGCGGACTATGAGCACTCCTAGCAACATCCACTTTTATTCTTTGGTGGAGCAGAGAGAAGATTAGATGGAGCTCCTGCAGTTTGCAAAATGTGCCTGTGATGAGCTGCAGTCAAGTGAATCACTTCACACAGATGCCAGTATCTTTAGGGACCATGTCAATCAGGCCTGATTCACTGAAAAAAAAATCCAGTGGATTTCAGATAACCTCCAGTACAGGCTACATGTGCTTGCCTGGACCCATACAGCACAAAGTCGATGATGTAGAAATTACTTTGAGTTCTTCAAGTCATGTGTCTTACCCAGTAGGTGCAAACAGCTTCCCTTGCTTAGCAAGGTCATCTCTCTTTGGCCTGCAATTTCGAGCCCATATAGTTCCGTCATTATGTGCATCTCTGAAAAATGCCCAACCTGAGTGTTGGGACCAGATATTTATTTTTAAAAGGGATAGGTTACTGATTTGTACACAAAGCACACGCACCTCTGTGCAACTTGATAGCTGTTGATTAACTTCTGCGGTAGTGAAGGAGACATTGATCTGAAAAGCAATATAAGGTTACTTGAAGGTGTTGCTCAGAAGCAAGTGTCTGCCCAGCAGACTGGCAGGGTCATGACCACATGAAATCAAAATCCTTTCCTATGATTTCTGCATTCTCACCTCATGTATCTTTGACAGTAGGGTGGGAATTAGTCACCAAGTTAGACTGTCCAAAAAAAACCCAAACCCCCAATCCAAAAGGCAGAAATGCTGTTGTATTCTCAAGCTGATTATTCAGCAGCTCTAAATACGTTTTGAGAAATGCAAGGTCATACACTTGGCTTCAGCGAGAAGGAGGTTCTCTTCATCACAGGCAGGGATGTAAGGAGGACCAGAGGGAATTCAGGCCAACTTTTGCTCTTGCCCCGAGGGCTGCATTTATCTTCTTTCTCCTATGGCTTCTATAATCCATCTCAGTAACGGGGTTTGAGAGTCTATTTACATGGGATAGGAATTAATTCAGGAAAGAACTTTTCTTTGTGACATTATTGTTTGCTTAATTCAGGCAAAGGTTTGGTTAAGGGCTGCATTAGTGCATTCCAGCAGTGACTGATACAAAATGGCTGTGCTGGTTTGTTTTTTCTTTAGGGGCTAAAGGTGGGTTTTAGATGAAACATGCATTGGATACTTTTTTGCACATGGATTTCTAATCGCCATGCCGGAGATAGGTTCTGTCTGCAGTTGTCCCTTGAATTTTCATTTCATCTGTTGCTGTTGTGTCATCTCATTACCTGTTTTTCATATTGGACTTCATGTATTTTTGCTTTTACTCCTTTTAAACAATGGATGTGAAGCTGGGACCTTTCATAACCATTGTGACCATTTAAGACTCTCTTCAAAACATTGCTGTAGGCTGTTGGTATTTAAAAATAAAAATCAGGTACATAGCATGTAGGCGTGTGAAAATTAGACTTTGCCAGCGTGGAAGCTTCAACAGTTGCATAATGTAGGGTTAGAGCAGACATCTCAACATTGAAAATGACGTCAGAAATTCTGTGTGGTTGTGCACAAGTAATCTCCAGTTTTAGTCTTTTTATTTGGTAGCAAGTCAGATAGACACCATCATTTAAGAGTCAGCTCATCCTGCTGTTTCTTTAGAGTTCTGAAACGGCAGCAAGTCCCTGCAGCAACTGGAAACCAGGAGACAGCACAACTAAGAGCTGCCAGCAATGCAGGCAGTCGGGGCCCTCCTCATCACAGTGGTTTATTGCTTTTGCACTGAGGACCCTGCTCCATCTTCTGTTCCTTTTCCCCGCTGAGCAATATTAGGGCTTCCTTCTTGGTTTTAATATAAAACAAGATTCTTAACGTGATTCTAGGTAGCAGGGGTTAATCCAGATCTTTTTTTCCACTGTAGTGAAGTCTATATCGGATCCAGTTCATTAGGAATGTATTAAGCCACTCTTAAATTGCAACTTAAACTTAAACTCTGCATGTTTCTGTGGGATTGCGTTGATTTAACAGATGGAGTTTAATGCTGGTGCGTTAAACCAGTGTGTAGCTCTGACAGGAGTGGTTATTTCTGGGTACTTTGTGCCTGACAGAGGAATGATGGGGGTGTCCTTAGAGAAATCCCTGCCCTGTCTCTTGTAGTCTTGCCCCAAATGTATGTTTTTCTTACCTGCTATTGCTCCACTGTTGAGTTGTTAGGCATGCCTGTACACGCTGTGGGAAGCTCCATCCTTCAAGCGTCCACAGTCTTGCTGTAATTACCTTCCTTCTCTCTTTTTCCTTCTCAACAGCAGTAAATTGAGAGTTTCTGTGTATAATCACTTAAAAATCTCTCCCCAAACCTTTTCCTCTCCTTCATTGTATTTTTTCCCCTTCAAAACCCAGAAGTGTGCTAGGAGGAGGCGGTGCATGCTCTCAGGAGTGTTTGGTCACTAACTGCAGCTCCCCTCTCTGGCCTGGCCCCATCCCTGCCCCAGGACTGGAGCCCTGTGCACCTGCTGAGCAGAGACCCTTGGTGCCACACGCTGCTTATTCCTTGACACTCTGTGATGGCCCAGCAATAACACGTGTGCCAAATGGCGAGCCCCATGCTGCTCCTCAGGGACTCGTCCTGGCACCGAAATGTCTCCTCCCTCCTGGTGGGAGCACTGGGGTGGCCAGCCTTCCTCCACCAAAATGCCCACCCCATCCTACAGATGCATGTGTTGCTTCTTTTGGGTGTCTTGGGTGTTCAGCCCATGCCTGTGGCCACCTCAAGCTGCTCAGCTGGCAGCCACCTGCTTAGGGACAGCCCCAAATGCTGCCAGGGCCAAGAAATGCCTATCCCTGTCCAAGAGAGCGTCCACAGAGCTTGCTTTTATTTGATATTAAGATACAGTGCAGGGCAAACCCTGGTTTCCCCAGGGCAGTGAAGCAGGTCATTGCTCCGTTTCAATTGAGCCTGAGTGGACGTGTCTTTATGTGAGATTCTCACCTTGAGCAACTGTGGGTTCCTTTCCTGGACACAGGTTTCTCCCTCTAAGTGGTTGATGGCAGGATCTATCCTACCTCAGTTACATGGGCTTGTGATTGGCACTTCCTCTGCAGCTTCCCACTGGCCACGCTGCTGTGGAGCCTGGCCACTGGCCACCGGCCACTCCGGCCCTGGTGGCATCAACAAGCTGGTGGCTCTGGGAAGAAAAATCTGTGCTGGTCTCTTTTGACACAGGATTAGAGTCTGACTGTCTTCTGGGCTTTCTGGTGAAGTTCTCCTTTGAGCTGGTGTTAGAGCTGCTGAATAATGGCGAGTTGGTTTTGTGGGGTTTTTTGGTGGTCAAAATGAGAAATAAACAGGTCTACTTTGTATTAGCACAAAACCTAAAAATATTCAGTGACATGAAAATACACGGAGATAGCTATTTTCAAGGGCAAAGAATGTTCCATTAGATATGTTGTTCCACATTTTGGAAAACGACCTTAACCTCATCTTTGGAATAAATTATTAAAAACCAAAACAAACAAAAACCATTGTTTCACTCCTCAAAATAAAAGAGATTAACCTTTTGCCTTTTTCCTATTTGGTTGAATCTTTATTTGCTGACTTTGACTTGACTTCACAAGTAGTTTTGTATGGCCTAAAAGTGCATTCTCAGCAAAATCAGTACTTTCCAGTGTTCTTTTGTATGCATCTAATTGGTGTCTCCTTTACTAAGTGAACTCACTGGAATAAATATGTCTTTTCTGTAAGAAATTCAGTGTCACCTATATCCTCTATATCCTAGTGTTCAAAACATGTGCTTTTTAAAAACAGTTTTACACCGTGTGCATCTGTGCCCAGAAAGCAAGTGTTATTTAGACAATGCCTTTTTTTCTAGATAAGTACCTGATTCTCATTTTGTGTGAGTGATTTAAGGGTGAACACTTTTTAAGGCTGCTCAATGAATTGAGGAGGGTGGGAAGGGTTTCTGCTGTTCCTCCTGCAGTCCCCACCACTGCCATTGCTTTCAAGGAGCATCAGCAAAACCAGCTGTGGTGTTAAGGCAGGTGCTCGTCCTGTGCTCACTCTGTGTTTGCTGGGTGGCTCACCAGGCATGGGGAGCCCGTGTCCCCCTTCTCACCAGGGTACAAATTGCCCATGGGCTTCTGCACTCTTCTCTACACTGACTAGGTTTTTTTTTCCCCCAAGCATTCATTTTCTCCCTGATTAATTTCTTGCCACCTTTGGTGCTTCGTAAATGACGGAAGGAGGATCCCCTGTTACTGCCACTGCCTCAGAGTGGTGGGAGGTTCTCAGCTACAAGGCTGTGCTCTTCATTGGGCTTTTCTAAATAGTTATCTCTGCAAAACCCTTCAAAACAGCAGTGGCTGGTAAGGAATAAAGTGCTGTCTTCCCGATCGTGCCCCACTCAGCTTAGAGCATGGCTGAAGCTGAGCCTGCAGGGAAGGGCTGAGGGGAATCAGCAGCAGCAGCAGCTCATTTTGACAATCCTTTCAGCAGAAGCTTCGGTGAAAGATGTGCTCTGCCCACAAACTGTGGATATGCCAAAGGTCTAGGATGGCTACAATGATTCGTCATCTCACCTGCCTTTGTCCAGGGAGATCTGGGTAGATTGTGAAGCCTGTAAATATCAAGAAGTCCTCAGCATATCACAGAGGTGGCAATGTGAGGGATGGAGGGCGAATGTCCACTCACAGCTGAGCAGCGCAAGAGCGTTACAAGCAACAGCACTCTTTTATGGTCAGACACTTTCAGACAAAACTAGGAAAAGCTGTTGCCATCCTAGGTAGGCTCAGCAGTACCAGAGACCTTGCAGAAAGGCAGGTTCAGCTTTCAGGGGGCTGCAAGGCGGCAAGCACTCCCGAGCCAGGCTGGCAGGGTCTGATCACAGGTACAGTTTAGCAACAGGAAGACACAGAACTACCCTAAGCTAATTTTTCTTCCCATGGATCATGTTAAACAAGCATTTGTGTGTCAAGCAAAGCAATACATAGCCACAGGACATTTAATCTAGACACACCTCAAGACAGAGAGCCCCGGCTGGCCAACACAGCCTGGCCAAAGATGCCACGCCTGGAGTCCTGCACCCCCCGGGAGCTCAGCAGTGCTTTAGGCTCAGTATTAGAATATAAACCTGACAGTTACATGAAGTTTGCATGTCTTAAATACTGTTCTCTGTGGTAAAATAGGTACCTGAAGTGAAATAAAAGCCAGGAGGTGAATGATAAATGTGATGAAGGTGCTTCCCAAATGAGGGCTCTCCTGCAGGCTGCGAGCAGAGCTGGTCCTGGCCAGGAGAGCTTTGCTTGCATCTCTGGGAGATGTTGGATGTCTAACCTATTTGACTTTCTACTGTGTTTTGTCTTAGCTAATTCTTTTTCTTTCTTTCTTTCTTTTTTTTTTTTTTTTTTTAATAAATAGCCTAAACATACAGAGTCTTCGGATGAAGGTGCCTATACTTCCAAAAATTTTATATGCACATTCTGAAATAGATTTCTTTTTCCTTTGTGGTCACTTAGTTACCTAATAATAATGGTACATACAAGAAAGGCACTTGAGAAAAATCTGTCTGCTGTTGCATTTTCTTTTGGGTTGGGGTTTTTTTGGTTTTGTTTTTTTTAGCACTGGTCAGCAATAATTATTTTAGCCATATACTAGCTAAAAAGACTGATAATGTAAGATTCGTGAACCAAGCTTCTAAGTTTGCAGTACGTTGATTAACTTGGGTGTGTGAAGAGGGAGCTGTGCTCAATAAGGAGTATTTTGCAGCATTTAGATGTTTTCCTTTAATTGCCTAATAGTGATCATGAGCATAATATTCTATAAAACTCATCATGAATGACAAGCAAAGCACATTGTTTTTAACATGAATATATCCCTTGTAGTTGAAAGTTCTGAGAGTGTTTTAGTGTGGTCTGCTATACCAAAATATTTAGATTATTATGAGATTTTAGTACTACAGATAAACATACACCCTGTTTTTACTGTTTCAAGTAAAGTTTTGTGAATGACTGACAATTTGTTGATATACAACTGTGGGAAAACACTGCAGTGCTCTAAATGTATATTTTTATTTGGGTTTATTTAGTATATGGTTTAATGAAAACTGAAGTGTTTACTACAGTTGGATCATTGTAAAAACATCTCTTACCTCATCATTATGTCTGCTGTGAAAAAGTACTTTCCTCTTCTATTTTTCTTTTTTCTTTTTTTTTTTTTCCTCAAATTGATCATAGACAGTCAATGTTAACATTTAGACTCCTAGTAGCAGTAAATGCTGGGTTTTATATATATAAAAGGAAAACTTGATTTTTTTCTTTATGAACTTATTATATAACTCTGTGATTTTTATCTGATTTTATTGTAACATAAAGTTGTTTTCTGTAAAAATATATAGTTTAAGTAAAACCTCTTGTCTCGCTGTCTTCATTGACTTCAGAAAACGACCATCGTTGTGACTGCAAATCTGCACTGAAGGTATTGCTGTCCTTTGACGAAGGGAATGTGGATTTCAACTATACAGATGGCATAGTGCCTTAGAGAATCTTAAAAACTGGTTTTTTGGGAGGTGGAGCTTAAAAATGTTTGTCTTGCTTCACTTTATACTGTTAGCACATCCAGAGGGAAGTGCAGGTTTGGGATGGGTACCTAACTAAACTGGAAAAGTAGCATCTGCTAATATTTTTGCATGATGTTCTGGACTTGCTGCACGCTGAGAAAGGCCTGTTGCTAGGAGAAAGCTTTTTGTCACCCTGTTTGAGGGATGCTCAGGACCAAAAACCCTCTTGTGATACTTGTGGCTGACGTAGCAGCCCCTGGTGACAGCTGGAGCTGGTATTCTCTCTGGAGAAACTACTTAGGACTCAGAAGTAACCATCTGTGTTGATGTGAGAGGTGTTTTGACACCAGTCTCCTGTGTCAGCATATAGCAGTTAATAAGAGCCCTCTCAGAAGACCGTTTCCCAAGGTCCCTGCTTGTGTCCAGTGCCACAGTCCACACTCAACAGCACATCCGGGAAGGGGATAATACTGAAGTCTGTCTACAGGGAGCACGTAATGATGCTCTCAGCATCGTCATATTCATCATACAGAAGCAAGGTTTGCTGTCTTTGCACCAACTCAGACTTCCCCGAAGGAAACAGAAAGGTTTGCAGACTGTCAAATGGCTGAGGCTCATCATGAGTTTGCTACTCTGGGCTACAAAGCTTCAAAGGTCAGCTTTGGGGTGAGCGAGAAACACGTCTGCCCCTGACCTTCTACCAGGAGCCATCGATAGCTCTGACAAACAGCTCAGCAAATTCTGGCAGCCCCTGAATAACTAGTAGCTATAAAAGCAGCTTCTATGTACTCAAGTGAAATACAAGTAACAATCTCTAAATCTTAACCAAAAAAAAAAATAAATCTATTTGGATCAGTGTAATTATAAAGCTCAGTATAACAGAAATACCTGTGTGTACACCCCATTACATGAAAAAAAGCCTCATTCTCACCTTACTAAGCAAGCTGATGATCCCATCATTTGCAATTTCCATTTACCAGCCTTAGCACCCCTCTCCAGTCGTGCGTGGGGAAGTGCCACCGCTTGCAGGGAGATGCCTGTTCAGTACAGGCACATCTGACACTTCTGTAGGCTAATTGCCTCATTAAGTTCGGGATATATTTTTAGCATGGAGATAGTCAGTGGTCTGTGTGAAAGGCTGTTCCTTGGCAGCTGTTCCTAAGGCAGGTGACCAGTGTTTCCAAAAGGAGCAGCCTGGTCCGGGAATCGCGATGAGTGATGCTGCCAGCGGGGAAGTCTGCTGCTGCCTGCCTGGCATTGCTTCATTTTCACATTTGGATGGCTTCAGATCAGAAAGCTCAGGGAGCCTCCTCAATGGGGTTTGTATTTCTGCAGTTACCCATTAAACAGTGTTTTAGCGAGCTGCATGCTGACCTGTGATGTGCCACCTTCAGACATCTACTGAAAATATGAGCTAAAGTGAGATGAAGTGTAGTGTTTGACACCTAAGCAGCTGACTGACGCCATGGGTACTCCTTTTGGTTAGCTTGCATTCCTTCAATGGCATAGGAAAAGCTAGACCCTGATTTCCTTCCTTCTGGAGGTAAAAAACCCACCATGCCACTACAGGGGAGGCCTGTGTAAAAGCAGCATAGTGAATGAGCTCCTTGAGCAGAAACAGGCTTGATCTCTCTGTAATACATGGAAAAGGGTGACAGGGTGAAAGTTGCAGAGAATTCAACATTATTCTGTCCCACGCGCTCCAAATGCTTTTAATGTTCTGCATGTCTTATCTAAAGGCAAATCTGAACCAACAAGGGAAGAGGATATGCTAATTACATATTATTCTCTTCACTGTCTCCCCACTTCCTAGAGGACTTGAGCATTTAGTGTGTATACAGAAATCTGCCTACATTTTCTTTTATTTCTTTTTATCAAAATCTGCCTACATTTTCTTTTTATCTCCTAAAAAAATATCCAAAAGCTTGTAAATAATTCTAATGATTTGCAACTTTAAATACATTATCAGCGTTGCCAACCGGAGCGGAACAGCAGCATCAGTGAGCCTAATGCCTAATGGGCTAACCTTCCACTGTGAACAGCTGAAATGTATGTGTTATACATATAAAAATATGGCACTAGCAGCTGAAAAAGTCACACAAAGAATGTAGCTGGGACTGTGACCTGCAAAGGTGGTGCAGCTGTGCTTCGGCCACTGCACCGACGGGAGCAAAGTCCGACCATCCTTCAAAAGTAGGGGAAAAAAGGGGCACTGTCGGGTTTGATTTCAGGGAGCAACGCTAAAAATGGCCATCCAAAGACTCGTAAAGTAGCTCTTCAAAGGCTGTGTCAGTAACCTCCAGCACTCCATTTTTATCACTTACCACACATCACAATGGCACTGCCGTGGAGCTGTCCCAGGCTATGAACAGCTGAGACCTGGTGAATTGTAAAGCTTGGCTAACCTTTGCAAGGCAAACATCTCTGGTCTTACTGCAATAATGCATTTCTGGGAACACTTGGCACATCATCACAGTCGAGTGGTACTTCGCTCTGACCTCTGCCTGCAAAATTTTTCAGCCGGAGCTTCGTGCTATGAAAATCCCTTTGGATCTTAACACTTTCCTTTAAAATTCAATATACTGCAGTAACATTTCACAACCTCTAAACCTCCTCGGAAGCACTGTCAGAAATGATCTCTAGATGGAAAACTGCGGGCTTTCATTTGAATTGAAAATAAGAACTTTTTCTGTGTCAATATGGGGCCCAGCTCCTGGCTTTAAGGCTGGTACCCCAAGCATACAGGCACAGCAGTCAGCTAGAAACATTTTACTGACTCAGTCCTGCTCGAGCAGGGACTTGGGGACTTCGGGGACCAACTGTTCTCCACCAAAAAATACACCTCTTCATAAACACGTGTCTGCCCATGTTGGTGTGCAGCAGTGGCCTGTATCCAGGATCCCAGAGTTAAACCCCACACTGCTTTCTGGGACCATGTTTCCCTGCATGGCTGGATGCTGCGGTCTGAGTGAGGGCTTAAATACCCTCAACAACATTTCTCCACAATGGTTTGCATTTAATTAGTCAAATTTATGAGCAGATACATCTATTGGTCCATGAAGCACATTGATTTGAGTATTTTTGTTTTCCTTACATGTCCTCTTCATTCATTAGTACAGCAGTCTATAAAAAAGGAATCTGTGGCTGCTGTAATCAAGAGAGATTGAGCTCTTGCTTTTCTCCCAGCTTTCCATCATCGAATATGATTTGTTGCATATGCCCTAGATTGTGCTTAATGTATGCTGGCTGGAGGGAATTCAGACGTTTGGGGAATTAGAAATAATACCAGCACAGGCAACCTTTTTGCCTTATCATGTCACAGTGAAGTGTATCAGCTTTCAAAGCTATTTTGTTTTAGACTTTTGCCATTTATTTCCTTGCTACCATTAGCCATGACTTCCATTTGTCTGTGGCTGCAGGTTTGTACGTTCATTAGCTTGGAGATGAGTGATGCAAAAAGAGATCCCGGAGTTCCCTGGCGAGCAAAGAACTCAGGAGAGAAACAAAGAATGTATGTCTTTCAAAACTCACTTATCTATAGCAGTGTTGGGTGCATTTATAAAGATATTCCATGGCTCTGAAACCTGAGAAACTGCAGTGATTCACTTTCTCCTTGCAGTGGGGAGGTCCCACGGCCATCAGCACAGTCATTTCAGTGGGAGAGGCTTTAGGACAGGGATGAGAGAGACACTGGAATGCTGTTTAAAAACCCAAGGAGGAAAAGCAGCACGGCTGTGTTGCACTGCAGCCTGGCCCTTCTAAATCATGGAGTTTAACACTTGGTGTGCCTTATTGGTTCAGGGGAAAGAAAACCAGGGTGTGTGTCCTGGTCCCTGCATAAGGCGAGATGCAGTGCCCCTTGGCAATCCACAGCTTCAGCTGTCCTGCTTTTGTATCTATCTTGTAACTGGGTACTGGTGCTAGAAGGTGGACCCATTGACCTGCAGACGGTTTTTGAACAAACTCTGGACAACTTTCTTCAGCTATAGTTGCTGTAATGGATTTGATTTTTCTTATACTGTCTGGATAAACGAAAACTGCTGATGACAGCTCCTCTTTAGGAAAGAAATAAGACATGAATAGACTATTACTGATGTGCAACGCTTTGGCTTTCACATGTGATAAATATATATAAAAGCCAACTGTAGCACTGCTGGGAGAGTGCAAACAGGGGCCAAGAAGCACATTGTTTCAGCAAATTAATTTGGGCTTCCCTTTCCATGAAGCCTGTCTTAGGTTGTACAAAATGTGTAGCAGTACCAGGGTCCTCATCCTGAAGCCTCCTTTGGGTCACACCAGGTGACTGCAGTGAAGCCTGGCGGGCTCAGCAGACCTGTGTTGTGAGAAACATTGCTTGTCACTAGATGCCTGCTTCACCTCTAGTCCAGATAGCTCCTTGCCCATTTAAAGCTCATTACAGATGTACAGATGACGGCATCCCTGCTAGCCTGCCATTCACACTGCCCTGGGGAGCACCACCGCTGGCAGTCATCCCACAGGGATGGAGCCCGGTTCTCAGAGATAGCCCCATCTGTGCCACTGGGTGTGGCACGGGGACACCCTGCTCTTAGGGGAGCAGGCAGCTGCTTCGCATGCGGGCAGAGGCACTGGGAGGGACTGGCAGTGTCTCACACACACACAGAGGCTGTGGTTCCCCTGCCTGCAGCCAGTGCTTCCCGTGCAAAGCGTTCCTTTCAGCACAGCAGACAGGACGCACTTCTGCCTCACCGGGCCGTGTGCCTGCACACCCATGCACACTTTTCAGTGCTTTCGTACCAAAATAGCAGACCTGCCGGCTCGGGAGGGAGGGGAGGGAGCAGTGCTTGCCGTGTAGGCTCAGGAAAGCGTAGGCGCTTGATCCTATTTCGCTGTCACTTCTGCTTCGCAGGAAGAGACCGTGGGAAGGGCAGTGAGTCACTTGCTGATGAACAGTGATTTGAGCTCATCTCCAGGACTGGGACAGATTCATTTCGTCACCCCCGGCGTCTGCACTGCCCACTACCATGGTGCCGAGACGAGTGGATACCACGCTGCTGGCACCGGGTCTGGCTGCCTTTCAACTAACTCCTTCTGGATAAGAAGAGGCTGGAAGCTGGGGGCAGAGCAGAGGCTGCTGCTGGTGCTCGAAGAAATACCATTTGGTTCTGCAAAGACACCCATGGGACGGTGTTTAGACTATTGCCTTGAGATAGACACGCTGCAATTGTCTTTATGACACTAAGAGTGATTAACCGACTCTATCGAGCAGGAGTAAGCTCAGTCTCCCAGCAGGGCACTGAGTGTCTAACCCAGGCTGAAGCCTGGCCAGCAGCCTGCTTGCCCCGTGGCTGCTAGCAGGGCAGTGCTGCGTGGTGTTGGGGGTCAAGAGGTGCGGGAGCTCCCTTTCCAGCAGGATGGCCTTGTGCAGGGCTGGCCCTGAGCTGAGCACAACCCTGATTAGCTGCAGCCAGCTACCCAGGGAGCCTGCTTTTTGCTCCTGTCCTCAGTGCTTTGGTGGGGATCTGGGGCAGAGGGGGGGGGACCTAGTAGGAAATGAGCAACTGTTGTTTCGCTAAATATATATTCTGAGCTGTCTGTGGCTCATTCTTACTGCTAGAGCAATGGCGTGCTAAAGACAGCTTGTTTTACAAAGCATTTTCACAAGTAGCTGAGCTGTTAATGTCACTGCTACCTGAGCAGATTTAATTGTGCTGCTTCTTGCTCTCAGCTTAGCATGACACGCTGGGAATGAAAATCATAGACCTTTTCACCAGGAAAGAAAAAAAACCACCACACCATCTTCTGGAGCAGTCTGGAGAGTGTGTTCCCCCCGGGATTCATTCACAGATTGTGCTGAGCCGCTTTTGCTGCCAGGGTTTGCTGTGGCATGTATAAAAGATGCCTTCAACACCATTCACCTTTTATCATCACCATGGGTTTAATTGAAACCGTGTGCCCCTCTTTCCCACCAACAGCAGGTTATCATGGCGTGGAGCGCTCAGATGTGTTCTCGGAGGCAAACGGGATGTTTTGGAATTAAAACCAGGCTTTTCGGGTGAGGACACGCACAGCTGTAAGCCTCATTGTCTCCAGTGGGTGCACACTCTTACCTACCAACGTCGTCTTTGTAGAGGAGGACTGGAAAAAGAAGCATTTCCCAGCTTTTTGTCACTCCTAATGAATGGCCTGACACTGACCCTCTTTGTCCCTCCTGCTCCCAGTGTGCAGCTCGTTATTGTAATGGACAGAAGAAGAGAGAGACAGTTCTGGAAGGGACTGGCTGTGGGAGCTGGCCTGCTAACCTGTCTGAGCACCACTTCAAGGCAGGCATGTTCAATAGTTCCCGTGGTCTCCCAGGGTTTCTGTGGCCTCTTGGACATGAGGGGTGGCAGGAGGCTGGTGGTGGCTGGCTGCAGGGTGGCAGTGACACGGCTGGGATGGCCTCCCTGGCCCAGGGGGCTGGCAGGGCAGTGGGCAGCGTGCTCCCCTCACATGGGGCAAGAGCCACCCCTGGGCCGGCTCCTCTGGGGGCTGGAGGAGGAAAGGCCCCATAAAGACCAAGGTAAACCTTAATTTTCGGTAGAAACAAAAGTTTAGTGGGCTTTTCTTCTTGGTTTTAACAGGAAGGCAGAGAGAGGCAAAGCCCTGCAGCACAGGGGTGCAGTGTGGCTCGCAGGGGCGAGCAGGCTGCTGGTGCAGCACATCGCCTCTTCCAGCTCTGCATCTTCAACAACAGCCAGGGAGAAAAGGGGGAGGAGCATGTGCTTTGAATGGAGAGAGGATTGGGAGTTTTTAACGCGAGCTGGTATTAGGTGAAGTACTTTCATAGCATCTTTATAGCTCTGTGTGTATCGAAATGCCTGCAGTTCCCTCACTGGTGACGAGGGTCAGGCATCTCCCAGCTGCAGGCACATTCCCTGTCCCTTGTGTGAACAGGAGTAACCCCATGTCCTGCTGCTGGGGTGAGTTGTTACCTGATGCTGAGAAGCCTATAGAGGAGGACAGGCTATCTTTGTGCAAGCACATTACATCAAGCAGCATCGATTTCAAAACAGTATTAAATTAATTCAAAGAGACTCTGAACGTGCACAAGTGAGGTGACATCCTTGCTCAAGCCCCTGTAAGCTCAGTCTGGTTCATCTCAGGGTGTTCATAGGTTTTATTTGCTTGATTCAATACCATTTTGCAGGAAAAGAAAAAAATAGGAAAAAAAAAGAAAAAGAAAAAGGAAAGGAAAGGGGAAAGAGGGAAAAGGGGAAAGAAAGAAGAAAGAAAGGAAAGAGGAAAGAAGGGAAAGGGGAAAGGGGAGAAGAAGAAAAAGAAGAAAAAGAGAAAGAGAAAGAGAAAGAGAAAGAAAAAGAAAAAGAAAAAGAAAAAGAGAAAGAGAAAG
>WUAM01000287.1:57827429-57852400 GCA_024336885.1 Actenoides hombroni | reverse complement strand
ACTGACGCACACCCCTGGCCCCTTGCGTGCCGGGGCACACATTGTTGCTTAGAAGGACGTTGTAGATATGTGCTGGGGGGTGGTGGGGGGGGGGGGTGGGGGGGAAGCTTTTTTAATCTTCCACATTTGTGTTGTGTGTTTTAATTACCGTTCTCACGTTCCTTCCATGACTCACGTCCTTTACAAAACCAAGATAATTTGTGCGTATGTGCTGACAGTAGGAAATACTGTGGGCAAAAGCATGGAGTTTAATTCTACCTTTTTTAAGAAGCATCTATTAGAGACATGGAACAGAATTCCTGATCTTTTATAAGCTAGTCTTAAGACAGGGGAGCTTCAGAAGTCTGCAGAGAATTTTCTTTCACTTAACATGGTAGGAAAAATGAAATTTGTCAGTTATCTCTCTAGAAATATAAGCCTCATCCAGAGTCAAATTATTCACTGCTCTTCAGAATAAAAATTAAACCTTATGCAGATATGTGCCTTACTGCACACATGGACAGATCATAGTCCTAGTGAGAAAGGGTTCTTCTGGGACACTTACCTCCTGAAATAGTGAGACAGAGCTTTATACCAGTCCAAGTAAATTCTGTTGCATTTCTGTAATAAAAGACTTGTGCCACTCTGGGGAAAACATAGAAAACTGTGTGGGTGCTTTGGCAGGCAAGGTTTTAAAAATACCTGTGGTTTGTGTGGCTTTACTGGATAAAATGTAGGATTTTCCACCATGTGGTTTAAATTTCCATGTGCTGGAGTTTGTAGAATATGTTTTTCTGAAATGTTGATTATGTCTAAAAGGAAGCCCTTACTTATGTTCAGTCAGGGCTGGGAAGAACTGACTCAGAAGTGATAATGGATGCTCTGGAATTGTTGAGTGGCCTCCAGAATAAATGGTTCTGTAGTAAGATAGTTTTAGTGGTTTTGGTTTTTTTGGTTTTTTTTGTTTTTAAATGTAGCCTATTCATATTTCTCATAGGCAGTGAGTGATGAAGGGTGATACTTCTCAGATCCTGTTATCTTCACATGACTAGTTGGTGACATGTGAGGAGAGGAGTGATATGTGGGTTGGGAAGTCTGTTAAGTACCATCACTATGTATTGGATACCCCTTTCAAAGTTCTTGGCCAAAGTCTAAGGGGCGGTTTGAGCTGCTGCTTTGTTCAGTCTGCTGGGAGTGGTTTGATGCATGTGACCATGAGGAGCCCCATACAGTGTAATGCATCTGTTCCATGCTGTTCATTGGCTATGAAAAATGAACTCTAATTTTTAGGGTCATCCAGATGTCTCAGGAGTACTGAATAGAAGCATCCCATACACATCCCTGCTTACTTCAAAAGCAGGGGAAGAACTGATATTTTAATGTCTAGAATTAAAAATCAAAATAGTGAATAATCAAATAACAAGACATCTTAGTTTGAAAGTTACAATACTGTATGTTTAGACATAGCGTGTTTTTCTGTCATTTGAGCACTAGTACTCTTCTCTTAAATCACTTTTTAAGACTGAAGGATCTTAGATTCACATCTGTGTGGATATCTCCTCACTACTACCAGAAAGCACTGAAGACAGGTCTATTTTCGCAATGGATTGTGTTTCCCATGGCTCTCTTGGAGGCAGAGGTCATGAACAGCTTGGGAAACATGACCAGAAATAAGAAATCATCAGAAATGATGCTATTTGGCTATAATAAAATTAACCAAATAACTAAAAAGTTCTTTTTACTTAAACAAACGAATCAATAGTCAACTGCACATCCAAATTTCTTGCTACATTCCCTTTACTGCTTTCCCTCTTTAAATTAATTTAAGTTACATTTAAATAAATAATGGTCCCCTTTGGTTTAGTTGATTAAGAGTGGCTCGTGGAAGGACTGGGTAGATGCCTAAGATAGCACAAGGGAAAGGCCAGATGTTTAAAAGTGGGAGAAGAGGAAGGGAGGATGTGGACTTCTGCTTCACAAGTGACTGATTTTGTACTTGCTTAAGAGCTCTTTCTGCTCTGAAGGGTGAATGGCATGTCCTTGAAGGAAGGTTTTTGTTTGAACTTCTTTTGAAGTAGTTCTTTAGATTATAAGAATGTATTTTGACTGGAAGAAATCTGGAAGAGATTTTTGAAAACTTCTGTGAAAATGAAGTCTAGTTTTGTCAAAATGATCTCAAGGATTGCAGTTGTGTTTACTTTCAAGGCATCTTCTTTTAAACTAATCCCTAGTTGACTTACTTTTCAACACACTGCCAAGAAGAGCGTTTGAAAGTTCAGTTGAGCATTTGCTGTCATGGGTGAGGTATTTGGGTTGGGAATCATTCATTATAATTCTCTTATAGTTGCCAGGGTATTGTAAGATTGTCATCACTTGAAACAGATGCTGCTTCTGTAGAACGATAAAGAACAAGAAAATGTCTTCCCAGTGTGTTCTTTGATCAACCAAAATATTCCTAATTTCCTAGTGATCTTGTTATCCATCTTCTTTTAGTTGCTGCGTCTCTTCTGCCTTCTCTGCAATGCGAAGCAGCCACTGGTGGTTTGAGACTTTTCTCCTGTTGTATGCACACAGTTCATTGCTTAGTGTGTCTTTGAACTAGATAAATGGCTTGACCTTCTAGGTTTTCTACTCATGGCCCATCTATACAGCTATGACCTCTGACAAACTGTTGGGATGAAGTTCATTTTGAGGGCCCTTCTGCCTCTCTGTGCCGTGTCTGGGGGTTAAACCTCCACAGCACAGGTCATAGAGCTTAACAGTGGCCAACTCCTCTACCATGTCATTCGATATGTTGGGGAGGTCAGAGCATTGCAGCTTCCTCTGGCAGGGCACAAAGATGTACTCTCCTGTTCTCTTTTGAAGTTTCTAATTAGTGACATAACTGTGGCTTTGGGAGCTGTAGAAGCTGTTTAATGTATCCCTTTTTTGGGGTGCTGAAGTTCAGCAGAAGCAGTCTAGTAAATCTTAGTAGTTGGTGGGGAAGAAAGATGCCCATGTCAGACAGGGTACTTGCATCTGTGCTCATCAGAGAGATCAACCAACAGAGAAGCCTTTCCTGGTTTGGTAATTACTATTATTTGGATGCCACATAGGGAACACAGTAATGTCTGGCTTCTGAAATGATGATTTGCCATAGCTGCTTACTCCTTCTACAGATGTTTTATAGTAATCTGTTGTATATTTATACAGCATGGGAATTTATCTGTAATTTATCCATTGTAAGACTTTTTAATAGTACATTAATCAAAGGTTTTGGCAGACCAAAAAAAAAAGGAAAAAAATTAAGCTTCTCTTCTCTTCGTCAAACTTCTTTCTTGTGTTTGGGCTGCTACTGAGTATAAAATGAGTTGGAAAGATTCTGATATTTTGAAAATAATTGTTACTGGTTTATCTAGTGTTCATTTTGACTGGTCCACTGCACATATATAAAGGCTAGTATTGTAAGGATAGCAGAAATATGAATTATGTGATACTGCTTTAAGTCCCTTTTCTTCCCTAAAGTAAAAGCTTTTCTTCATGAATTAGTGTAAATTTACCTTAGTTCCTTTTTATATGCTGCATTGGTGCGTGTGCCTGTAGGAACTTCTGCT
Source organism: Actenoides hombroni (assembly GCA_024336885.1). Taxonomy (NCBI): domain Eukaryota; kingdom Metazoa; phylum Chordata; class Aves; order Coraciiformes; family Alcedinidae; genus Actenoides; species Actenoides hombroni. Next base: position 57,848,828 of record WUAM01000287.1, on the reverse strand, counting down.
AGTTTCTTAAAACAGTTGTGGTTTCATGTTTTGGAAATGGGTGTTTTATTAAAAGAATCTTAGCACAGTCCTTCCCAATGTGAGGTAGCTGTCACTGGTCTGGATTTGTAAAGTGCTATTGAGAGAACATTGGATATGCTGGGCTGTAGAGCTGTTAAAATAACTTTTCTTCATGTAGGAGGTAAAGTTATGGCTTGTGATATTAAAGGGTTGTTCTGAACTGTTGTCTCCAGATCTCAGTCTGATCCCATGCCTTATTACTTCCCCTACAGTTCTTTTTCTTTATTATCCTGAATGAACACAGTATTAACTGCAAAATGATATGCTTCTGCTTTTGATTTAACCAAGTAGTGAATTAAATAAGTATGCAAAACTATCTTTTACAAGAGTGGTTGTTTTATCAATATATTCCTAACTGTTACTTTCAGCTTAATAATAATTGTGAATACGTGTCACTACTAATATTAGTTTATTTTATTAATTCCTTATAGGAATTTTGCTAGAGTTGTAAAAGTATTATTGTGATTCTTTATTTTGGTTCAATTTTCGGTCCTTCATTAGTGAGTCTCATTTTTTTTCACTAAATGGAAACTGGCATTAAACTCCTTAATCTCTTTCATATTTCATACATTTGAGGGGTTTGGCTCAGTGTTTCTTTGGCTTACATTCCTTTTAAAAGTGCCCTTCTGCAAGTATTTCAAAGATTAAGACTCTTTAGTGAAAAGCAGAGTTTTAGGACTGTGGCATACATTAACTTTTTCCTTGGTATGTCATCATAAGATTAGTGAGCTAAACTTTAGATTGTATGTAATCACAGTAATACCAGATATTTAGCCCTAAGCATAAATTTGCTGTTTGTGTGTATTTCATAGAATACTAATTTACACTGTCTGTATAATATGGGTACATTCTGTAAACTTGTATTAGAAGTTCCTACCTGAGTTTTTCGTAAGACTAAATCAGGATGGATAAAAAATTCAGTGCCTTGTGATTGAGCAACGTATTCTTTTATGTTTTGTGGGTTTTTTTGGGGTTTTGGAGTTTTTTTGGTTGTGGTTTTTTCTTTTTTTTTTTTTAAAGTGGTTGGCCTGTGATTTATTGGAACAGCCAAATACAAAAATCTGTTACGTGTTATTTTGGCTTGGCAGAAATAATGCAAAGAACTGTCAAAGGCAAAGAGTATGCAGAAGCTGTAATTTCCCTTTTGCCACTGAAGAATAGATTTGGCTGGATTATGACTTCAATGTTAATCTATCTCTGTGTGGCCAAACAGAGTTTTGGAACCTTTTTGTATTGTATTTATTTTCTGTTCACTTCAGGCCAAATGTTATAATGTCATGTGTTGTTTTGGCACATAGAGGGTGGTGATGTGAAAAAAGTTAAAGAGAAGGAATTGAAGTTAAGAATTCTGATCTAGACCATTTAAATGGAGATTGCCACTTAATGCGAGTAGGTCATGGATAGCAATACTTGTATGTGCAACTGTGGAATTTTTTTTTATTTTTTAACTTTACAACTTGCTTTAATATTAAAGATCATAGTTAAAATACTTCAACGGTTCCAAAATAATACATTGCAGATTTTTAGCACAGTTTTATAGCTTTTTAGTTAATTCAGTTGGCTATGTAAATAAGCTTAATTTCAGGCTTCCTTCTACTGGTAAGCATGTTTTTCTGTCTATACTGTTTTAGCAGAAAGCATGTTGCCTCTTCTGATAGGCATAATAGGGCCATGCTCCCTCACCTTCGGTCTTAGCTAATGATTAGTAACGTTTCAGTCTTGAAGCATTAATTTGATACCTTTAACATAATATCCATTCCTTATCTGCCTGAACATGTTTGTTTAGGCATCTTCAGTATTTCAAAATGATGGGACAGACTTCTTCATTTTGTACGTGCTTCTTTCTGTGTCTTGTAGTTATGAACAAAACAGTTAAAAGGCCTCTTTCTACTCTGTTTTCCCTCTGTAGATGACAGCATCTCAGCTGCAAGCACATCTGATGTCCAGGACCGTCTTTCAGCCCTGGAGCTGAGAGTACAGCAACAAGAAGATGAAATCACTGTGCTAAAAGCAGCGCTGGCTGATGTGCTAAGGCGGCTTGCTATCTCTGAAGACCATGTAGCTTCTGTGAGAAAATCAGCACCAAGTAAAGGTAAGCCCATATTTGGTACAATTTTTTTTTTTTTTTAGAGTCAGAATATTATCATTTAGAATGTTCCCCATTGATCACTTATTTTTTTCCCTTTTCTGTCTCACTTGGAAAAGCAAGTATAGTTTGAGCTGGAAGGGTTAGTTCTTTAAAAGTGGCTTTGTAGTATGTGGCTAATAGATATCTGAAATGTGATTATTAATTTCACTGTTTGCAAACAAACACATGTACTTAACACCCTTTCAAATATACCTTAGTTGTTAAATCGTTCCTGTTTTAATTTAAATGGTCAAATGCTTTACATCTGCCATCTTTTGGGACTTACGGGCAGTTCTGAGTCTCAACTTTGACTTCACTTACAAATTATTCAACTGAAGGAGCATATTAAAGGCTACATTTCCCCCCTGCTCCTAAATTAAAAACAAAAAACCCAAAGCACGTTGCCACCAAATAAGGAAGCTTTCCAAACACAGCCAATTTTTCTTCATCTACAGAGGTAACTCACCACCAGTAGGTTTCTTGTAAGAATTGACCATGTAGTCACTTGTCAATATCTCTTTTAGTTAGTGCCTAGTAAGTTTTACATTGCAACTTTGAAATACATAGAATTGTTTAAATGGAAAGAAACTAGAACATGTTTGCAGTAATTTGTACATACCTTTTTTTCCCCATGGACATTTCCTGTTCTGTTCTGGAGGACTATTTGAATTATTTGGATTTACTCCAACTTAAAATTGTGTATTTAGAGAGAACTACAGCTGTGTATGTTTGCGCTATATGTTAGGCTTCGGATTAAATGAAAGGTTAGGTCATGTTTCAGATATTTCTCAGTTCTAATTCACCATGAATGCGTGTATCCCCATCAAACCAGTCAGTGCAGAGTTTTCTGTGCTCAATCTCATTATTTCAGCCTTGAAGTACACCCATTACACCAACACCAGTAAAACACTGAACTGACAGACTATAGCCTGTGTTTGGATGTCTGCATTATACAGGCTGAAAATACAAAACTGAAAGTTTGAATTATTTTAGATGTGGCAGAGAGATCAAATTCCTAAAGTATTTTTGCGATCTCTGCTGGATGGAGGGAAGTGGTGATGATGCTTAGTTGGCTTGGCCTCTGAATCCTGCGATTCTCTCTTGCTTGCTGAATGGTAGACTGTTGTCATCTCTGCTTATAAACACAATTTTTATCTACCCAATATGCATCTCTGGTCTCATCAAGACTAAGACTCCTTTCTCTAACTCTGTGGAAATAGAGCTCTAGCAAGTACTTCGACTAAAACATTCTTTGCTGTCTGATGTCCGTTATGACAAAAAAGATGTCTTCTTTGTGGAAAACTGTGGGCAGAACATGTGCAACATAGGACCTTACTATTCCCATTTATATCCAGAGGAGCTGGGATATGAACAAACATGGCTAAAGACCTTTGGTTTATAGCTCTCTGGTACCCAGCAAACTCCGTGCACAGGCAAGGGCAAACATGCTCTGTTTAGCAAAGTGCCTTGGGGCCATCTTACTGGGTCTCTGGGTGTCTTGGGGCCATAGCAAGTTCTTCAGGTGAATTTGTTCAGTGGAAGATAAATTCCTTATTTCTTGAGGGGAGTGGGGAATATGTAAATATATGTAAATATCTGTGCTATTACATCTCTTATCAATTAATGACAACAGCATGTAGCTGTGAAGAAAGAGACGGGCATAGGGGCAGAGATGTACATATATGAGCTAATACATTGAACTTACATGAATTATGACTAATTGGCACAATATTTAATTTGTGGTGGATGTGTCCCCATTGTGTTTAGTTACCTAATACCACCACTGGTTATCTTTAAATCAGGTACGTATAGATGGTATAAAGACACCAGAGAAAAAATCGTTCACCTAAAGTTGCTGGAATTTTGTACAAGTCTAAAATTAGGCTTGAGGAATGAGCTTGATATTAGTATTGATTTAAACTTAAACATCAACATTTTAATAAATATTTCAAGACATGTTCATACATAGCTTTTTTTGCAATACCATAGGTTCTACTTTTGATTTCCGTATTTTAAGTTCATTCAGTAGATAAAGAACTCTTGAAATCTTTTAACAAAGCGAACACCTGAGCTGTCATACAAAACTAATACTCAAGGAAGTAATTGTTAATATTTTTATGAAGTTTTTTATGGGTACATGACAGGTTCTTACTAGTCAAGTCATGGTTGCTGCAAAGGTAGTTGTATTCCTCCAAAACTCTTTTGATGTTCATGATCCTGTCAAGAATCTGAATTTCTGTATTACAACTGTTGCAGTTTCATGGTAAATACTATAGGTAGATTTTCTTTAAGCTGTGTTTATATTTCTGAATACATTGCAATAGATGTGTTTAATTTGAAGGATGGCAACACAGTGACATAAATACTTTTAAAATAAACTGAATTTAAAAGAATCACAGAACCGGGAAAAGCCATCTTGAATCATTCTATCATACAAAAGAGTTTTAATCTGAGTAAGAGACAATATCTAACCTAATTTGAAGGAATCTTTCCTACTTGCTGCTGAAATGAGATTTCTAAAACTGCTCCATTTTTTTCTCATTGCTACCTCAGCAGTATCTTTGAAGAGAGGTTTTTCATAGGCTAAAAATAAGTGTTCTGAACAAACTGTGAATCATGCTGAAGTCCCAATCACTTTTCACTGATTTTTCTCATTCTGAAGTTGGTTGTGCAGTCTTAGTGCAGAAGGAGGTCTCTTCATCCTTTGCATTAGTTTTGTCTGCATTGCATATCTGGTGAGCTAATTCTATTCTTATTTTTCTTATCCCTTTATTTTAGATTGAGAAATTGAATCAACCATAGCTGAAGATAATTTTTTTTTGCCTTATCCTTGTAGTCATTGTTTTTCTTTTTTTCCTACATTTCTCTTGAATGCTTACTTTGAACTTAGTCCAGTCTTCAGTGAAAAAATTCACATGGACATGGATGGATTTTTATTTCTAACTCATAGGCTAACAGTCAGGAGGTTACTACCTATGATTTTGTCTGTATAGTCCTGTCTCGGAACAAAACCACTCTTCAAACAGGGATAGGTGATTTGCAAACTGAGAAAAGCTAAAGGGTAAGATTTATTTTTTTTAGCCACCGTATTGCCTCCTAGTAAAACGTGAACTGGATACTGTATGAGGGAAACAACTCTAGTAGGGATTGCAACAGAGTTAGCACTTGTCTGCTTTTGCTCAGTGAAAAGCAGACTGGAAGTGTTTGCACATGGCTTGTTTTTCTCTTCAGTATTTCTCAATGCAAAGCTATTCTAAACAGCAAAAATCTTTAAAAAAAATAAAAAAAAAGAAGGCTAGGATAATACTTCTCCATCTCTGCACACTGCTAGGAATAAATACACAATGGAGAAATCACCAGGTCCAAAGATAGTGTTGAGGATTAGAAATGTGAAAGGGCTTGATGAAGAAACAGGTCTCCAGCAGCTACAGGCTTGAAGGGATCATAGTGTGTGGAGTGATTGCAGCTTCTTTTTTTTTACTTTCTACCTTTCTTCCTGTCTTTCTTTTCTTTTTTTAATAGATGTCTTGGTAAGAAGAACTTCCTTAGTGGGAAGTTCTTTGCTTTTGGCAGCTCTGTTCTCTTGTTGCCACATGTCTCTGCTGTTGATGCATGATTGATGATGTTAACATTCACAAAACCTTCCAAACCCAAAGATTACCTGGACACCGAAGAAAAGGAAAGCATAAAAGCAGTCTGGTAGTTGCGGCTGCCAGCAAGATAGGTTTGCTCACAACTGGTGCCTGGTAAACCTATTAAAATCTTCCAGGGTATCAAAATGTGCGTAACAGGAGAATTCATCCCTCAGGCTTTGGGTGTGGAGACAAGTTTGTGGCGCACAATGGCACCAATAAAATATCTCAGACTAATTATGTAAGTGGGGTATGAGCTCTTGACTGAAAAAGTGGCCATCTACCAGAAAGTATATCTGATGTCTGCCCATAGAAAAACAAAGAGTTCATGTCCTCTTTCTGGGCTCAGAAGTAATGAGGAGGCTTCTCACAGGTTAAACCTTTGGAGAGGAACATTTCCTATTGCTTGGACAAGAACTGATATGAAATAACTCACATGCAAATTCAACTCATAAAACGAAGCTGAAGCAGTGGATGTCAGTTTGCAGAGAGGGTCTCCCATGAAAATGCAGGCTGGTAGGCTGAGAGGCATTTTTAGTTAAAGCGGTGATCTTAGGGAGCTGAAAAAGCAGCTATGTACTGGAAATGCTGAATTTTTTAATTGGTTGGGGTTTTTTTCCTTTTGTGAAGTGGATTTTTATAATAGGAACCCAGAAAGTTTTCCTTCCTTTTCTGTTCCATTCTCTCATGTGAAATAGTGTGTCTCTTGAATAGGAAAAATCCTAAGTAGTATCTTGCATTAAATACCCCATCTCATTGCATTAATGTGAGCAAAGCACTTCAGCTATAATTATCTCAGCAATGGTTTCATTTCAATAACATTAAGTCATTTTAGTTTAGATTAAAAAAATTTGACTTCACACGTTCAGCAAGCTTCATTAGTGAAAGCGTAAGATAGACTCGCGTTTATACTTTTAGTCTTAACACATTTTAATGTACAGAATTGTTTTTATAAATGGGTACATCTTTATGTTGTCTAATCGGTCAGTGTTAAAGGAACAGAAAATGGAAGTGTAGATAGGAAAATGCTGATGGTAGAGGTAGGACATAGACTGTTATCCATTATATTAAACCTAACCTGGCAAGCCTGTACGTGTGTCATTTTACTCATGGGAATAGTCCACTTGAAGTCTGCAGGCTGTATGCTCACATAACAAATAATAATACTCTTGAGGTCGTAATGGATTTTCCAGGTATTTGTTTTAGTACCATCTGTTCTTTCTGCATGAAAATTATTTTTTATTTCTGCATTTCTTCCCATTTTTTTCCTATCTTCTCCTCTGTCTGCTTTAATATTTTCCTCTGTTATATTTGCTATTCTTTTTGTTCTTCATATATTTTCCTTTATTCAAAGAATTTGGACCTAGAGGGTATTAATGAACTACAGGTTACTGACCAGCTAACCCAAGTTTAAGGAAAGAGGAGTGAAGAAGAAAAGCTTCAAAAATTTTATTTTTAACTTCTGTAACTTAATAATCTTGTTCATTGGAGAAGATATTAAGAGCATAGTAGAGGACTGTTGATAAGTGTCCTCTTTCTTTTTCCATATGCTTCTTACAATGTTGGAAATGTTTTGTACATTTGGGTGCTTTTTTTAGAACAGTATGGGCATATTCTCTTGAGCGGTACTCTGGTGTTCCTCTGTGATGCTTCTCAAACTAATAATTGCAATGTTGGAAGAGTTAAATGGTGCCATTCTCTTTTTCAAATAAAAACTGCTTGTTGTTTATAACATTTGAGTAGCTTATTCATCTCTAGTTGCCAGAATATATCAAATTGTTTCAGATTACCGTAGTTAAATTTTTCCCTCTGCTTGAATATATCTCATTTAGCAGTTGGTTGAGAAAGTAGGTTGTGCCTCTGGGAAAATATAGTAAAATAATGAGATGGTGGGGAGGCAGGAGGAAAAGGACTGTGTGATTTGAATAATCAATTGGCTGCCCCACACCAAAGAAATCTTCAGTTTCCCTTGGTAGTAGGTTTTAAAATGCCTGCTCAAAGAGCCAAGCACTGAAGCAGGGGCTTGGATTCCCTAGCCTCTTAAGAGCATAATACCTGAAAAAAGGTAGGGGAGCCCAAGAGAGCTGGTTGATATTCAAACATCACTTCCTCTAAGCTCAAGAAACGTTCATTCCTTTGAGTAAAAGCCAAGTAGAGGAGGCAGGAGACCAGCATGGGTGAGTAAAGAGCTGCTGGAAAAACTCACATGGAAGAAAGAATTTCCCAGTAAGTAGAAAAAGGGACCGGTCTCTTGGGAGAATTACAGGAACATGGTCAGGGCATGTAGGGATACAACAAGGACGTCCAAGGCCCTTTTGGATTTAACTCTGGCAAAAGAAGTAAAAGAGAACAAGAAGAGCTTCTTCAAATACATCAGTGGTAAATGGAAGACTAGGGAAAATGAGAGCACACTGCTGAATGAGGTGGGAGCCCTGATGACAGAGGATGCAGAGAAGGTGGAGTTACTGCATGTCTTCTTTGCTTCAGTCTTCTCTGCTAAGACTCAGGAATCCCAGACCCTGGCAGTAAGAGAGAAAGCTTGGAGGGAGGAAGATTCTCCACTGGTCGATGAGGATTGGGTTAGAAATCACTTAGGTAAACTTAGCACACACAAATTCATGGGCCCTGATGGGCTGCACCCTCGAGTGCTGAGGGAGCTGGCTGGTGATGTTGCTCTACCACTCCATCTTTCTGAAAGATCATGGGGAAGGGGAGAGGTTCCTGAGGACTGGAGGAAAGCCAATGTCATTCCAGCCTTCAAAAAAGGCATGAAGGGAGGCCCCGGGAAATTTACAGACTGGGCAGCCTCACCTCCATCCCTGGAAAAGTGTTGGAGCAGCTCGTTCTGGAGATCATCTCTCAGCACATGGAAGAAAAGAAGGTTATCAAGAGTAGCCAGTAAGGATTTACTAAAGGGAAGTCATGTTTGACTAATCTGATAACCTTCTATGGTGGTGTGACTGAATGGGTAGCTGCAGGGAGAGCAGTGGATGTTGTTTACCTTGACTTCACCAAGGCTTTTGTCGCTGTCTCCTGTAACATCCTCGTGGTTAAGCTCAGGAAGTATGGGTTAAAAGAGGGGATGGTGAGATGGGTTGAGAAATGGCTAAACAATAGAGCTCACAGGGTCATGATCAGTGGTGCAGAGTCCAGTTGGCAAACTGTAACTAGTGGTGTTCCCCAGGTGTCAGTACTGAGTCCAGTCTTGTTCAACATTTTCAATGATACAAAACTGGGAGGAGTAGCTGATACACTGGAAGGCTGTGCTGCCATTCAGCAAGACCTGGACAGACTGGAGAGCTGGGCAAGGAGGAACCAAATGAAGCTCAGCAAGGATAAGCGTAGAGTCCTATACCTGGGGAGGAGTAACCCCGTGCACCAGTAGAGGTTGGGCTTTGACCTGCTGGAAAGCAGCTGCATGAAGACCTTGGAGTCCTGGTGGACCATAAGTTATCCATGGGACAGCTATGTGCCCTTGTGGCCAGGAAGGCCAGTGGTACCTGGGGTGCATAAAGAAGAGAGTGTCCAGCAGGTCGAGGGAGGTTCTTCTCCCCCTCTATTCTTCCCTAGTGAGACCACATCTGGAGTATTGTGTCAAGTTCTGGTCTCCCCAGTTCAAGAGGGAGAGGGAAATACTAGAGAGTCCAATGGAGAGCCACGAGGACGATGAAGGGACTGGCACATCTCTCATCCCTGAGAGCCCTGGGGTTGTTTAGACTGGAAAAGAGAAGACTGAGAGGGGATCTTATTAATGTTTACAAATATCTCATGGGTGGGTGTCAAGTAGAATGGGCCAATCTCTTTTCATTTGTGCCCTGTGATAGGACGAGGGGCAGTGGTCATAAACGGGAACTAAGGAAGTTCCACCTCAACATGAGGAGGAACTTCTTCACTGTGACGGTGACAGAGCACTGGAACATGCTGCCCAGAGAGTTTGTGGAGTCTGCTTCTCTAGGGACTTTCAAGACCCACCTGTATTTGTTCCTGTGTGGGCTGCTCTGAGTGATCCTGCTCTGTGGGGGGTGTTGGACTCTATGATCTCCAGAAGTCCCTTCTAACCCCTACCATTCTATGATTCTATGCTTCTAGGAGGCTCAGTTATAGTTAGAAATGTATGTGTTGACAAGTCACTAGCTATAAATATTTTGCAGGATATCTCTCAATATATATTTAGCTATTTTTAACATCGCAATTTGTGCACCTATTGGGAGAGATCCACTTGCATCTCAGGATGTTCATGCATTAGATATACACTCTCCAACTGTTGAGTATTAACACGCTTTTATTAATATAGTTATTTTTCTTTTAATAGGAAATGTCTGTTTAATAGCCGATTAACAGTTGAAATCTGTGAAATTGGCCTTCAATAAAAAAAATATAAAAAGCATCTGATTTTTATTCTGCTAGATATAATTATTGTAAGAATAATAAAGTTTGTCAAAGCTTAATTTTGTTTAAAAAATTGATTATTAAACAAGATAAAGTATAACCCAGAGGTAGTGAACTGAATTATTTTTTCCTGATTTATATTGGTCATTATTTGAGAACAGAACTTGCCCTGACCTGAAATGTTTGTTCATGTGATAGAAGAAGTCTCAATCACAATTTGACTTCTACTGTGTAAGTGAAGTAGTAGAACCAAACAAAATGCTGAAGAAAATAACGCCCTACCCTTCAGAACACAGTTCTGTTTTTCAAAAGAGTCTTAGTTCTCCCAAGCTATTTCTTTGCCAGCATCTGCTGTGAGCTGAGGCTTGACATCCTTTGAAACTTAGGAAGCAAAGCAGTGACTTCAGTTAGTTGCTTTGGTAGAATTTGTTAAAACATCTTGAAGTTTAAGATTTGTCATAATTTCTTGTTCATTTCTGATGTCTTCGTTTTGGGAAGGAAGTGCAGATAAAATCTTATATTCTGCTACATTTAGAACTATTTCAGTCTGTTTTTCTGCGGCTCACCTGTGTGAGTTCTCTGGTGACTAATAGTGTGGTTGGGCACACACTGTAGACTTCTTTCATAAGAAAAGTAAATTGGGTTTCTGTCCTTCAAGCCATCAGTTACGTTTGGGCAAAACTCCTAGGTATTTGATATATTTGAAATATAGCAATCTTTGTCAACTTTTGCTGAAAATGAAGTATTCTAAGGATGTATATGGACCTGTATATTGTTTGTCTCTTTGTAAAAAGAAACAAACAAAATCAGTATAAGTAAATCCTTCTTTTTTTTTCCCCCCTTTTTTTTTTTTTTGGCAACACGTAATTTGTTGAGCTTTTTGTTTTAAATCCACTTGAATGAAGTGTCCAGGGAAGGTATTTTAATGTAGCTGTAGCTACTTACTTTAAATCAAAATTAGCTGAAGAAGAGAAAGAAGGCAGGCAGTTTACCTGTCAGGACATCCACAAATAAAAGGGTGTCAAACAAATAGCTGTTCCAGCTAACACAATTAATGGCATAATAAACTATATTTTAGCATAAAACACTAACTTTTGGGTTTGGAAGAAAAGAAGTTAATTACTAACAGATTGTCAGCTCTAGTACCTTATATGTATGTTTGGAAGGAAAAGCTATCCTATTATCGCAGGACGCACATTTTCTAAACTTACCACTGTCTCTTACAGCTTGACTCCAGTTTTTTCCCCAGCTAGCTAATCAAAGCTGATAGAGAGTTGGAAAAAGAGTCTTGGTTTATCGTGGTTTGTTTCTTCTAATGCTGCTTATCTTTCATTCACACACTCGTATGCTTGACAGATGTTAATGAAATGCTTCTTTTGAACTCAACAGATACTATTCTATGAAAACTATCAGAACAGAGATGAATCCACTATCCATAAAAGACATTTTTTACCACTTTGATGTCTGACAATTTGGCTTTAATCCTTGTCCCCATACACTAGGATTCATTTTATGTTCAGTTTATGTCTGGCTTTTGTTCCAAACTAACAGATAAAGCTGAGTGCTATTCAGTCTGAAAAATTGCAGACTGTTTATGCTAGCAGGTGACGTATGACATGATATTGGCAGAGATGTGCAATCCGAGTGCTGGGAGAACTCAATTGTTTTAGTTTATTGATTCGAATTTGAGTTCTCCTGTGCCACTCTATTTCCCAGGCCTCTGAAGCAAAGTTGCTTGGCTGCTATGTGGACTGTCTCTGCAGTGAAGAAGGCTGTAGGGTTAATTTTTGATGTCCTCTGACTGTAGAGATGACCTGGTTAAAAAGTCATGAAGAGAGCTGCATGGTTTGGACAGGCGGGTCAGCTTCACTGAGCTTCTGATCCAAATGGAAAGATCTGGGTAGTGTATCTCTGAACCTGTTGTTAACCAGGCTGCACTGCTCCACTGCCTGGGTTTTGCAGAGGCCTTAAACTTGCCCTCCCTTCTCACAGCTTAAATTTTAAATGCATTTTCTTTGCATATAATTACAGGTGATTGCTTGAATTTTAGTGGTTGTTTTTTTTGGTTTTTTTTCCCCTTTAGAAATAGGTGATCTAAAGGTCCCTTTTGAATATATAGTTAAAATGGAATATATAGAGTCTGGAAGGGGGCTTGTTTCTTGGGAGTGTTTGGTTTGGGGTTTTTGTTTGTGCGATTTTTTTTGTTGTTGTTTTTGTTGGGTTTCACATTTTATTGCACATAGAGTGTGGTACATTCAATTGTGACAGCCCAGGATTTTGTTCCAGAGTGTAAGAAAGCCTGATATATTTTTGACACTTGAAAGAAATGGTCAATGGCCAATGCATTTTTTCCTAGATATTTTATCTTTCAGTTTGTGTCCAAATGTTTCGGTCACTCTTTTTCAAGAAATAAATGATTCAAGAGGTCTGGGTTGTGTGTAATTGTTAGTCATTGAAAAAAAATTTGTTTTCAAAAATCTTCATCTCAAACTTAATTTTGCGTGCCACTTGTTAAAATTAGGAAGTACTCTGCAGGTTTACCATCAACATCCACTTCACTGAAAAATAAATAACCCCAAAAAATGCCATACAGATCTTTTTTTTACATTTTTATTGTGTTCGTCACTGCATGAATCTGTACACAATCCTGTTATGAGTATACATTGATGTAAAGTTTTATTCATAATCAGGTTTGTTCTTGGGCTTAAGCGATAACTGACACTTCATACCAAGGGGGGGAATTATTCTAGATGTCATCAGTGAAAAAAATAGCAATGTGCTCCTTGCTTGAGAAAACTGAGCAATTTGTTCCCCTTCTTACTAAGTTCCTGTACCCTGTCCATAGCATTGTTATTCTTTACACTTTCCCCTGAATGCTTTCCCCACCATACTGAGAATTACCACTGTTACCATATCCTGATTCATGTTTCTGGAAAGCTGTTCTGGTGCTCGTTGGGGAGGCATTGATCTATTAGGATGAGCAGATGGAAATGTTAGGGTCATATGCAGTTCAAGAGTGAATCATAGGCCTTAATATTATGCATCTCCACAAAGAAGATGATTTACTTTGTCACTGAAAATAGAATCTAATTTATAGGCTTCTAATACTAAAAAGTTCTTTTTAATCTCATGCGCTTTTGTTCTTGCTTTTAGGTTACACAGGGGGTTAAAAATCTCTTGAGCTGTAGACGTTTTGTACAATATATTAACTCTCAAAATAAAATTCCTGATCTTAATTTCAGATGTGGTGACATGCTGTTTGGTGCGTTTGAAGCGGTATATTGTTAGCACAGGTCAGCCCACTTCTGCCTTCATCCAAACAGTTCTGAAATCTAATATTCCCTTGATGAGTATCTCTTATCTGTAAAGTGCTTGTTTAAATTAAGAACTAATTTGCCTCTCAGCCTGTCTGATAGAGCTGCAATGTGGCAAATGGACCAAATGCTGGTGTTGTTCAAATGATGCATCTGTGTGAGTTCTCCCTCAGTGTGCAGAGCACTTGATTCTCCTCAACTGCTTTTTTTATTCACTTTTTATCTTTAATGTGTGGCCTCATGCCTTATCTTTCTCACACTATTACAAGCCTGCCATGAACACAGACCTGTTATTTTTCTTTTCAGTCGTGTCTTTCGTCCTGGTTACTGAAGTCAGAGTGACTGGACATCATGACTCCAAGTAACAACTTGCTGTTTGTGAAATAGGGATGTGGCATGCAATTGGGGTCAAAAGTGACTGCTGATATTTGGATGCTTAATGGGAGATTAACCTAGGGATTTTTTTCAGGGCATGTACAATTTCAGCGGGAAAAAGCACAAGTTTAGCACTTAGGTGGAGAATGGGGCAAAACTTTTCTGAATAGGACTGTAGAAATAAGACAGGCATACAGAAATGGAGAGGGACACAATTAGTGGGAAAGGGTGAAATGTCAAGTTCAAGTAATATGCCATGCATTTCACTGACGGTCTGTGGCAGAGGCAGGTCTGGGAGTCAATTGCCAGGCTAGCATTCAGCTCTTTAAATAGAAGAGACTTTGCTGCCCTGGTCTTCCTTGCAATCCCCTCCCACATTCACTGCATAGTTTCAAACTTCTGCAATGAGTGAAGTGGGCATCTGACAGACAACGGCCTTCTTCACATATGCACTCTTGATTCATCCTGGGAGGGAGTCTCTCATGTTCAGTGGATGTGGCAGATGTTCTGTAGAGTGAACTATATCAGAAACTTTATACCATTGGACATATATTCAAAGGTCAATACATTTTTAAGATGGGAGGGGAAGCTGAAAATCTTGATTTTTGAATCCTAAGAATCACAACTCTTAACTTAATAGTTCTTTCACTAGAGAGAGGGCTTCTGTCTGCAACTTCTTTGAACTGCACTAGAAAACAAAACAAATTGAAAGCAACAAACCTCATGTGGTGTTATCTGAGATGTGATGATTTTGAAAAAGAGAGTTGAAATAATTGTATCTTCTGTCCCACAGCTGTTGGAGCTAACCAGCTTCCCCAGGCTAGCCGTAATCTGTAGTTCTCCCTGTGGATCACAACTGGCAAGAGATGTAGCATGTCACTGAATTAAAGTATTTGCTGGCAGCATGGCAGTAGAGAAGCTGACACCTCCCAGAGTGTATTCTTGCTTTAGTGTCCCAGGTCTCGCATCTCCAGTTGCCTAGATTAAGGCTTTCATGAATGTATGTCACTGGATATAGGCGATATGGTTGTCCTGAATATTGGGGCTGCTGCTGTATGATACCAGGTCCACATCTGAGAGCTTTTGTTTTTTTAGGTAGATCTTTGGATAGAGCTGTGAAACCTTGTGTTCTTCAATATTACTTTTTTTTCTAGGTCAGCCAAGCCTCCGAGAAGCTATTTCGATGTCCTGTATAACTAATGGGAGTACAGGAAGCAGGAAAACAAGCCACAGCTCATCTGTTTCTGTTGCCAGAAAAGAAACTCTTTCATCTGCTGCAAAAAGGTACTGAGTTGTTATTAAAATTGAAATAATTAAAAAAAGAACTTAATCAGAGCAGGAGTTTGATTTTTGCCTCTGCATGACCCTCAGCAAAACTTCCTGAGGTGTAGTAAGGCACAAATAAATTTTGAAGATGTACCATATTGTTAGGCTGCTTGCAGCAGGGTTCTAGAAAGAATTCATAAATGGAGAGTATTTCTATAGTGTATTGTGTCCAAAATGCATTCTTACTAAGGGGCAGAAGAGGCAAATGTATTTCCAATACAAATGGAAAACGCTTCCTTCTGGTATCCATCTTCATCTTTATTTGTTTTCAGGGAAATTAAAGGACAAAACTGATTCCATTGGATGGGGTGTAAGTAGTAGGCAATAGCAAAATAACTGTGAAACAATAGTGAATTGTGTAAGATAAAAGTTTACATTTTTACTGCTACTAAGTCTTTATGAAGAATATCTGTATCAGATTGCAAATGTATAGAAGTAGTACTGCATGAGTATTTGTACGTTAAATGAGCTGAACACCAAACAATAGGACGGAGAATGCTTTAATGTATAACTGTGGTAAATTGTGAACAAATTCTTGGCCTCTCTGGAGTACGCTGGTAACTCTAGTGGCTGGTTTATCTTCTAGTGTGGATATAAATACTGCGCTATACAACGAGACAGGGAAATTATATACTTCAGGAAATAAAAATGCTGTATGCAAATATAAACTGTATGAGAAAAATCTTTAGTGCCCTTTGGAATTTGAAAAGCGAGGATAATGCCTCACTCTTCGTTCTTCTCCATTCCATGGCATTGCATGTCTTGGCATTGAATGTCTTTCTTTTTATTGAATCCTTACATTTACTTTTCAACAGTAAATCAGAAAGTGATCAGTGTGCGTATTACTCTGCTGGTGTGACAGGCACTGGGACAAAAGACATTTCCTGCAGGAAGGTATTTCTTAGCACTTTTTAATTAATCTTACCCCTGTGGCACTTGGCTTTTTGATGAGAGCCAGTCCAGTTCCCGTGGTGTTCAGCTTGCATTTGTGCTGAGTCACCTTCTTGATTCATTGGCTGCTCAACACTTGACTGCAGAAGAAGAGCAGAGTGGAGTGGCCGGCATCCCTTTCATCTGAGTTAAGGTCTTTAGAAGGAGAACCGGATAGACCAACAGAGGAAAGCCTTAATATGCAGAAGGCAGCTCTTCCCAGGCACTGAAATAACTGTCATGGGGAGGTTTTGGTGCTTTCAGTGTATCTGAAGATGAGGTACTCCCTTCTTTAAGGCTTGTTTAGGAAGGCTTAATTCCTCTCTTTAGTTTTCTTTCCAGCAGTTCCCTTCAGTCTCCTGTCATGATATACTCTTCCATGAAATTCATTCAGTATTTTGAAGAAAATAGACTTGTCCTTTTGTAAAATTATCAGCTCAAGAAAGGTGAAAGAAAATGTAGAACGTCAGGTTTTGTGATTGTGTTTTTTTAAGAGTAAAACTGTTCAGTATCAAATAGTGTCCCTAGTAGGAGGCATAAGTGATTGACAGTAGTAGTCCTGTTTCCTTGAAGTTAGGGTAAATGTGTCTATTTCTAAAATTCCTGTCACGGTTGAAAAAGAGGGAGGTCAAAGGAGGACATCATGTGGTCATGGGGTCATCCCAATTTACCCAGGCTTTTCTTCACACTGGAGGTTGAACTGGCGCAGCAGGAGGACATGATCATCTGTTGATGTAGAATTACACTTTAGTTACCAAACTGAGCCCATAACCTGCCTATAGCTTTTCACATTCTAATTATATGTAGCCATACATATAGTCACAAATAACAGAAGGTCTTCTTGTTGACAAAACTATTACTGTTGTTGAAGTTTAGTGTCTATATTTTGTGCAGTCTTAATATTGTATATTTCTGGGTCTCTGGTCTCTGTACACCTGCCATCTCTGAGAATTTCTTCTGTTTCATTTCTTGGATTGCTTAATGCTTGTTCTACCAAATCTTGTTCTACCAAACACTGAGATCATGGAGATGACCTTATGGCTCAGTAATAGCAGCACATCTCATTTCAATAAAGGCATGCTAAAAAATCAGCTGGCACTAAAAATAAAGCCTCGGAATGTAATCAAACAACAAGGAAATGATGTCCCATTGTCAGAGATGAAGTTACGTACATGTTGGGAAAATTTCAGCCCTGTGCTCTGGAGCTGACTCGTGACAGAGGTGTCAAAACACTTAGAACAGAAAATATCCTGCATACCTTGTATTATCACAAGAGCTGGAAACAGGTTTGTACTTCGTACTGCAGATGACTGTTGCAAAAACCTGCTTGATTGTTTTCCGTAGGACTGAACATTCTTCTGAAAATGGCTTCTGGTAAGAAAAGTCTTCCATGTTTCAGAATGACCACCGCAGTAGCTGCCAAAGAAGAACATTCCATTAAGTAAAATCAGAGAATCTGCAAAATGTGGACAGATAGTAATAGATCTCAGCTACTCACATGTAGACTGAAGAAATGTCTCATCAGTTTGAGATTTGGAAAGAATTTCTGGATGCATTAAATGACTGCTTCCCAGAACAACTAGTCTTTATAAACCCACAAGAAAAGGTGCTGGTTTTGATTCAGTTTTGCACAAGACGTAGTTCAAGAGGTATTAGTGGGAGAGCTGCTCTCTAAGAGCAGTCCTAATACAATTAAGCAGGAGAGAGCAAACCAAAGAAATTCAGTATAAAGATACTCAATACCAAGACTGCCATATATCTACATAATTTACTTGCACATGAAAATTGCAGTCCAAAAAAAGAAGGCCACTTTCACGGTGGTGAATAAAAGCACTGTGTCGGAACTCAGGGTATACATCCCAAGGTATACTCAAGGTATATCTCTGCAATTCAGAGAAACCACTGTGGTCCCGTGACTCTCATAGCCCAGCAGAGAAGTTAAGGAATGAACCTAATGGCAAAGGTGTGAAACGGGTACTCCACAGCTCGCAAGCTCGGTGAAGCCATTGAAGAAATTCCCACACTGAACCTGTGGTTTCCAGGAGATGGATCAGATGAGCTGAATTCATCTGTATAAGAACACAGAAAATACAAGACCAAAATGCGAAGTGAGATGATATGCTGCTGTCAGCAGGTGGCATTCACCTGAGCGTGCTGCAGGAATGCAGGGGTGAATTGCAGGATGCAATTCAGCAGGATTTGCTGATGTATCATTGTAAACAGGATATTGCAAAAATAACGGGAAAGGGACTGCAGGTAATGACCTCACTGATGAGCTCTTTTATGCCACCATCAGAGACGGAACATGATGCCAGAGGAGCTATTGTTCTGACCAAGGAGGAGCATTACTTGTAGACTTGCAAGCTGGAGTTACAGCACTCATTACGTTTGTGTATTCTCTATCCTTCTGCATCCCTCATTTCTTTTACTATTACTAGACTGTATTTTGAAATCCCCAAGTAGAGGGAGAGGGAAAACGGGAAGCATGTCTTCGTGAAAGAGGATTTCAGAAAGGAAAAAGTGGTCTGTCCTAGTAGATGGACTTTGTTGTGAAAAATCCTGTGTTTATGAATAGAGAATGAATGCAGAGGTCTGTGAGTGTACCTATCAGATTAAGATTGCGTAGGTTACATTCACATCCAGCAATGCAAGCCAAGTCTTCTGATTAAAAAATACTAAAATTTTTGTGTCTAATTAATTAAGGACTTCTGGTTATAAATTATTAACCAAAACATCACAGTTCATCAGGATTTGTTCTCTATGATTATATATACATCCTCAAGAAATGTGAAAGCTCTTCCTGTTTTCTTTAAATCTGTTTTTCTGTAAACAAAATGTAACTTCGATGGATTATATTTACATTAACTCTTTAGTATGGTTTACAGAAGAAATCCTGAGTAATCCTTACAAATTTATTTTGGCTTTTATATTCTTTTTCATGTTTTGACCTGTTCTTCAATGCTTCTTTGAGTTCTTTGTCTTGGTGGTAGATGATATACTTTAATCAAAATAATAAATGAAACAAGAAGAGGGTCATGAGAACATTATATTAAAATCAGGGGCCCATTTTTATTAATTTATGTTGAATATTGTCTTACTGGTTTTCATTGTTTTGCGGGGAAAGGTGAATGGGAACACAAATAATTAATATTATACAAGGGTTCAGAGGCGGGTGGGGAAATTGGTATGAGGGAATAGGAATCTGCATTCTCCACTGCAGAAAGGTATTATTTCTTTTTTTTTTACTTTGCAGGTTACTTTATTTTCCTTCTTAGATGGTGTTTGTATCTTACTTTGTCTATTTACAGAGAAATTCATCTTGGAAGGTGTTTTGTTTTTTTAATCTAAACCAACAAACAAAAACATAGACTGTGTACTGCAGAATCCTCTTTCAGGTCCTGCTATTGTTTGTGTGATTCAGTATCTTGCAAAGCTGCTGTTTTATTGAAGAACATTTTAATTAATCTTTTAGTTTAGCTAGTGGACCTTTGGTTAGGTCCTTAATGAATTGAAGGTCATTAATGACATGTATTTAAAGCTGTTTCAAATGCTGACCTAATAAATACAGCACTATGAAAATAAAGATGTATTCTATTCTTACTGAAGGCATTAAAGAAGTGGCAAGACAGTCTGATGTTAGTCAACTACTGACTTTTCAGTGATGATTTCCTTTGAACTCTGGTGCAGCCCCAGAGAGCCAAGAAACCAGCAGCAGCATTTCACTCTTTTGGTGACAGCATAAAGATAAGCAGTACACTGTGTGTCCAGAAATACAGAGGAAGAGGTATAGTTTCACAGCAGGCTTAAGCTAATGGAAGATAGTGGAAGTCATCCTCCTGCCATATGCTTTCACCAAGCCTTGTCTGGCAGCATGGTAAGGTAGTCAGTGAGCTGAACCAGCGGATGATTCCCTCCCCCCTCCCCACCCCGAGGGATGTTATGCATCAACATGTGACAGCTTTGAATGTTGTAGAAGAACCCACAAGTCAAGGATGTACTCAAAGCAAAGTTGTATTAATTTTAAAATCAGAGTAAACTTGGTACAGCTATGCAGTAAAATTAATCTTCCATGTCTCCCTCACCTCTTTGTAGTTTTGAAGCTTGTGACTAAATCTTATTTTAGCAAACTACTAATCTGAAGAGAGTGAGTAAAGAATCAAAGCATTCTTTGGATGATTATATATCACTGTAAGTTGTTACATTCTTCTCCCATCTTTTCACAGAGGACATTTTCTCCCACCTTTTTAATTTATTTGTTTGTTCTCATTATTTATTTTTTTTTTTCTTTCCCCCTATGTTATACTTTATTTTACAGCGGTACAGAAAAAAAGAAGGAAAAACCTCCAGGACAGAAAGAAAAAAAAGAGGAATCTCATTCTAATGATCAAAGTCCTCAAACTCAAGCATCACCTTCTCCCCAGCCCTCCTCACAGATTCTCCAAACACACAGGCAAACTCAAGAAAGCAAGAGTTCTGCTCCAGCTAAAAGGTTTTCACAGTACCACAGTACAGACCTAGAAAATGATTGTAATGATACTGAGTTCATATTTGACAACAAGTCATGGGAAATACTTCCAATCTCATTTTTATTATCTCACGATAATAAATGTTTTATATTTTTTGTGTTAGAGGAGATGCCTTCAACATGAACTGCAATACAGCAAATAAGTAAAAATGCAATTTTTCTTTGAGTAAATGGCAAATTTTTTTTTTTGTTCTCTGTGATTGAAATCCTGTAATGGTGGATTACCTCTAGTCAATCATTCTTCTAAAATACTTAACTATGATTCTGTCTTGATCCTTTTCAAAATACACTTCATAGTCTTTGTCTGACATAGCTGAATTGTGGAGTGTTTTGCACATGGCCATTTACTACAGCTTATAACAACATCGTTAAATGCTAGTATCATTGCAACTCTTCCTTTGGGATTTTTTCTTAAATTATTCTACAGAGCAACTGCAGTTTGGATTTTTTTTTTTTTCAGCACTTCCCTTTTCAATTCCTGTGAGGTTGCAGGGTGGTTCACTTCACTTCTGTTCTGATTCTTTACATGAGTGAAGTTCTGTTTTTACACCCAAATCATAGTACTACTTGACTTGAGTGAACATAGCAGTTTAGGATTGCCTCTAAGTTCCAAATCATTTTAGTGGGAATTAAGCACAAGAGAAATTTTTAGGGTTTTTTTGGTTTTGTTTTTTTGGGTTTTTTTTTGGTTTGGATTTTTTTGTTTTTTTGGGTTTTTTG
>WUAM01000287.1:57810093-57827341 GCA_024336885.1 Actenoides hombroni | reverse complement strand
AAATTATTTTTTTAATAATTATTTTTGTTTATTGTCACCTTACTATTTTGGAAGGTGTGACATTTTCTTTTAGTGTTTAGCATTTAGAAGACTGAAATAAGCTCTTAAATATTCCTCTGAAATTTACTGTAGTTCACAAGATTATGTTGTCTTGCATTGCTTGAATTCACAGCTCTAATAAATATTTAAACTTTCACTTGACTGATGCATGTTATAACACTGCATAAAGGCTCTGACTCCGTGTCTTGCACAAACTCTCAAGTTGTCTGAAGCTGAACTTGCGGCCTGTTGTTCTGCTGCCTGGTATCTCACTGTAAAGATGTTTGTCTGAAGTCTCGCTTACTAATCTTTTGCAGTGTGGGGGGAAAAACCCAAATGCCTTTTTAAGTCTCCTAATGGTTTAACTTGATTTGATTAACTTGTTTGTCACAGGAAGGAGCTTGCCATTTCTAAGGTTGCAGTTCAGGACTTATTCCTGCAAAAAGCATTTCTGACGGGATGAAGTATGATACTGTTAGCAGGACATATGCAGACTCTAAATCAGCTGGTTGAAGAGGAATCTGGGCTAGATCACTTTTGAACATATTTTCTGTGACTAAGATGTGTGTGAAATTAATGAACTAGTGACTGCATAACTTGTAGGTTCCCATTAGTGCAAATTGGCTACAATAAGATTGTTGAAAATTCAGAATTCATGGATTTAATCATTGGTAGTAGTGGGCCAAACCTAGCTGGACTTACTCATGCAAGAAGTTTGCAGACATTTGTTTCAAAAAGATTAAAGCCATTAATGTGGTTTGGAATGTGCTATATGCAAAACAGCCATATGAAACTAATCTGACAGAACTGTTCTACCTCAAAAATCAGCATGTTAAAACTGGTGAACAGTTACTCAGGGAAAAAAAAAATCTATTTCTCTTTGTTACCTTCTTAAGTGATTTTTTGAAATTCTTTAAGGCTAATATACTGTAGCCTGATTGATTTTCCACTTTTGTAATTTGTTAGCAATATAACAATGAAGTATAGAGGGTTTTTTTGTTCAAGTCTTTATGTAAGAGCATTTGGAAATGGAAGGGAAGGGAAAAAACATTTGGCAAGTGTCTTGCTCAGTTGTTTTCATTCATCCAGTTAGAACTTTTTGACTAATCTTTTTTTCCTGTTTCATGCTTCAGCTTGAAGGAAGACCTAGCTCTGCTTTTGTTTCCTGCTGCTTGATCTGTGCATTGCATACCAGTTCCAGTTATTATCATATTATGTTGTCATTTTAAAATATATTTTTGTTTCTTCTAGCATAAAGAAATCCTTGACTGCTGAAAAACCTCACAGTGCATGGGAAAGTTCAGATGACAGTCGTAACAAGCTGATGAGAGTAGCATCAACTTCTAAATTAATATCAAAAGTGGCAAAGAATGCAGACAAGTACGTATCCCTTTGGTACATAAAAGCAAGTGAACTTTAGAGTCAAAATATTGTGGAATTGAATAATTTTAGTGAACGTATATACATGCAAAGACCATTTGCATCTTTGTTTCTACCAGGAGTAATTACTTGCATAATGTGCCAGTGTAGCACTGCAGGTGCCTGTGGAATCTTAAAATTATTATAAAGTGTGAATTCAGGAACTGAATGTAATTATATTTCAGTGTTTCCCATTTAGGTTAGCAGATGTACACGCTATGAGTTAAGATTTATGGCTTAATGTTGTGAAGCTATCAATCAATTTTTTTCCTAATTACACTTGCATTTTCAAATCAGTTTTATTTCCTTGAAGTTAATTTACTGGATTTGACATAGTACATCTGTTTCTAAAGTAGACTGTAATAGTAAGAATATACTTTTGTGATTTCAGGTAGGTCTCTCAACTTAACTGTTTAACAGGTTCCTTGTTGCAGGTGCTGGATAATAGGCAGGGATCTTCTTCGCAGCTTCACTTTCAGTAGGTGATGCACTGTAGCCCACCATTCCTCTCATGCTCTTCTTCCGCAGCATGTTTTTTCAGTTTGTGGTCTCCAGTGGAGGCATCCCTGGGGATGAATAGCACAGAGTAGTTACTTCTACTCCTGTCAGCACAAAGACAAGAGTTTGCTTTTTTTGCTTTAACTCCACATTCTCGATCCCTGTTGTGACCGACTTGTCCTCAGTCCTCTTTACAAATCGGGTTTCCTGCTTCGTATTCACACACTTAGGTTCTTTTTTTGACTTTGTTGAAATTTTTCTGAATTTGTTGAAATTGCTGTGTTGCCTTTTTGACTGACCTTTCTCCTATTGCTGAGATACTACCAGCATGCTGGCAGCTTCTCCCAGCTTGATGTCATCTGCAGATTTCATAAATCTGCTCATTAGTCATCATTCAAATATCCATTAACTGATGCAAGGCAGAACTACCTGAAAACCCCTCCCACTATGACAAATAAAACTCTTCAGACCTTTCAGAGTGATTTCTGGTCTTTTTATGATTGTGCTCTCCCTAGCTTGCACATAAGGCTTGTCAAGTACATACTTAGAGTCAAGAGTGATGCAAGTGCATTCATTCTTTCCTAGGAGTGGGAAGAACAAAAACATCTTAAATTAATCTTGGGTGTGGATATCAGCACATTTACTAAAGCTTTATACTTAGCTTGAAGAGTTGCGCAGAGCAATGAAGTGCTGTGTGTGAGGGATTATGGGTTATGTATTTTGCAAGTATTTATTTTCCTGTTATAATTGGTTTTCACTGTTGGAATTTAAATGCCCTTTGGCAATTCGGATTACAGCAGGATACTGCTAGATAATATTTTGGAATGGAAAAACCCTCCGTCTTGATTTCTACTTACCAAGTTTGTTTTCTCAGTTTTTGTTATGCTCCTAAAATATTTTTCACAATGTGGTGTATATTTCACATTTGCTAATAATAAAAAATAAATTTTACTTTTATTGTTATTTTTGTATATTGGTTCAGGCGTGGCCAAAATAGAAGTATCTTGTTTCATTTTCCTGTGGTTCTGCTTATTTTCTAAAAGACTTTAAATGCTGCCCTTCTACGGTCTCTGATGTAGAAAAAAAATCAGGTGTTGTATCTTAAACTATTTGGGGAAAAAAACAAAGCTTCAAACACTATAAACTGTAGACCATCATCTGATTGAAGACTGGGTGTTTTATTGTTTGTGTATTTTGTTCTTGCATTCAAATTCATGATAAAAGCATTACATAGATTCAAGAGCATACATTAATACTCATTTCTTACATCCTGTGTGCCAAGTTTCTAAAAGAATTGGTTGGTATTGTGCAAACACATATTGTTATATTGCATTTGTCGTTCTCAATTAAGAAACATCCTAATCTGCCTGAAGTTAGCTGAGTCTTGTGCAAGGGAATAGAATTCATCCCCTAATGTGGGCCCCAGGACAGAAATGTTTTACATATGCTTTGAGCTACCAGTACAGGCTATGAACTTTGTTTAGTAAGATCAGTCTTAAGCCAGAACTGAGCTGTAAATCAATCTGATAAAGCCAAAAGAAGTAAGAGGGTTCCCATGGCAGCCCATCATTCAGTGTTTTTCAGGCAAGACTAGGAATCGAGTTTTAAATTTTTCACTTGGGAGTGTGGTGAAGAGTGGTTCAATCAATAGCCAGAGATGACTTTCCTCGTGCATATACTTGACCCTTTGTCACTGTTACAAAAAATTGACCTCCATCCAGCTAAAAATACTGGATGCCACTCATACCTTCCTGCTGAATTTCAGATGAATTCAAGAGGGTTTTTTTGTGCAGTACATTCTCCCATCAAGGAGCGTGATTCTGTTAAGAAGTAGCT
Organism: Actenoides hombroni; assembly: GCA_024336885.1. NCBI lineage: Eukaryota > Metazoa > Chordata > Aves > Coraciiformes > Alcedinidae > Actenoides > Actenoides hombroni. Next base: position 57,823,549 of record WUAM01000287.1, on the reverse strand, counting down.
CTGGTGCTGAAAATTTGTATTTCTTCCCTCTTCACAAGAAGGGATTGAGTTTTTTTGTGAGTAGTTCATTCCTCATTCTAGGGAGGAGAGATTTCTCAACTGCACCCCTTTGAAGACTTTGTGTTGTACATCCAGTAATGTTGTGTGGATCTGGTTTAAATGAAACTGCAACTTGTTTACATTTAATCCATGAGTCCAACAGAGTTAATTCCTAGAAAAATTTGTAGTGTTGTGTGCTGACAGAGTATTTTGACAGGTGTTAAATGCTTTGCATGAAGGCCTGAGGGTGTTTGTCAACTGAAAACATTTTGGTTATTACAAGTTCACTCTCTCAAAATGGAAATTTCCATGCAGAAGGAATATGGCCTTCATAGTTTATTTTTAAAAGCTTTTTGTATTTTGTTATCATCACATTAATTCTTGGGAACCCTTACCATAGGGCCAAAGACTTCTAAGTTACTTGAAAAATACAGTGAAATGCATAAAAGAAAATAAGGTTAAAAGTGCACTGCGATGACCGAGAAAAGATATTTAGCATCCTATACTACAGTTACACTGGACAGAGAATCTCATGAGGATGCCAAATGCAGTAATGTGTAACAACTAGCTGATACTGGCTTGATAAACATTTGATATATTATTAACAATATTATTTTTTAATTTTTCCCCAGGCACAAAGATGTCATTGTCAGCCAAGGTAAATAAAACCATATATTTTTATGCACTGGATGAAGTTGAAAAGATTTGCTTTTGACTGAGTAGTGTTTCCTGTAAATAAATACATTGGGATGTATGCTTATGAAACAGGGATATAGAACTAAAATAGCATTAATAATTACTCCAAGAATTCTTCTGGCCAAATGTTACTCAAGACCTTATAAGGATCTTAGAAATTCTGGAGAAATGTCTCATCAAATTGGATCTTTAGGAAGGACAGAAATTTTTGGTGGGTGGTGGGATGATTTGTTTTAGTTCTGTGAAACAAATTTTATTTTCTCTGTGTGTATGTGCATAAATAGTGAGAGGTCATGAAAGCAAAAATCTAAAGTTTTGACCTATGTGCCAGTCTTCATCCAAGCAGGTGTGAGTGAGACTTTAGAAATAGTTTTAAGATATTTTATTTCTGTCCCATAACCAGCAAAAATGTCAACTCGTGAAAAAAACAGCCAAGGTAAGAATTAAGCTATGCCCTTTGGGCATTTTCTCATTTAGCGCTCTCACAAATCTTTTATTTGGCTTTTCACCATCAAAGAGCATCAGTGCTTGATTTTGTATAAACTTTGAGCATTTAAATATTTCAGCTTTCTTATTATGGAAATATATATGCATATGCACATTGCAATCTGTGTGGGGATTATTTTGGGGTAGTCTAAAAAAAATTACTACACACATAATTTTCTCAGAGAGGAATGTGTGTTCAAATAAGGTTCTAGAAGTCTCGCATTGTTGCCTAAGATATCAGAATATTAAGAACTGCCAACTAAAAGATTTGTTTTATCTCAGCTTTCTGTCTTGCCAATATTACAACATATACACCCTGATTAGACAAGAACAGAGACTGAAGATTTTAATATAGTCTCCTAAAATGAAAAATGAGTCTTCTCTAAAGTGTATGTCATTGCACCAATGAATCTTGCATTCTGTGGCTATCTGCTGCTGCTGGCTTGTTCAGACAGGAAAAGGAGGTGTGAATCTGAATGTGATGGGAGATGACAACAAAACGAATCCACTTCTTGTGTCACAAAACTACTCTGCTTTGATGTCCTGCACTGTTCTAAAGCATGCAGTTTCAAAACTAAAGCATGTAACCCAAGTGCATGCTGTACACCAAATATATCTGTGTACAGAGGCTATGGCTCGTGCTTTTTTTACTGCCAATTAACAAACCTGTAGTCTCCAAATTCTGTGCTGTAAGCAAGATTACATTATACACAGTTTGATTACTTTTGGTCTTCTCTGGATTTTCTTTCAAAATGAAAAAAACACTCAATATTTCTGGAAGTTTAATATATTAATTGTTTTGTTGAAAGCAAAAACAGCTTGAAACTTATTTTCTTATCTTAGAGAAGTTACAGATCTAAAGATATTCTAAATTGTTGCTGATCAAAAGCATCCTTCAAAGACAAGAGGGGTGAAAGAGTGCATAAGCATCAGGAACAAAGAAGAAATGTTTCTTTATGCCAGGTTGCTTAACACCAGCTGTGGAATGGTACATACATGCAGTAGTGAGTACTGTAAAAACAAAACTAATCGGTAGTGTCCTGACTAGCTGCAACTAGCTTTGCAAGAATTAAATAGAATTGTTGTATTAAAAATACCCTTTCCACCAAACACAACTTTTTACAAAACCAAGTTGCATACAGCTAAATCAATACTTCAATACTAATTCTTTCCTTACAATGTGCTTCTACGGTTCTGTGTGTTCTGTCAAGAATGGGCCGTCCCTCAGTTCTCTCGTCGTGGTAGCTATAACCTACATGGCCTCCATATGTACCCTGCTCTCTATTGTGTTACACTGCACATTATGTGAGCTTTCACTGAGCAATGAACAAGTACATTCTATGTGTGTCATGCTATAGTCTGTTCTGAGCCCAACTGGAATGAAAGAGAAATATGATGCAAATGATAGTGGCCTCTTGTATTTGGAAGATGGAGAGAAAGTCTTGTCATAGAAAATGAATTTACAAACATTTTAAACATGTATGGTGGCAAAACATCATTTTGCCTTTAATAGGATGAAGTTGTGATTAGCAGGATTCAGCCTCCAAAGATAATTTTTTTTTAAATATGGACCCATGACAGTATTTTTTGACTGTGTTAGGTTTTGTGTTGTGCTTACTACCACAGTACCTGCCACCTGGTAGATACTGTAGTTGCAGAGGTGTCCCTCCACCCTTTGCAGTATAAGCTTAGCAATGCTCAGCCAATTCTCTGCAGCGCAACGTCCTGTTCAGGGCAAGTCACTTTAATCTGTTTGTACTTGATGGTTACCACATAACTGAACCAATTTGTGGTTGGCACCTCGACCCAACCAGTCAGAAAGTTGAAATGTTGCACAGATGTTTAACATAGTTTATTGAGGTAAAACCTGTGCAGCTGAACAGAGTTGTCTTGGGCAAGGCAGGATGCAGGGTAGCCTTTTCTCATGTTGTTTTTGCTGGACCTTCCTCTTCTGCAGCCCATGGGTGTGGAAAGTTACAGCTGTTTTAACACCCCTTTGTGGCTTGTCAGCCTTTGCCTCTAGAGGCAAGCAGTCTCCAGCATGGTGTTAATTAAGTTACAGCACCTCCCCTGAGCTGCTCATTTCACTCAGCTGTATGTGAAATCCTGCATACAGGTCCAGAACACACCACCTGTGCTGATTGTGTTCCTAGAAATCGGGCGAAGGGCACTCTTGGGAAGACTGCTGGTGTGCAAACTGTCAAGCTTCAAAAGAAGTCTATGTAAAAATACTTCAGGGGCTTTATACACATATAAAATAAGTTTGGAAACACAGTGAAATTGGAAATTATCAGAGCAGAAGGCATTTGCATGGGATAATAGAATGGAAGATGACAATTCTGTGTAGCTTTGAACACCCTGGAATCATTTTGTTTACTTTTTTTTTGATGCAGCTATTAAAGAAACTGCTTTGAAATACGTCAATGTAGTACAGTGCCACAACATGTAGAAAGATGTGGTTTTGCACATTTAGTTCATGGAATCTTACTTTTCTAGCAGCAGAAGTTACAGCAATATTGTCTGTGTTGTGACCATCTGTGTGCACGTTCATTGTGATTTCTGTTCATAGTATTTATTAGCTATAAAAGTGAGAATCTTGGCTTCAATGTCTGAATTGACTTTGGTATGGAGTTCCCCAGAGAGCATGCTACAAGCCTTGAAGGCAAATGTCAGGAAGACCTAGGCAATTCTCTCCTCTTGCCAGCCTACAGCTGCTTTGCAGGCAGTCACTTTGAGTTTCCTCTGCTTAGCACCATGCTGAGACTGCGCGTTAGGTGTTTGTCACATACCTTCTATCATAGTACCCAGATCTGTTCCCTTGATCTCTCCCACTTGGGTTGAATTGCATCTACTCCACATGAAGGTTCGTCCTGAGCTTTATGCATCTGGGTACATGCTGACACAGAGGTAGTACAGACAGGAACGTGTTGGTGATGCCAATCCAGTGAGGAAATTACAACACACGCTTCCATACGTTTGCTGAAGAGATTTTTTTTTTTTTTTGGGGGGAGGAGGAGGGGGGAGGTGTAGGTTTTTCAGCTTATTTTTGAACATTTGTTTGTTTATCCTTGTAAACCAGGACAATCTTTTTACAATAAAATCCAGTACTAAGAAGGTATTAAACTTTTGTGAAAGGTCAATAAAGCTATGGATGAAGTGAACAGGTGCTTTACTGCAGCCTTAAAAGGACACTAGCTAAAGTTTTTCTTTTAAATTCTTTACCAGCAGGGGTATATAATTGGTTATAAAAGCCATCTTGCTTTTCACTTCAGCAGAGACCTATTAAAAATATTAATCATAAAGTATTCATGTTTTCATACCCAGAAGTTAAACACCTGGCTTATTTTAAGATAAAAGGTGATTTTTTTCACTGAGATTCCATGTGTAAGTTTGGTTTTCAGTGATAGCTCCATATATGAATCACTTGTTCACTTATTATGGAGTAATAAGAGACAGACATTTTGGATGGCAATAAAAACCATATGTGAAAGAATTAATGAAAAACATTCACTGCATTCCTAAGTTTGTTTCTCTTTAGATTATGCTTTATTAGTTTCCATTACTTTTTCTTCTGTTAGTCTAACTGTGCTATAGTTCTAGCTTCACAGAACAGGGCAATCGTGAAGCACACTGTGGAAAAATTTACCCTGCTGACAGTGTGCCCTGTCCACTGAGGGAGCAGAATTCAGTAACTGCCTCGGATCCATTTTTTCATCAGACAGATTTTCTGTCAGATGTTTATTGAAGGTACTCACGTACCTGAGGGCAAATGGTCCCAGTCTATCTCATTATTATGGGGCGGCTTGCTCTCATTTAATCACAGAGTGTATTATTAAAAAAACATACATACGGTCAGGAAAAACAATCTGATAATTGGGAGGTTTTATCATTGACTCTGTGAAGTCAGGATTTTATTATTTAAGCAGGAAGCAGTTAGATACAGTCTTATTGAGTTTGTTTGTGTCCAGTACTCCTTTTTGAGTCCTTTTTTTTAATAAAAAACTTGATTTCCGTATTAAACTTTAATTATTTCAGTGGAAATGATAACTTGTTAATACCTAGATTCTTGATGTCACCTGGTACATGAAAAAACAGGGCTTTAACTATGATTTTACTTATCAAGTTATATAAAATTTATAACCAAAGATCCATTAAGAAATTACAAGGCAAAGCTGTAAAATCACTCCAAGGCAAATCTGCCATCTCATCTGCTTTTTTTGACTAGTTTGCATTGCACCAGTGCTCAGTAGTGACATTGCATGTCTGCTTGTCAGGTTCAGCAAGCATTGACACATAGCTCAGGGTGAGAGATGGCAGACATGCAGCTGCATTTTAATTCCACTGTAACTTAAAATGTGGTGGTCTGGCCACGGTGGCTGAATTTGGTTGTATTCGTCTCTGTGCTGTTAGCACTGGTTTACATTACAAACAGTCTTCTAAGCCTTTGTTTCTCAGGTTAGTGGTCCTTCAGGGTTCTTGGACCTAGGCCTGAATGCAGAAAGCTTGTGGGAAAGAAGCTATTTGTAGTATTAAAAAGCATAACCTCACTGGTCAAGCAACTAGAAGGTGAAGACAGATTAATAAATGTACTCTGGATGTGGTAGTTTATTGTACCTTATTAGAGAGTTCTCCTTGGCCAAGCAAGTTGGAGCCTTTTAGGGTTTTTCATTTGCTTGTAATTCACTTTAAGGGATTCAGATCCTAAACACCAGTGGAATTGAGCTGAGGCTTTTGATGTATCAGTCTGTGTTGCTCTTTCAAACTAGATGGGGTAGGACTTGTTGAACTTGTCACTAATCCTTTGCAAGATAAGATTATTGTAATGGTTCCTTAAGAATTAAACTATACCCATGTAGAAAACCAGATAATTTTACTACTTATTTTCTATTATCTACTCAGTGTGTGTATGTGTGTGTGTGTATATATATATATATATTCTATTGTATGCTCATTGAGCTTCCCATTATGCACACACTTGCTAGCTGAAGAGCAGTTAAATACAGCACAAACTTGTGGGGCTGCCTCAGTATCTGTCTAAATGTCTGACATAAAATACATTCTAACATTTTGTCCAGTTTTGTTGAAGAACTCTATAAATAAGAATGAGGGCTTCTCACATGCTTCTAGAAAACTACTGTGTGTTCCTTTCATTTTGAGGCCAGTTTATGGAAAACCAGGATTTTGGTTTTGTTACATCATGGCTTTCAAATTTCTGAAGAATCTGAACAGTAGCTTTCATGTCTCCTGTATTGCTCATCTCTTTAGTTACATCTGAGTTAATCTACACAGACTTTGATATTTTTTCTCTGCCTTTCCATTCCTATTATTTTTATTCTTTTCCTCTGAAAACCTTCCATATTCCCCTAAGAATATGGTTTACTGAAGTAATAAATTGTTTAAGTGTGACTGCAAGAGTCTGTCTGTGCTGACTGTGATGGAAACACTAATTTCAGCCTTTCAGATGGTTTGTATTGCCCTGTCTTTACTGTCTGTTATCACCTGCAGTGTTCTTCATTGGTCTTACTTTCCAGCTTGCTTCCCCTGAATTGCTGGTTTTTAAACTTTCTTCCAAGAGCTGATTAATAGGCATTGTTTGAAGTTGGATTTTACAGTTACTTTTGTGCTGCTTTTTCTTGGTTGGTTGGGGGGGAGGGGGAAGGATTTGTGCCTTCTGTAAGGGCTGTTTGAAAACTTGTTTATGTTAATGGGAATCTCCTTTTGATAGGAGGAGGCTTTGCAGAAAATATTCAGCCACTGTCTACTGTTTGTCTACAAATTTTTATTTGGCCCTAGTTTTAGTCCTTGGTGGATTCTTTGGTATTGCATGCTTTACCAACAGTTTCCTTGCATGCAAGGTAAGAACTCTGACTTACAGTGACTGTTAGTGAAGAAGATGCACTTGTTTCCTTGAAGATCAGTCAGTCTTCTAGGGTTCCTTCTCAGTAGCAGCATCTTGTTCCACTGACTGACTTACCTCTCTCTTCTCTAGCAGTCTATAAACTTTCAAAGAGCCTGCAGTAGATAACTCTGTGGCTAACATCTGTCTCCTGCCTGTTGGGACCTATTTGGCTTAGCGTTTACACTAATGAACTTAACACAGAAAAGAAGGTAGGAGTACTGATGAAACTTCAGTGGTGACATGAAGCTGAGAGAGACCAAACTGATACAGTGGAAGCAGAGATTTTAATACAGTAATATTAGATGTTCCTGAGGCCTGAAATAGTATAAGACAAAGTTAAATTATTAAAAGTAGAAGATCACATATGCAGGAGTGGTTAGTAATGTTTTAGCTATAAACAGGTTGTTTGCCAGAACTAAATGGTGAGGAAAAGGACTGGTTAATCATACGGAGCGTGAACCATGGAGTGTGAAAACACAAATGCAGTCCCTCTTCAGCTGACTGGGGCCACAGTTTAGTCAGATTAAGTGTTTCTGCATCTTTGGGGGCTGAGTTAATCATTTCCTTAGACTTCTTGGGATCCCACAGAGAGCAGAGACCTGCATGGAGTTTGTCTGAGTCCTGCACACCTAGAGGGCTTGATTCCCATGTGACGCTAATAAGCCTTTGATGATCCTGAGAGCAAAGATTGGGAACACTGGTCCTGTGTCCCCTGGCACTTGTACAAATAGATTGAGGCTCCAGAGGTGAATTACTGTGGAACCAAGCAGGGCGTGGCAAGGACTGTGAATTTGAGCTCAGAGCTGCACAAAAGCAGCTACAGCTGTTGGTGGTGACGAGCTGACCCCTGAAGCCTGCGTTCACTTGATGATGCCTTTTGTAGGAACTCATAGGGATGAGTTATTCCTTTCTGTGTGATGTGGATAATCAGTGGCACTTGGGTGTGCTATCTACAGAGATTTAACTATACTTTTAGGTTGGTTTGATCCATATTTTGATCCACCTGCCCAGTGCTTCTGTGCAGCAGGTGGTAGGGTCTGAACATCTCTTTATATAGGGTAGAGAATTTTTACCTTCATACCTACTGGGTTTTGGCTGGTAGATACCAGAATTAAAGATTTTTTTGTTTGTTGGGGTTTTTTTTCCCTCACTTGCTTATATTTTATGAGATGACCAAAGCTCTTTCTTCAAAAAGATCAAATGACAAAAAAAAAGTATTGACATACTGCTTTGTACCTGGAAATAGTGAGAACAGAGGAAAGAAACAGTCACGCTCTTGAACATTCAGTTGAGCCAGTATGCTATGGAAGAGTTAAATCACTGGATTTCTTAACTTGCAAATGCAAGAATTTGGCCTCGGGCAATTAGTTGCCCTTTGAGAATGGTTTTGTTGATATGCTGCCATCCTCTCTAGTATTTCAAAAGATTTTTACATTAATATTATATCTGCCCTACAGGTTATTCTGCTACAGTCTTAGGCAAAAGTCTTTCAGTGGGTTGTCTTGTCTTTTTTTTAATCCTTCCTCTTTCGTAGGGAGAGACTTGAAATCAAGTTATACCTAGCCTATGTCTCTCTAGCAAGTGTGTTAAATAAGTATCTTGAAAGGTAATCTTGAATAACATGCAGCTAACTAATAAAAGCAGAAGATGTTCTTCCTGTAATGGGGATGTTCAGAGAGCTAATTTGTATCTGAATGCCCTATGGGTAATCTTTTCCCTGAGCTCTGGAAGAGCCTCTACTCTCCTGGCTAGAGACCTGACTGAATTCCTCTGGGACTCATTTCTTTCATCTGCAGAGTCCAACAGGTGCAATTGCCTCCATCCATATGAATTTCAGTTGCAACATGTTCCTACTGTTCTAAGCAGTGATGAGATACTTGATCCTAAATTTGTGGTGTCATTTTGCAGTGATCTTGTGGAAACAGAAGTGCCAAGCTCAGTGTTAAATCAAGGATTTGACTTCCACAAATGAATAGTCTTTTCTATATACCCTCAGGCTATGCTGTGCTTTAATTTAAGAGTGTGAGCACAGATTTTAATAAAAAGATTATTATTAATATGTTACTCTTGGTTTTTGCAAGTGTTATTTTATCTCTCTAAAATACATACTATAAAAAAAATGTTTTAGTGGAAAAATGAGACCTGTTACTGTGTTGGAGTAATTCTCTAAATATTTGTGTGAAACTAGTGACAACACCAGTCTTTAGTTTTTCTCAGCACTGCAATTAAGCAATGCACATCTGGTAAAATAACTATTATTTCTGCTTTAGCTATGGGAAAGTGATTTTCTTTGATACTTGATCTGAGACAAGTTTTCTACTATTGTCAGTGGATGGACTCACAGGGTTTCATTCAAAGGAGCTGTATTTGTTCTTAGAAGTGGGACAACTGTGTTTAATCTTCTTGGTATCTGTTCCTTTGATACTGGACTTCAGTGGCTCAACTTTCATTGTATTAATATTCTAAATAAGGAAGAACCTTTATGTATGTATTAAATTTACATTGCTCAATTACTGCGATTTCTGTTCAAGAATTATTCTTTGAGACTGTGGGTTTTTTTGCACTAGCTTTCAGTTGTATTTGAACTGTTACAGGAAAATTCCCTTCTCTTGCCTCCAGCACAGAGTAAGCCTACTATTAGGGTCAAAAGCAACACAATATTCAAGCAGAATGAATTCTTGGTCTCAGAAGGTTAATTTGAGCACACTGAAAGTGCGAAAGGAGTCACACTAATAGTATCTTTTAAGTCTGGGAACTTGGTAAATTTGATAAATTGTGATTGGTTTCATCAAACAACTGAAAAAAAATGTTAAAACTTAAGCATCAAACTAGTGTGGTAAAAGGAAAAAATAGATGGTTTTGACAAATTAAGCTCTTTGTGTTTTGAAATCTTAAAAGTGAGTATCATGTAGTAGAATACTTATAACTAGCTCACATTCAGGTGCCTGGATCCATTGACCTAGTTAAGTTCAAGCAATGCTGTGACAAGGGATGTTAAAACCAAACAAGCTAATGGGTAATTATTTCTCTGGCTAGAAATTACTGACTGTATTATATGATTTGGTCACCATAGATTTTTTTCCTGTATGTAATTGTTAACAGATTTTAATTTTAGAGCTCCTTATTGGTCACAACAAATGCGATCAGAGATTTCCTAATACTGTATTGCTGATTCACAGCTGTTCTTATACTCCAGTCCTACTCAACTACTTACGTTTTGTTTTGAAACTCTTGAGTTCCTTCTGATATTCTTCAGCAAAGCTTTTGACACTTCTTCCTGCAGCATCCTTCTGTCTCAGCTTGACCATTATGGTTTAGATAGGTGGGCAGCTAGGTGGGTAAAAGAACTAGTTGGATGGTTGGCCTCTGAGGTCATATTCTACCTGCTGGCCAGTAGGTAACAAGTGGAGTCTGCAGGGATCTGTCTTGGACCTGTCCTGTTTAACATCTTTAGCAATGACCTGAAGCAGGCAATACAGGACACTCTCAAGTTTGCAGATGACAGCAAACCAGGGGGCCCAGCTGATATGCTGGAGAGTAGAGCTGCCAACGACAGGTACTTGGGCAGGCTGGAGGAATGAGCCTGCAGGAACCTCACAAAATTAAGCAAGGACAAATACCAAGTCCTGCACCTGGGGGAAAACAGATCCCCTGGGAGGGAAACACGCTGGGGACAGAAGAGCTGCAGGGAGCAGCACTGCTGGAAAAGCCCCAGGGATGCTGGCAGACAGCCAGGTGCCAAGAGAGGTTGTGCCACCTCCATCCTTGGAGGTTTTTGAGTCTGGATTAAGCAAAACCCTAAGCGCCACAGTCTGACCTCATAGCTGAGCCTGCTTGAGCCAGAGGTTGGATTTAAAGACTTCCTGAGGTCCCCTTCAACCTGAAATACCTTATCCTGTGATTCTGTGGCTACTTAGTTGTTCAATTTCAGATTTTAATTTGAAATTTGCCTTTGTAATTTAATTTGCATGTCTAAAATGTTACACGCTCAGTCTGTTCTATCACAAATTTAACTAACACTCTGTGTGCGTGCGTGCGCCTGTGTTGTAGTGGTCTGTTTTAAAAAAAATTAAATCTGGGCATTTACCAAGCTCGTGTTTCAAAAATAATCACACGCATTATTTGCATCTCTGTGCGTATTACTGGTTTCTTTTGTGCTTATTTCTTCTGTAGACTTGCCACATGATTGATACGCTTTTTTGTTTCAACAGAGGGAGAATATATCAAGATGTTCATGCGAGGACGACCAATCACAATGTTCATTCCTTCTGATGTGGAAAACTATGATGATATTAGGACAGAGCTGCCTCCTGAAAAGTTAAAACTGGAGTGGGTGTATCCTTGATATCAGTAACTACTTGCTCTTTCCTTTTTTTGTCTTGTCTTGCTTTTTTTTTTTATACCCTTTAGAGACTGGTCTTGCATTTTTGTTCAGAGGTAAAAAATACTTAAGTGGGGAAAAAAAGTTCAGTTTAATATAACAGTTGAAATGGTTTGTAGCTACTGTGTAGTACAACTTGAAGCTGCAAAATACGTAGACACAGAAAAGCTGTGCTTTTTCCTTGTTTTGCTGTTGAAACTGATTTATTTTTAGTATGAAAGAAAGTGTCTTTGGAGAGTTACAGGGTTTCAAAAATGTCCCCACTATATTTATGGAGGCTTTATATTCAGAAAGATAAGCAGCTGTCCTTTGCACTGCTTCTGTGTTTGAGCTTCAGAGTTGAAGAGGTTAATTTCTTGGAGATTAGTTTGCATTAAATGTGCTAAATAAATTTATAATTTGAAGAATTGTGTTGGTGTGTGGCTGATGACAATTCTCTAGGCTTTATAGATCAGCCGTTAAGATCATTTTAAGAGATGTGCTTTTGGACACATTTATGTCTTCGTGTCATACACACACACACACACACCCCCCCCAAATCTCTGCAGATTCTTCCCATAAGCTGTGATTGTATAAATAAGTTTCTTAGTACTTCAGTGAAATAACAGGTTCGGCAGAACTATAATTGATGTAATAATTTCAAGTTTGATCCTTCTAATGTTGCTGAAAGCAGGAAGGTTTTTAGGAATGTTGATGATATGGTCATATGTCAGGATATGTACAGACAGGCTGCCCATACCCCTCTCAGTATATCTGTTGGTGACTAAGGCATAGAAACGTTTTTAAGCCACCCCTTGTTATGCATTTTAGAAAAGAAGATTTCTCTATTATTTTTCCTGCCTTTGTTAACTAATAGATATTTAAAACAGATAATGGTGGGTACTTAATTATGAAGAACAGCTGTGGAGCTTGAGTCCTCTGAACTTTTCAGTGAGACTGTGGCAGCTTAGACCACAAAGGAGGGTATTTCTGTATTAAAAGTCTGATAGGAAGGAAAAACAGAGCTCTTATTGATGCTTTGCAGAGCTGTGATGCCCAGCTTTCCTGCTGTCATAGCTCTTGGGTGCTGATGCTGGCACTCTTATGACCGTGAAGTGAATTGGGTCAGTCACTGATCTGGCCAAAATGTCGTCTTTTTTTCATGGAGTTAACTTTCAGGATCAACTCATGAATTTGATTTGCCCCACAAACATGCACAGGCTGAAACTGGCATACTGGAGGAAGATCAGATCTACTTTTTCAGCAGTAGTGAGCAGTTTGGACTGATGACAACTGATCATGAAATAGCACCCTCAGTTAAGTAGGTGCAAATCCTGATGTGGACACAATTAATGTCCAAGGACCTTAAGTTCAGGTTAAGCCAGTTTCCTGCTGAGGGCTAATTAAAATGAAATAAACCTAGTCTAAACAGACTGTACATATGTTTTTGGAATCTATTTAAGGAAATGTCACCCTAAATCAGACCAGTATATTCATGAATGTAGGGTATCTTTTGGATATGATGGTGAAGAAAACAATGAGGAAAAGGCAGTAAAATTTGAGGGCTTAATATTTGTCTCTGTGAAGTTGAACAAAATTGCTCTTCCATTTTGGAAACGGGATCATACAGTAGCAGAAGATCTTGCGCTTTGTGCACACATTTAACAAGGGGAAGAACTCTGCAAGCCAGTTGTAAATTCCAAATGTGATGACAAACTGAAGCCTATACACCTTATTAAAAAGGCATGGGAACAGTGATTCACAGAGTAGTAATGTCAGGGTTCTGCATCTAAAAGATCAGTGTGTTGTTCAAGCCGCAAGTTCTGTTTTGAATACCTTCTGGGTGATTGGTTACAATTGGATTTTCCTTTGATGATATTGTTTTGGAAGATGCTGAATAACTATGAACAACTTTGAGGCAATAATAGTTCTTGGGGTGGATTTTTTGTTTGGGTTTTGTTGTTGTTGTTGGGGGC
>WUAM01000287.1:57766130-57801017 GCA_024336885.1 Actenoides hombroni | reverse complement strand
ATTGATAAGATGACTGTATAAAAGCAGCCTTCTGATCTCTAATAAACGAGATTTGCCTGATCACTCACATTGAGTGCCGCTTTTCTCCCGCCGTCTCCGACAATCAGAGTGAAGCAGATAATCGCTCCTATTAAGAACTAAACAATTCACTAAATACATATTAAGTATTTCCACATTTCCATATAGCATTAGTGGAAAACACATGAGGGATCACTTTGGGCCCTAAAGGAAACAGCGGTCAGTGGTTCCAAATTAGGGTTGTCCTCAACATCTCACATGGTAGGAGTCTTTAACTCTCAATGTAAAAAGAAGACATTTTGATACATTGTTATATCTATTAAATTTGAACATATTATTTACATAAACCAAATTCAAGATGCTGAATTTATAGGTTAAAAATATTAAATATAGTAAAACAGAATAACTGAAGTGGACATGAAATAGGACACCATATCTGAATGAATAATTTATTTGGACAGCAGCCAGCTACTTCTGAACGTGTCTTGTAGAAGTTGTGGTCACACATCACCTCAAGCATTTGAAAATTTCATTTCTGAGAAACAATAATTATTCCAGATGTTAGCACTGCCATGCATATGCACATTACTGTAGCAACCTAATTATTGTTACAATTCAAAATGGCATTTTTCTGTCAAATGTGCGTATTGAGATTTTAAATCAGAAAATGGTAGCAGATGAACCAACAGTGAATTCCCTAAATATGCCAAATTTTCTGTGCTCACAGCTGTTAATATTTACTCAACAGTTACTATTGCTTTAATCTCCCACATCAATATTAATAAAACCAAATATTATCTGTGCATAGATGTGCTGTAAATTACTTTTAAGCCACAAAATCAAATCAAGAAGGTAACAGAGAATACAGGATCTCATCCGCAGAAGGAGAGTCTGGCTTTGTAAAAGCAGTATATTGACTGCAAATTTTGCCACATTCAGTTCTCATTTTCTCATGTTACTGGATCACACAAAAAGTTCACAGCAACCAGTGGAATTGCTGTCGTCATTGTCATCTCTAGGTGTAGTATTACGTGAAGGAGAAAGCCATAGCAGGAAAGCTTCCAAACATTGCCAATTTACTCCATTTCTTCTCATTATAATGCTCAGATAATTCCATTGCACCGATCAGTGATTCCTGAGTGAGCAAATACTGAGATGTGGAGAGGTAAGTGCTAGATTAAACCAGACCTAAAACCTAATGAAGGCTGAAGATTTAAACTGGAACACACCGGTCTGGAGACTGGGGATCCCAAGTGCCCACCATGTGCTACTCACCTCAAAGAAATATTCTGGTGTAGTGACGGTAAGATGCAGTACACGTAACCTTAGGCCTGATTTGAATAACTGTTTTTATTGCCAAGGGAGGGCGTGAATCTTTGCATCTCATAGCAGTTATTTTCTTGAAGTGCTTCATTTTTAGGAGTAGCAAATAAATATATTGTTATTATTAAGTAACATCTGTCAGCTTCAGAAGCCTATTACACAGCAGCAGCTAGGCGTGCACTCAGGGGACCAAGTACAATTTACCCTGTGTTTTTATTATCATGAAATCTCCACGATACAGGAAGCTCCTGCTAAGTTTACCTTACCTCATCCTGTTTGGTGATACATTTTCCTTTCCCCGAACACTGGAGGTTATCTGAATGGCTTCCCACTGGCATGCAGGTACTGACTTTCACTACGACAGTCAAGCGTAGAGCCACAATGCACTTAGTAACTGAATCATTCAAAAAACCTTAAAAACAAAAATAGATATATTAAAAAATATATTCTTACTATATGAGAAAATGTGCTAATACATATTAATGCTCTAGTGCTAGACAAACAAGTAAAACTAAATTGAAAGAAACTGTCAGCTAAGAACATCATTGCTCATATTTCATACACACCTATCTAAATATAATGAATGGAAATACAAATTGGAACCTAGTTTGGAAACAAACACTTATTACATGGATTAACAAAATGAAGGCAGGCTGGTGAAACAGATCTACCCCCAGAACTCTAATCTGCTATCATTTTTGAGGTCTCAAATAATCAAATGCTTTCTGCCCGCTGTCTTCTGAGGTGTTAAAAATATTTTTCCTGAAGTTTTTTTCATGACTAGGAATACTGAAATAAAATTCAATGGAGAAACATGTTTAAATTCATTTATAAAAGTTACTTCAGAGCTCAAAAGCACACAGATCATAAACTGCATTACACGGGTAACAGATGGACAATCCCTTTGGCTGCATTTTTTATGAAGTTTGCAAGAACATACATACACAGCTTGACAGCATTTCTTCCTGTAACCACAATACGAGTATTATTTTCTGCTCTGCTCACTGCAGAAGGCATTACACAAGGTACAGCTGAACAAATGGGAACATTTGACAAGGAAGAGAAAAATGCAAGAATCTCTGGCTAGCACCAGTAATCGCAAAGGATTAAAAAAATAGTTCATTGGAAGCCATTAAACCACCCTGGAGCTTAACACCACAAAGGATGGCATGAAAGATAAAATGAGGTGCACGCACAGTCCACGACATAAACAATTCAGTCAGAGTTCATGTCAAAACACATACATGCTGCTCCTGTACTTCCCTTGTGCTCGAGCTGCGCTGTTCCACCACAGTGATTCGACTGCTGGGTTACAGCCCTTCTACGTGTGGCATCAGCTCGCTGCTTTGTTGTGGGAGCTTGGGGCAGAACCCGCGTGCAGTGACATAACAAGCGTGGGTTGGTAGAGTGCATGGAGAACATATGCACAAAAACCCCCAAAGGTCCTTCCATAAACTGTCAAACTTCAAATTGACTTCAATATCCTTGATGGAGGTAGACTCCTACAAGCCTAAGACTCTTTGCAGGATCGGTGTAGAAAGTCACAGACACAGAACTGCTGCAGGATTACACTTTTCTTAGAACTTAATAGCAGAAGAATTTATGTAAAAATGGTTACTTCAGATCCGTTACAGCCTAAACCTCTGAAGAAGTCCAAAGACACAATCTAGCTTCTTGCATTATAGACCGGAGACAGCGTAATATTAGTCAGGCAGAAAAAAATTAGCACAAGATAACATTTACAGTGAACAGTAATACAACAAAGTTTCATGAAACACTCTGAATTTCAGGTGAATTCTCTTACCAGAAGAGCTGCTAAACATTACTTACATTCAGCATATGAAAGAGTCAAGCGTGACTCATTCTATGAATTCCACAGAAGGCCATACAGAAGACTTCCATTCTTTATTCTATTTAGATTTCTCTTTTAAAAATGCCCCATGCTTTGAACAGTTTGTTTCTAGTATAGACAGCTGTGATCCCTAAACCGTATCTGCAAAGCAGGAAAATCTCATGTCCAATATAGAAGACATCAGCTTGAGTACAGTCTCTACAAGTTCACTAAATATTCTAAAAGACCAGATTAAAGAAAAAAAAAGTATTGGGTATAGTTCCAAATGCCTAATGATCTGTTTTGGCTAGTGAAGATTACTGTAATCTGCTGACCTCTCCAAAGCAAGGCAATTTATTCTGGCCTTAATACACACCCCATTTTTACCCATCTGTTCAAAGATGCAGCCAGAATTATTTCCTTGACCAACTGAATGCAATTGTCACTGGCAGTCATGCAATTACGTGAGAATGCTCGGAAGAATGTGGTATTTAGAAAATGTCTTTGGGTTCACATTTGCTTGTCTGAAGCAGATTGTTACATATACTTCAGGACAGTTCCCTGAAGGAATATTAAATCAACCTTCTTTGTGCTTTGAAACGTGTTACTATTTTGGTATCAAAAGCCCTCAGGCAAACCATCAGGAAAAAAAAATAAAAAAAATAATTATTCTCACTGGATTGCCACATATTTTCCTGTAATTTCTAACTATCTCATCTAATTTCTGAAGGCTAGAAAAAGAGAAACACAGCTATTTATTTTTACTGTGTAGAAGCTGCATATAACTTTCATCTAACCTTAAAACCTAGAGATCTCAGAAGCCTGTCTGATCATCTAAATATCATCCCCTACTTAACTCAGGTCATAGCACTTCAATTAATTCCTTCTCCAATTCCCATAACAGCAACTGAACTAGAGTGAATTTTAAGTTCTATTTTTACCTTCTAGGTAGGAGAATAATTTCAGAAGCTTGTTTACAGCTCACTTGTTATGAACAAAAAAATACGAAATAAAGAGATGACAGGTGTCATCAGTGTGTCCAGGTGCTTTCAGCAAGATCATATTATGCCATTCAGATTATCACTGCTCAAAGGTTAATTGGTTGACTGTAGATTTTCTAGGCTACACAAACTGATTTGCTTCCTTCACAAGCCCCATCTCTGAACAATACCTTCCTTCTGTGCAGGGCAGACCGCGGCCAGCAAGCTGGTCCACAGCAGGCTGCCAAAATAAGGAAGACTGAAGCTGACAGGCCACCAACTCAGACCATTATCCTACTGCACATTATCTTAACCGAAGACATAAGACTGAACCAAAAATGGCAACTAACTCTAGGTCTGCACCCAAAGCCAGCACACCCACACACACCCTTGCTTACTGCAAGTGGCTCAAATGGATTTCCCTGTATTCCACAGTTGAAACAATAGATTATAATTTTACTTCAGAAATATGGTAATGGTTCCTTAAACTAAAGTTCCAATTCACAAAAGTAGAGGTTTTGGAGTCCACTTAAAGGTTTCTCGGATCAGAGAGAATGACTGCCAAGGGGTCTGTGCACTCACTCCCGACGAAGCATCAGTCCCTAAATTTGCAAATTGTTTTTAGCTTGGTTTCCCAAGGAAATGAGACAGCAGTGGGAAGTCTATCAGTTTCCATCTGTTCCCTGCTTCTCTCTCACCACTTTCCCACACCAAAAGCTTTTGGGGTCACTAGCCAACTTCAACATTTTGCACAGCAGTGCAATTCTCAAAGACACTATGTACCTACAGATTGCCCACACAGTGCATAGCCCCAGCATGAAGGACCTTGGTAACTCAAAATGGGTAGGAAAACAAAAAAAGGCCCCCAGAATAAGGTGATGTCATTTCTCCACCCCATTCCCAGTATACAGTACAGTCATTAGCAAATCAACGAGTGCTCAAGCCTCCCAGTCATTCATGGGAGTCCTCTTCAGCATGTTTGAGAGACCTAACAAATGAAAAAGCGTAACAAGATGTACTCATGATACACTCCATGGTGAAAATTTACCTTTTACATGGTGAAATAGTAAAGGCATGCTTTTGATTTACAAACATAGAATCACTTACCACCTTTCCATGACCCTAATAGTAAAGGTATTAAGACCTATCAATACTCTCAGGGCTCTGACACTAATATTGTTCTAAAGAATTAAAAAAAAAAAAAAAAAGGGGGTCAGGAATCCTTTCCTAGTTTGCCCTAGGATGATTATCACATAGAAGTAGAAAAAAAAAGACGTGAGAAACAGGTAGATAATGACATTTTCAGTCTTCAATGCAGCACTTCTCTGCCATCAGTACCATGGGATACTTGTACAGAACATTTCAGATCATTCCCTAATGACACTGCTAGGCAACACAGCATCTGGGGATACAAAAATACAGCTGCAATAACAAAATTACTATTTTGCCCACAAATAGCACTAGTCCTAAGTGGGTACAGCTCTCCCAAATTCTCTATTGATCAGCGTGCTTACTGTGCTGTGTCACAGAACCCTTGGTCAGATATTGCTTTTGAAAGTATATACAGATTTTAGTATTAGTTCAGTAACTGTTCCAAATACTTTCTTTTTAAAAATGCACACAAACCAGCAATTTAAAGAATTCTTTGTTGTTAGTATGGGACTGTAAAACTTCTCATTGCATTTTTTCTCTTCTCCAAATTGATCTCGTCGTCACATTCAGTTTAACGATAGAAATGCTTTCTTCCTTCACTACCAAGACTGAAAACTCATCATGCAATCTGGAAAAAAATAAATCAAACATCTACTTTCTTCTCAGACATAATCACCCGTACAGTGATAAATGTGCTGCTGGTCAAGTTATATTCTCAGTAACATTACTGCGATTCAATCGGAGGCAGACTGACAGTGAGTACATTACACGGGTGTAACAGAAAGCACAATTCGGGTGTCAGAAAATGATATTTACAAACGGAGCAAACCAGCTGGATTCACTGAGCATAGAAAAATCCCCAAACACACACTCCTTACATTTCCTCAGAACAAACGGCAATTTCTGAATTTCACTGTTACAAAACAATTACCTAACTTAATAGCTTGACTGGATCAAACCCCATGTTAGGTCTATGAAATAGTCAGCTAGCAAGAGTACCTTTACACTTATGAGACTACTTGCATACAGTTTATTAAGGGAATGTGAGAGTAGCCTCAAGTGTGACCTTCTGTCACGGCTTCAAGGATTCTACTTACTGCCCAAAATAATGGTGAAAGCCCAGCGAAGGGTGACAAGGCTAATCTAATAGATTTCCTGTATCACAATTTCTCCATTATGTGCTTATTTATCAGCATCTCGACAACACTGCCAAGCTGGCAGCGAACTATTTTGGGAACAAATGTAGACGAGCAGAATCTCTGATACCACACTTGACAAAAGCAGCTGAGTGCTGTGGAATACAAATGACATCGCTGGGACTGTGATAAGGGGTCCTGTGGTGGATTGCATGGCAAGGATGTCTAGGATTTATCTATAGTGACTGGTTCAACTTAAGACTTATCTGAGTGGCTACTCTACTCTTAAATACACTGTACAGTATGTTACACTACCAGCTGAAGATCTCAAAGCATTTTACAACCATTATTTAAATGTGCCTCACATGTGCCTTTAAATTATGTATTGGTATCTCGATTTTACCGATCAGGTTAAGTGGCCTGTCCAAGATCTCTCAGTGTGAACGACGCTGTGATCAGCTGAAGGTAAATATCTTGACTGTGAATTGGTCAGAGAAGCCATATTTGAAGAAAGAAATCTTAAAAATAAACCAACAAAAGCTATTTCACCAAATATTACAAATTTGAGCAGACGAACCTCCAAAGATAAACTAGCAAACCGATTTCCCACTGTTCACTGCTAAAAGTAGCAGCGAATAAAAAGTAATTTTTAATACTTTACTGAATAATTAAAGACGACTCTAAAGAGTAAAAATTATTTAGATGCTAGCTTTAAACAGAATGCAGTGTATATAAAAAAAGTAAACAGTCTAATGTTTACATCTGCTTGTATGTGAGATGAGGTACACGTAACTTGATGTGGAAAGGCAGGGCAGGATACTGGTTTTTATCATATTTATAAAGATGGCATTTCTTATATAGCCTACCAACATTCTTTAGAAGGGCCCGGACTTCAGCCAAATGATTCAAGTTTTGCACTGTAAGGCCACCTTGTAAAAATGGCATTGAAATCAACACTCGGTCGACCTTTTTATGCTGTTTGCACTTCTGCTGCTGCTGTGGTTTCCTGCAAGGTTGGCTCCTCTGCCCAGAAGCCCAGGGAAGTGTGAGCAGCTGAACACAGTGCTCGGAGCTGCCTGCAGCAGAGCCCTGCCGGGCCAACTGCCCATGGGAACATGAAAACCCCAGTAAGTGGAGCAGTTGTCACCAGAGCCCCACACCAGCAAGGCTGCCTCGTGCAAGAGCATCTCAACGGTTCTGCGCACAGCCCCGAGCCTCGGCCAGGCAGAGCAGCCTGGGTGCTCCTGCTGCGGCTTGGGCAAGGCGCTGTGATTCAGTTTAGTCCAAAGTGGGTTGAGCTGCATGACTGCCACGGGCTCCCAGCTCACACAGCTGCTCAGGTGGCACGTGGTAAGTTGGTAAAGCTGGAGTAACTCAGTTCCGTGGCTTTCGGTGAATTCGATTCACACATCACCTATTATGAAATAAAACTGTCCTATTTCAGTTCTGCTTAAGTAAAAACAATTTCAACATGCAGCAAACTTTTTATTTTGACTGAAATAAGCACATGATTTTAAGACCTGTACTGATACCATAGAATCATAGAATCATTATGGTTGGAAAGGACCTCCAGGGTCATCAAGTCCAACCTTTATCCTAGCATTTCTCTAACCACTACACCATATCCTCAAGCACCACATCTATTTGTTCTTTAAACACCTCCAGGGATGGTGACTCCACCACCTCCCTGGGCAGCCTGTTCCAGTGCCTAACTACCCTCTCAGTGAAGAATTTCCTCCTAATATCTAATCTAAACCTCCCCTGACGCAACTTGAGTCCATTTCCCCTCGTCCTATCATTACTAATTTGAGAGAAGAGACCAACACCAGCCTCGCTACAACCTCCTTTTAGGTAGTTGTAGAGGGCAATAAGGTCTCCTCTCAGCCTCCTCTTCTCTAGACTAAATCAGGTTGGTTTGACCCATTTTGTTTGAATTATGTTAACCAATATTAATTCTATTCTGTTCTCTAAGTTTTAATGTTAATTCTATGTCAGCATTTCATTTCCTTGCTGATATTTAATATGAAGATATTTGACATATGCCTTGTATTTCCCATTTTACTGACATTATGTATTGACTGTTTTCACTCTCCAGGGAGATTTTTCATGTTTCAGAACTGGCTAAAACGAATTTGGCAGGAATAGCTTGCCCTCACAGTTAGGACTTGATCTTGCAATATCTTAAGCACCTTCCGTGGTAGGGGGTGTGAGCACTTTCATCCCTTGAGCTAAGGTGCCTTTTGTCAGCTGAACTCCAATAAAATTTTCAGTCCTTTGTTTCTGTACGGTTTGTGGATATAGCAGATCCGCCCACGTGGAGGAAACTCTGTGTGAGAAGCACAATTCAATAAATATGGCCATCAACAAAAAAGGAAACTTAAGAAGGTTGTTTTCCCAAAGTGAGACAGAAATGGTGAAGTTGGTAAAGGTACTCCCAGGTGTTGATGCAGCAGCATTTTTATGTATGCTTCTTCAAAGGACAGGCTTAAATCCTGTAGAAGTAAATGCATCGATGCATTTACTTAAGTAGAGTCATTGCCTCCAGGAGATTATCTTCAAAGACAGTTTTGTTGAATATACATTAGAAGTTAGATAAATGACCAGTCAGCTTGTTATTTTTGTAAAACCTATTGGTAAAGGATGGAATAATCACTGAGGTGTTAGTAATTCAGTAACAGCATTTGCAGGCATGTTACCATTGTCTCACTTGCCTCTGTCACAGCTTTGTTATACAGAATAGCAAACCAGTCTGTGTAAAAACTGAGTAGGATTTTCAACCAAAAAAGGTATCTTTTATACATAATTCGCTTTCCATAGCAGAAGTCTTAGCTATGCTAGAGGGCAGAAGCTTTTGTGGTTTAAAAAGTGAATGTAAACCCCTGACACTTCCACTGAACTTCTATAAATGTCTCTTATGAATGTAAAAAATCAATATTTATATATAAAATGATATATGTGGTCATTCAGACAGTTTACTGAGCACAGAACACTTAGGGATTCTTTCAAGTATACATGGAGCTGTTTAGTGCCTCATACATCTGTTCTGAAACTTGGTATTTTACATGTGTTTCTCTAGTAGTTAATGTCCCATCTGATTAAATATTTCTGTTATTATTTCAGACTACAAATGAGGTTGTTCTTGCTGTAGAATTCCATCCAACTGATGCAAATACCATAATAACATGTGGCAAATCTCATATATTTTTCTGGACCTGGAGTGGCAATTCATTATCAAGGAAGCAAGGAATATTTGGGGTAAGATGTCTTGATGTCAGGTTAGTTTTAAATCAGTGGAGATCTGCTCATGCTTTTTATAAATTTACTCCATTGTTACCATGTACAGTTTGATCAGAAACAAAAAAAGGTTAAATTCAGCTTACATGTATGCAGAGTGTATGGGTGTGGGTACATTACACTAATTACTGAGAGTACAAGCAATTATCCCTTTCTTTTGCTTATTTTGTTTCAGAAATATGAAAAACCCAAATTTGTTCAGTGTTTGGCATTTTTGGGAAATGGTGATGTGCTCACTGGAGACTCAGGTGGAATAATACTTATATGGGGCAAAACTACTGTAGAATCTACTCCAGGAAAAGGACCTAAAGGTAGGATACATTCACAGTTAATCACAGATTTTTAGATAGAGTGTAGATGACAAACATAAAGGATTGCGTTAGGCCTGTTTCCCTATTGCTTTCCTAAGTGTGTACACTTCCTGTTACTAACGGTTGGTACTAAATGTCTTCAGCTCTCATGATTTTGAGGACCTAAGAGCAATCTAGAGCTTCTTAATAATTAATTAATGAGACTGAGTGAAATGAATGAAAACTATTTTATCTAAATGTTTTCCATTTAAAAAAATGTGCAGTTAATTAGTTTTCCTTTCATCTTGAGATTTGAAAAAGGCCGTAGGATCAGTTTGAGGATTCTGCAGGGTACCTCTGCCTCTTTAAGGGTTATGTTGTAACGTGCTTAGTCTGACGAATTGAAGCCAATGTTGATCGGACTTGCATGCGAAGGAAAAATATGATGCATAGTTTTACCAATTACATGGATAACAGTATCTGGTTTAGCAGATACTCAAGTCTTGTCTGTAAAATATACTTTAAAACCCATCTTACTTGAAATTTGGGTTACACTTATTCTTTAGGGCAAAGTTTTTAAACTTATTCTTCAGGGCAAAACTTTTTGTAAAAAGGAAAGGAAAATGATTTGTTACTCAACATATGCAGATTGGCACAGTTGAGCCCTAAGGTAACTTATAAATTCAAGGATAATTCCTTTTACTTGGCAGCTATTTCAAACGTTCTGATTTAAATTGATATGCAAGGAAAACATTCCTTTAAAAAGTAAATTTTTTATGGTAAGACTCTTTTTATAAGTAAATCTTTTTCTCATCATTCAAGCTAGCTGCAATGGAAAAGTAACTTATCAAAATACCTTAAAAATTAAAAGTAAGTTCTTGTGCAAAAATTGCATTTTCACAATATATTCTTAAAAGATACGGAGTAGAACATTTATTTACATTGACTTAATTAAATGCGGGATCTTCTAATTGGTTTATCACATGAGACTGTCAAACTCACAGTGAGAGAGCATGCTGACTTGAACTGACTTGAGCCATAGGCAGAGTTAACTAAAGTTAGTATTTATTTGGGTGGTGTTTTAGTCTCTTTCTGTGATGGCTATTTGAAAATACGTGAGTCTCAAAGCACCAGAATCTTGTTTTTTTAAAAAAATATGCTTTCCTACAGCAGTTCTTTTGACATGAAGACCCAAATAAGATGCTAAAGGCTTCCTTTACTACCTTTGTTGTTTAGTTTTCTCATGTCTTTTTCATTCTTCCTAGTATTTTCCTTTGGGTAGGCTGCTGTACTGATAGATGGCAAATTCCAATTATACTATTTTAAGTGAGGCAACATGCAGCATTAGACATTAGGTTCATGCACCCTGGAAACTTTGCTATAAATAATTTGCTTTTAATTCCCATAAGACTATAGTCAACAAGTCTTTGAGTTTCTTTTAATAAAATAGCTTCAGTTCTTTTCTAATAATGACTTGCTAAATACTTACTGACTCTCAAGGACAGTTTCTCTTGCATATGGAGAAACTCTGTTCCCTTGGATAGCAGAGAAATGAAAGCATTTTGCAAATAGTTGTTGGGTTTGCCTTCAGAAGCTGTAGGACTATCGATATCAAAGAAGTTTATCTTTTTATGCTGTAAGAAAACACTACCACCTTGTGTTTGTAATACTAATGAGATACTAACAACCTGACAGTCCAAATTTAATTAAGCATTGTACACTGTTACTTTATTCTTCTGCCAAAAGCCACAGCTTCATGTAAACCTCAGATGAAAAAAATGAGTAGTGTTCTTTGTTATTTTCTTTTTGTCCATGTAGGAGTATATCAAATAAGCAGACAAATCAAAGCTCATGATGGCAGTGTGTTCACACTCTGTCAAATGAGGAATGGGATGCTGCTAACTGGAGGTGGGAAAGACCGAAAGATCATCCTTTGGGATCATGATTTGAATCCCGAAAGGGAAATTGAGGTAAGAAAGCAAGAGTGACAAGGAAATTGTGTTGAGCAAGATACTGACTAGCAAGACAGAGATCTCCCTACCCTTTGGAGGATTGGTGGGTAGGATGATAGAGTATCTTCTGGCTGCTCTCATTTTAGTGGATGACAAAGTTTTATTAGAAAAGTGTTTAAATTTTCAGGCTATAAATGAGCTTATATAAACTTCACCTCTCCTCCAAGTTGAACAGAAATTCTCCAAGCCCTTCCTTAGTTTCTTTTATTCATCCCTCTTTTGAGGATATTCTTTACTATTGCCTGTGTTTTTGTTATTGCCTGTCTGGAGAAAAACAATGTTACCAGGATTTCAGGTTTTTAATAGAACTTTGACATAAGGCAAAAAATTATTAGGATATAAATATGAATATTCCATAGGAATTAATCATTAATAAGCTATGTTGAGGAACTCTTATATTTCACTTTATC
The DNA here is from genome assembly GCA_024336885.1 of Actenoides hombroni. NCBI lineage: Eukaryota > Metazoa > Chordata > Aves > Coraciiformes > Alcedinidae > Actenoides > Actenoides hombroni. The sequence goes on along the minus strand of WUAM01000287.1, from coordinate 57,788,571 downwards.
CTAAACAAAGTGTTGTGATTATCATAGAATTGTTTTGGTTAGAAAAGACCTTTAAGATCATCTAGTCCAAGCCCACCACTAAACCACATCCCTAAGCACCTCATTTACATGTCTTTTAAATACCTCCAGGGCTGGTGACTCCACCGCCTCCCTGGGCAGCCTGTTCCACTGCATGTCTTTGTGATTTGGCTCTGTGGCAATGCTAGGTAAACAGGGATGAACTGGAAAAAATTGTACATTATAGATTTAAAAATACTTCTTCCCCCCCCGCCCCGACAATAAAATGACCTCTTGAGATAATGTATTCTTCTTAAATAGTTGTTCTACTAATGTTTTATTTCATTTACCTTGTGTCCAGTTATTGTAGCATTTTTTCTTTAAACTGTATGTTTAGTTCCACCTAGAGTTTATTACCTTGAATCTAATATTGACATATAGAAAACATGGCTGAGAGTAAGCAAGCATTGTCTATCATATACACCTCTTAGGCTTAAGTAACATACTCTCTTCATATCAGTGTCTTTGTTTCCCTTTTGTTAATAATATTACATTAAAGCTAATGTTTAATGTTGGGAAATATTACCAGAACCCTGAGAGACAACTTTCTGAATGATTGCACTGATTTTCTGTCTCGTGTGGCTAGTATTAGTGTATTTTCTAAAGATAAATCATATAGAAAACAGAACAAAGGCCCACTGTAAAATAAATCAGTGTATTGGAATTCAGGCATTCAGTGATTTAAAAATTTGCAGTCATTGCTGACATAAGACATATGAACACATACTTAAGGCTAATCAGGAAGCGTTAAGAAACTCAGAAAGCATTTACTGTGTGCTGCAAGTTTTATGTTATTTCTCACGATGTGTTTTGAAAAGCGAACAGTAACCATGTATTATTCCTATCCTTGTAAGGTGAGTTTTAAGGTTGTGGAGTGCATTTGTTTAGTGCATTTGAAACTTAAAAATCCATGTAATTAAAGTTGCAAGTTTTTCTCCTGACACTTAATAAAATGGCATAATTGTGATTGATCTGGAGTGAGATCGTCTTGTATGCGTGTACTGAACAAATAATTGAGGTTGTTTCGGGTCAGGTCCTGATCTAGTGTATACGTGATTAGATTGTTCCTTTTTACTGGGGGAACTGCATTTCTGGTACTGCTGTTGTGCACTGTTCGTGGCCTTCAAAAATAAGCACCTATCAAGATGCATGATGTGGTTTTACTGGTATTTCTTTTCCTAGGTTCCTGACCAGTATGGAACAATCAGAGCAGTAGCAGAAGGAAAATCAGATCAATTTTTAGTGGGTACTTCACGAAACTTTGTTTTGCGAGGAACATTTAATGATGGTTTTGTAGTAGAGGTACAGGTGAGCACAACTTTGTTTTAAACTATAATCCAAAAATGTAAAGGCTTTCCCTGCTATTGTGTTATTCCAGGAGAGTCTGTTCTATTCATTGTTAAATTATATGTATTTTCTTTTCAGGGACATACAGATGAACTCTGGGGTCTGGCATCCCATCCTTTCAAAGACTTATTTTTAACATGTGCCCAAGATAGGCAAGTTTGTATGTGGAACTCTGTGGACCACACACTGGAATGGACCAGGCTGCTAGATGTATGTCAACCCTTTAATGTTAAATATAATGCTGAAAAATAGGAAAAAGCTTTAATTTTCTGCAACACCCTTGTCCCATTTGATTGCAAGAAAAGAAAAAATACTATAGTTATGGCTTTAAAATCGGCTATTCAGAAGCTTTGATAACCTTAACCAGGCTCATCGGACATTGTATATACTGTAATCTGGTTACAATTGTCTGATGCCATTCTGACAATCCAAGCTGAATAAAACTTAGTTCTTTCTTGTTACAGTTTAACTTTTTTCCAATGTTCAAACAATCTGAAGGGGATATCAAAAAGTTGTGCAAGTTTTGGCTTTAGATGCCCTTCCTTAGTATCATTGTTCATTTCATGTTTTAGTTCTGTCCTAATACCCAAGCGAAAGTATTTACCCAGGAAAAAAAAAAATTATTGCACAGATTAAGGCTTTTACTTTCAAGAAGGTCATGTAGTGCACGTCGCAGAAACATAAAAAGAAAATCTGAGGATTATAAGGATGATGCTAACTGATTGTTTTTTCCTGTGTCAGTTGAGCACAGACTTAGGGTAGCTTTGGTATAGAGCAAGGTGTTTGACCATAAGGGAGCAAGTGGATAAATGATGTGTCTGTGCCTCTCTGTTCAGGAACCGGGACACTGTGCTGACTTCCATCCCAGTGGAGCAGTGGTTGCGATAGGAACGCACTCGGGCAGGTAAATGCCTTTCAGCTGAGCTGTGATGGTTGAAACTTTAAAGGAGACAGTTTGATACTATATATTGGAATTAATTTGCTTTTTATTTTTCTTGCTTAAGGTCATGTAGCCTAAAAAGCTTGGTGAAAGGGGCAGATCTTTCTTACATGGGTTAGATGAAGATAGAAGGGATTATTTGACTGTTGTTAAGCTGCTTTGGTTTTTTAACTACTTCATGAAAGCCCAGATCTTGATTTACTTAATTTTTTTTAAACCTTTTTTTTTTCCATGTGTTTCCGTGAGCATTCCTTATGGGCTTTAGCAAGAATCATATGCATTAATACTGTATATGTATGTTACATTAGTTTATGAGGTACAGTACAGATCTCTCTCTTTCCCAAATCAGACACACTTGCAACCTCTTAAATTGCTGTGGAGAAGCAAGTGAACAGGCTAGTATTTTGATTTTTGTGTGAGACATGGTTCAGCATGGCACATTGCTGCAGTTAAGTGCTATTGAGCTGTTCATATTCTTCATGAAAAGGTTATGTACTTGAAAACTATCAAAAACACAAGCTGAATCTTTTAATTTTGACTTCTTTTCAATATTCAAAATTTTTTTTTTCTAGTTCATAGTCAAACTCTGACTTGATATCATTTCCCAAGAAAGTAATCTCATGCAATGGATTTTTAGCAAGTGCCAATTAAAAGAAAAACAAGGATATTCATAGCATTAGAAAGGTGAAAGGAGCAGATATTAAATAAACTAGTATTTTTATTCTGTTTTTCAGCTGTACCTCATGGTTGACAGCTCGATGATAGAGTAATGCATAGTGCATGTAAGAGAATTGGGATTTTTTTTTGCGTGTGTTTAATTCATCCCCTATTTCTATTTTTTTATACCTAACCTCATGCCTAGAAAACATTTTAGGTTTGGTTTTTAGAAAATGCTGAGCATATGCAACATCCTTAAACTTTCCTGCATAAACAGAATGTTATATAGTCTTTAGGGGGTTTCCTTCTCCAAGATGAAGATGCAGCCTGCACTAAATTCATTAGGTGTAACATCAGGCTAGAAAACCTAGTTTTCCTTCCTGAGAACAATCTCCCTGAGCTTTCGTCTATTTGGTTTCCATGTCACCCCTTTCCATTTTTTCATCTCTTTCTAACTATCGCATTAAATTGAACAAGCGTTTCATTAAACAGAGCAGAAGATACTTCAGGCAGTATTAGTGCTTGAAACAGGGAAAAGGGAAAAGAAGGTCACGCTACATTTCTTGAGAGTTACTAGACACTTTTGCAATTATATCAAAGCACAGTCAAGGCATATCGAGCAGCCAAAGCATTCAGTCTGTTATTTGCTTTTGACTGACTATTTTTTTTTCCCCTCCCAGAGCATTTAACGGTTTAACTTTGTATTTTTAAATTGCTTGAAGCAACCAGTTTATACTGTATTGGATAAGTTTATGGCCTTGAGTGTTAGTTATTTGGCTATTTTTGGGGGTGTTTTTTTTTTACCCTGTCCTTGGAACTAAGCAGTTATATTTTCACCATTATATTTATATTGTGTTCTGAAATAGCATGATTCAATTATAGGTTTAAGATATACAAATGAAATGGAATTGAAGTGAGGCCTGGTAAGTGTACAAGTGGGTGTGAAATAAATGGAGTTGTGAATCAAGATAAACAGGCCAGTTTAAAATTTACTGCCTAACCTGCAGCATCACGCGCTGCTTTCTGTGCCAGATAATTTGGTCTAAGTGAGTTATTTCCCAGGGAATGAGGGCTGCATGACAGATCTTGATTAACATAGGAGAAAATAATATCAGTCCCATAACAAGTTACTTAATAATTTGATTCGTAGCCCCAAATGCTTAAAGCAAGTATTAAGTGAGTCTGATCTGTTCAGGCCTCAAACCCAAACCTTGGATGTGTCTACCTGTTGCTGTTTTAGTGCTGCTTCACTTTCAGTACGGAGGTCAGTCAGACATGGTTAGGGAATAGAGCATTCAGAAAACTGGGTTTCATGGTTAAAATTGTGATGTCAAGAAAACTGAATTTTCTACCTCTTTTCCCATTCTCGTCTGTTGTTTCACTACGGTGTGATTTATCAGACCAACACATCATAGTTTTGGTGTGTTTTTCATGTACCACTGCCCATGATGAATATTTCAGTATCTTTTCCCTTTTAGGGCTGTCTGCACATGGTCTGCTACAGGTTTTGTTACCACTTCTTTAGATGTCTGCTGTGTGCCTGATCATCAGTTTTCTGGGCATAAGCCTGGTTTGGAGAGAACTAATACTTTTTGTGGATCCTGACGTTAGCTGGAAGTGCACAGCTGGAAAATTAAAAACAACTGGGAATCAGAAATCCTAGCAGAAAAGTGGGTTTTTCAAGGCAATATGCATCCTTTTGCTGTGCTGCCAGCGGTATTATTTGCAAGGAAGTAAACCTTTCTGTGACTAATCATGTAGAATTTCTTGAATGCTGTACATGTGAGTATTCAAAAGTACTGCAGGAAAAAAAGACTAAGAAGATTCTTACACAAATGCTAACATTATTAAGAAAACTGAAGGCTGAGGGACAAGACTAGAGTAAGCAAGAGCCACAAGGAGTTAAATCAGTCAGTAGAGCTATTGAGATTTACCAGTTCAGCATCTGTTGTGGTATTAAGATGAAGAAACCTAAGTATCTCAGGGACCCATCTTGTAAGATGTGTTGCTTTGTTCACACTGATTAGTGCCTTGCAGGTTCAACATTTCAGTGTTAACTACATGTGGGAATTGCAAGTGTAAGTGCAAAAATATATTACTACTTTGGAATACCATTTCCCTAGTGATTTAAACTTAGTGTGATTTAAATTTAAAGAATATTTCTACACTCACAGATGTGAATTATCAGTAATAAATGTGTGCAGTGGGTCAGAGTTTGCTTTCCAAAAGACAGTAGTTTAAGGGGTTTTGTTTCTAAAAACATCTATTTTTTGGATAAGTTATTGGGATTTTTTTAAAGCAACAAACAAGAAACAGTTGAAAATGGCAAAAGTTCTGTCCTGTTTACATGAACTCATAAACAAGCATCGTATCTTCAGTAACAGCTGGGGGGAAAAAATCAGTTAAAAAAGCACAAAAGATAGAGAGCCACTATCTTACAGCTAGGATACCATTCATCCATTAATTTCATCCAGTCTTTGGATCAGAAGTTCACTGGGCAGCCAAGCTTTGCATTTCACAGCCCTAAGGACTTTTTCAGGGTCAGCTGCCATTTTCATGTTGCATGCCTTCATGTTCAAAGGACAATCCTCTCCTAAAACACAGTCTCCAGGTGGGCCCCAGCTATGTGTGAGAAGGCCCTGCATGGACTGCAGGCACATTTCATGGAGACAGGCTTTCTTGCTGGCATTTGCAGTGTTCGCCAAAGCACTGGGAGAGCTTGGAAGATTGAAGAGAGCATGTCTGATTACAGATTGTGGAAGCATCAAGAAACAGCTGAACAAGATGTGACTAGTGCTTGTTTTCTTAAATTATTATGAAAATTGTCACAGTGCACTAACTCTTTCTGTGGCCAGCTAAGATTGATGCTAATATCACCTGTTAGAAGAATTTTTGGAGAAGGACTGATGCCACAAAATACTGTCTCCAAATGCCAGATGAAGTTCAGTGTGCGCTCTTAAGAGCAGCAGACATTTTGCATTGTGTTTGATGCTGCACAATACCACCTCTGTGCTTTCAGTAAAGCAGGGGAGGGAGTGCATGTTTGTCTGGTTGTATTTTAGGCTTTGGGTATTTTTATTTTTGCATAATGTTACCTGGAGGATTACAAGGTTCAGCTAACAGCCTTAAAGGACCAACCCAAAGAGCAGGTGTCAGGGCCAGTATCAAGAGTGCATGTCCCTCCCGCAGCAGCCTCCCTGCCCTGCCCTGGTTGTATATGTTGGGACACAAAGTGCTCAGTTCTTCCCTTGGCTGCTTGGCAGAAGCACTGTGTAGCACGGTCAGCAGTGGGAGGGTGTGGGAAGGGGTACCCATCCATCCACTTTGTGGAAGAATGCTGCATTCAATTATTACTGTGCTGTTCATCAGTTTCTATATCCAGGCACCACAACTATGATGCTTAGGATAAATAAACGGGCATCATGCTGTGTCATCTGGCTAGGTAAATAGATCTGACAGTACAGTGTCTAGGTTTTTCTGGTAAAGCCAAAGGTCTTCCTGTCTCCTGTTCTGCTGTCTCTGCTCAAGAGGTGTGTTGCCCATCTGGGCTGAAGCATTGAGGAGCCTCCACCGTGTGTGGAATTCAGGAAAACACAGTATGAGACAGTAGAGCATTGGCTTTCAGACCAGCTTCTTGTGTTCTTGAAAACCAGATAAATTGAACTCAGCGATGCCTGCATGTGTGTTATTCAAACTGCTGTTGTCGTCCCCTCAGGACTTACTTTTAGAGCAGTTTTGCTGTTATGATGAAGTGTTTTATCTTTCTGTGGTGGCAAAATGGCATAAGTACCCTCTCTCTTCACCGCTGCTGAATTCTTTTGTGGTTTTTGTTCTTTATTTAGTTCTTTGTTTGTTTGTTGTTTTGTTTTGTTTTTTATATATTTTTTGGTTGTTTTTTTATCCACACCCCTATCGGGGTTATCAGCCAGGTAACCTTTTAATGAAGCATTTGGCAAGGCCAAAAGGCAGCATAGTTTGAACTTCATAGCAGAATACCAACCTATAATTTCTTATGTGTTCAGAGAACCCACAAGGCTTCATGGTGTAGATTGGAAATTAGAAGTCCACTTGCAGCAGAGGATTACAGCAGAGAAACTCTGAGTGTGGTTTCTGGTGCTGTCCAATGCAAACATATTAGCTGTTTTCCACTGGTTCCATCTGTCTTGCACACAGATTATTCAGCAGTCCATGGCATGTGAGACTGGGGTTTTTTTTATGTGTACGTTGTTTAATTTCTTTCATGTGGTTCTCTAACCACAAGCTGGTTTTAAGCCATAGGGACCAGGCCACTTTCCAGACACCTAGCTGCCAGACACTGGCTGAGCACAAGCTGGAATCTCATCTCCATCTGTAGAAAGCAGTGATGTGTGCTGTTGTTCCTGGAGTTTATTTTAGGTTATGTAAGTTTGTTATGGAATAATGGTCCTAGCTTTAGCAGTGTTCCACTGAGTTCCCTATGAGGCAGCGAGTGGAATTGCCTTACTCGTTTCCACAGCGTGTGAACTCAACGTTTGCCACTAGGGATGGAAACCTGACTGTGGCTTATGAACAACAGTTGTGAGATCAGGATTTTGGAGCAAAGAAATTGAATTCTGAGTACAGTTTTAATGTGTTTAGCCAAGTAGACATCTTACATTTTCATTATATACAGTTATGTATATCTGCTTTTATTAAATTTTCCTTGTCTTTGTTTTGCTGATATTTGCTGTATTTAGGAGTTAGCTGGGCATCAGACCTGTTGCAAAATGCTCTGGTTCTGCTGATCTTGCCCATCTTGCTGTCAGTGGCCATTTTGCTATACAGGCCACTGAGTTTTCGTAAACATCTCTGAACTTCTAACATGTGCCTCATAACTAATACTGCAGGTTAAAAGTCATTGTTAAGTAAGAAGAGATGCAATTAATGCCCTTAGTTATATATAATACAAGTAGGAAATAAATTTAAAAATGCTAGGTTATGAACCATCAAATTTGAGTAAATTGTTATTCCCTCTTACTTGGCTAAAATTATTCATAAAAAATTGAAAGAACTGAGGGGAAGATATCAAACTAGACTATACTTTGTGTTTAGAATAAGTCTGGAAATGTTCTAAACTCCCCCCTACTATTTCTCTTTTTATTTTTTCTTAACTTTGCTTCATACATATTGAAAGATCACTTTTTATATCAAAGCTGTTCTCAAAATGGGGAAGAAGCAGCACATTAAAATTCAGCTGTAGCCTTAGGGCATCAGTATGATATGGTTCAGTCATGCTAGTTATCCAGTGGCATGTTTATCATCCAGTAGACATTTTGGTGATTACTACAGTGTTCAAAGGAGGGGAAAAAAGTAGGGCTGTATTTAGAATCTTTATATACTCTTCACTGAAACTTGTATTGCTTTGTGAACCAGAAAAGTGTTCCATTAAAAGCAGATGTTCACTGTGCTGCCCTTGAGGGCTAGCATGAGAAGATGAAGGCAGGCAGTGATTATTGCTCTTTTGCTTGCTTCTTTTGCTTAGTGAAAGTGATACTCATTGGAATTCTCCTCTCTCTAGGTGGTTTGTTTTGGATGCGGAAACAAGAGATCTGGTTTCAATCCATACTGATGGCAATGAGCAGCTCTCAGTGATGCGCTACTCAGTAGGTATGCAGACTTGTGCATTCAGAATAATTGCTGATAAATGAGATGTCTGTTCTGTTACACGGTGTTAAACTACTCCCCAGTCACTACAAAAGGCAGAACTTCGACAAAATCATTTCAGATGCTTAATATATAGCTGAATATTTGCTTACAGATTTGTTTGTGTATGAAAATCTTGGAGATTTGTAACTGCAAACAGTACAGTTGCCTTTCCCAGCCTTTCCTTCATGTTGAACTGTGCTGTTACAATAAATGTTAGCTTTGCTCCCAGAAAGATACAAAGTTCTCAACTAAATAGTTGAAAAGGTAACAGAAAAGTCTGTAAAAAGCTTAGTATTTCAGTGAAATTTTAATGTGCTTCTTCAATAATTTTCAAGTTTATTAAAACCATAGAACAATGCTCAGATCTGTCTGAAACTCAGAGCTATTTGCTATGGGATTACATGGACTCTAAGCCAGTACTGAGTCTCCTCTTCAGACGTGACACGACAGATCATCAGAGACCGACTCCTCTCTGTTAAACTGGATGGAAGAACACCCTCGCAAATCTGTTTCTTGTTTGCTTTTGGATAATGTGCCATGTCAGCTGGCAAAATGTTCCTCTGTACTGCCATATCTGCCAAGCGCAGCAATTTGTTTTAAAGCACTGATGTTCATTGACAGTAGAGTCATTTGATCATGATTCAGGGCAACTGTTGTCCACGTACTTTTTTGGGTTTTAATGAGACACAATGCAGGTTAAAAAACTGCTTATAATGTCTGAATGCTCCGCTTTTTTAGACATTATTTAGTGCTGATTTATATGCAATCCCCACCTCCAAAGCTAAGCTAACTATAGAGTAAATATTGTTCTGCTGTTTTTGTGATGCAGAAAACTCAGGCTTGCCTGCTGTTGAGAATTTCTAAAAATCCAGTGCAATCTGAGGATTTATACCCTGTCCACTGCACACTTTAAAAAAAAAACAAACCGGGGTGAAAGAACTTGACCAAAAACTATATGCATGAAGTAAACAGATGCTGTCTGAAAATCAACATAATATAAACAGTAGTTTAAATGAGACTACTTAGTGATAAATCTGAAATAATTAAAATTTGGAAAACACATTCTGTTAATTTGCATCAAATATTTTATGTTGTAGATGGCACCTTACTTGCAGTTGGATCCCATGACAACTTTATTTACCTCTACGTAGTAACAGAAAATGGAAGAAAGTATAGCAGATATGGAAAATGCACTGTAAGTTTTGGAGAAAATATGATCTCAGTTCTTGCATTTTGATGTTATACATACGCTAAGATGTTGCACAGTGGAACTCTCTCTGGTATGATGCTTTTCCTTTTTTATTTTTGGTTATATTCAGCATTTGATTGATCTTAAAGTTAGATCTGATGGGTACTGCAACTGTTAATGTTAGGTGAACATTTTTGCATGAAATATCACTAATTTCTCAGACTACTGACTTTTTCTTTGAAATGGGAAGTTACCACTAAGATGGAGAAATGCCTTGTTACCCATATGACGATAATCCAGGAAAATATTACACTTGTTTCAGGGTATTTTCTCCCTATTGGTAAAGTACACCTTGGACCAACACAGTAACACATTAAATATGTAATTTTGGAGGCTGCAAATATACATTATCTTCAGCTGTAATTATTACTACAAAATTTGGAATTGGGGCATACAATAAACAATAAATCTCTGGCCCAGGATAAATAAGTGTAGCACAAGTAGTGGAATTTATATTAGTCCTTACACTTCTGTGAGGTTGTCCCAGTGCTAAACAGACATGAGTTTTTTGCCTTTAGTTTTATCTAACATCCTGGCCTTAAGTTCACCTATCTCTTTAGGCTAGAGGGAAAATTTATATAAAGAACATTTCAACCTTCATGGGATTTGCAAACGATATCATAAGAATAGGTTTCATGTTTGAAATGTGAAATGTTTCTTCTAAGGAATGCATTCCCTGCTCAAAACACTTTTCATATGTTTGTCACCAATTCAATTTCTTTAGTTTTAAAAATGAGACAATTTTTCAGGCTGCTTGGTTAATTTGAAAATTGGAGGTAAGGGGAACATAAGGATAAATCGGAGGGATTGTTTTGGGGTTTTTTATGTCTAAGATTTATTTATTTTTTTTTTTAATTTTTTTTTCCTTACAACTTTTGATGGAAGACTTGCAGTGAAAACTGTTAGGTGGAAACAAACAAGCATTAGCCAGTTCTTTAGTGTGTGGTGTCTTTGAGAGATTTCTGCCTGTCATTGGATGAGAATGCCATGCACTGCTAGAGTATGGGGGTCTGGAGCAGCCTGGGTCCAGCTGCTGCTGGGGGCATGGGACAGCCAGGACCAGTCTGCAGTGTGCTGGGTTTGCCTCATCCCTGCAGCATTCAGGCTGGCTCAGCAGGCTTGGCACTGGCATGAGGAGGCTGGGAGGTAAGGCCGTTGGCTGTGCTGGAGACACCTCAATAGCAGGGTTGTGGTGCAGGATGAGCCAGGACATCCTGAAACCCCCGAGCAGGGTACTGACAAGATTAGCTGATAGCACAGTGGTCATGAGACAAGAAATCAGATCTGCAGCCTTACCGGGGAACTGGGGCAATGGAGAAACTGGTGATCCTACAGGGAGGTTAGACCAGAGCCCCAGTGGGGCTGGTGGGGACCGCAGCAGATGGCTACACCTCAGTACAGCATTCCACCCAATGACATAATTTTAACTATAAAAGATAAATCACTTGGAGATGACTAATCTTAATGTATGTAATATTTAGCTTGCTGTGTATTTCAAGGTCTCTGTGAGCTCTTTGAAGATGTATGAGATTATTTATTTCTGTGTAGTCTATGTATTATATATCAGGAGAGAGCATATCGTAATTTAAAACAGCATCTGGACGTCTGTCGGTCCCTCTGCCTTGGCAGGAAAAGGGTTTGTAAAAATGGGTATGGGAGAAATGAGCATTGTTATACTTAGGCAGAAGCATTAAGGCTTCAAAGCAGATTTCTGTTAATCATTTTTTTTTCCAGTTCAAGTGACTACGTGTAGATGCCAAAATTAGCAACCTGGTTTCTGTCGGGGCTGAGCTCTCCTGACCCTTCCAACTTGAGCAGAAGGCAGTGGCATGTTAGCTGACCGGAGTGTGCTGCATGGCTGCCGATCCAGTTTCATGTGCCCTGCACCTCCCCTCTGTTGCCTGCCAGGATGCTGGCAGATTGATACCAGTTTGATGCTAAGCAGGGAGACACCCAGGCATGCTCAGGACCTGGAGCACTCTCTTGGCCGGTGCCTGGGCGCTGGCACCACGTCCTTCTGGCTTTCTTCTGTCATTCAGTAGCCTCACGGGTGACCTCCAAGTAGTATGACTCAGTTCTCCTGGTAGTCAACTTCTGGTTGTTTCTTCCAACTTGAATACATTATTTGAATACTTCCAGAAGGATTTTATCTACTGAACCAGCACCAGCTTGTGCATAAGGGCTGCATGCCCACTGTTACATTTAAATCCCCTTTCAGTCACGACCAGGCTTTCTGCTGCTGCCGAAGAGGCGAGTCTCTGGCCTGTGAGCGTGTTTCCACAGTGAGGGATGGTGTTGGTTGTGATCAGAAAGAATTTCAGATGAGGCGAAACAACCGTTTTGACTAGTGCAGCTGTTTCTTGAGGGCTTCAGCTATGCAGACAGCAATGTGGAGGTATGGGCCGGGGTATGAACTTCCAGCCTGTCAGCAGCTCCAGGGTAGCTGGTGCTGTTTCTGTTTGCCTTACATCAGAGATATCTGTTAGCAAAGGAGAAGCAAGTGCTGTGCATTTACCAAGAGGGCTGTGGGGTGAAAGCCACACAGGCAGTCATGCTGGAATATTTTATACACTAGACTTAAACTGAAATAATGAGTGTGCCTGCCCAATAGGCTGTGTGCATTTCAACCTTTGCACCACTTAAGTCTGAAACGGGTAAACGTTGCCAATGAAGGAGTGGGTTTCCATTTAGTCAGGTAGTTTTACTAGCCAGTGATAATACGAGTAATTATGTTCGTTATATATAAAAGTACGGAAAAGGAAAGAGCAAAATGTTGCCTTATCAGTGGGCAGCTACCTAAGAAAGATTTTAATAGAAAACAGGATTGTCCTACTAAAACTTATGACAATATTATATTCCAGTTCATTGTTCAGTAATCACTTGCCTGAAGGGATTTTGCAGCATGAAGCCCCCTGGCCAATTGCTTTGGGCCAGTCCTCCCCCGCCACCCCCAGGAATTTTAACAGCTGCCAAATGTCTGGCAGGATTTAGTAAATGACTGACCAATTCTTTTCCATGTTGGACTTCACTTGCAAATTTGAAGACTTGGAAAATAAGGAGGGAAGAAAAACTCCTAGCCAATTGTGCATTTATTTTTTCTTCAAAATACCAAGTTTGCATGTTGATATCATATATCCCACCCATGACTGCAAAGCAGTTATGTCAATATACAGTTCCTCTGCTTGAGTCAGAACTAGTTCGTAAGTAAATAAATCTTAAAGGGTAGCTTTACTCCCAAATGTTTTTACAGTCTCCAACAGAGGACCTGGGGACAGGGAGACAAACACTGGAGTATTTCTGCATGTAATTCTGGAAGCAATCAGAATCTTCCAGAGTTCTTTACAGAGAAAGATGATGTGGTGGGTGCCGTGGCATCCAGTGCGTGGCAACTGCTGGCTGGGCCAAGAGACCTTGCAGGGGGGCCAAGGGACACCATCTTCATAATGTTCACTGAGAGAGGGAGATGAGTTAGCATCTATTAATAAAGAAAGTGGTGTTTTGTTGTCTGTCAGAATGACTAGGAAGGGGAGAGAAAGGGTGGTCCTATGAGGGGAAGAGGAGCAGTAAGAATAAATGGAAGGGTAGAGGAAGAAAGGGGTGACATAGGCATCACTTAATTTCCTCCCTTTTCCTCTGCAGAGAAATAATTTGTTCCTACGTTATACAAATTCGTGGCTTCTCTGGAGCCTCTAATAGCTTTATTATTACTAATATTATTATTACTACCAACAAGAAAGTTCATGCACAGGAAAAATCTGACCAGCTGCATTTAGCTTCTCCCTCAAAAACAAAGATGGGCATTTATCCCTCAGTATGCTCTTCATGTTGATAGCTAAGCAATTAGGTCAAAGTGTGTCGATTCTTTTATAGAAGACTATATCTCCAGGCAAGACTCCATTCAAAGCTGGCACTAATATGCCTGCAGTGTAAGAAGCACAGCAGAAACTTTCAAAAACCTTACAAGGGTATTCTTTTAATACCGGTCCTTGATAATGTAGTTTTACGTGGTGGTTGCTACCTAAGATATCTTAAGTTTTTAGAACGAGCAAAGGTTATTTGAATGTGCATGCATTTAACGGAAATTATTTTGAATTAATAGAGAAATAGAGTCCTATCCGTCACTTGGAATCTAAAACTGATCCTGTGCAAGTTACTTGCCTTTCTCTATCAGTAACAATATATACTTTCTTAATTCAAGTACAAATGTGAGTTCATCCATATTTTAGCAACATGCCTACTAGGAATAAATCATTCTGGGTCCAAGAGGCACACGGTTTACAAGTGAGGAATTCACTGTGTGGTGGGAGAGGGACGATGTCCAGCCTGTGTGTGTTTGAGCTGTTAGCAAGTGTTGCACTACGGAGTAAGGAGCCTTTAAAGGAGCACAGGTTGATTGAAGCAGATCAGGGATGGGTGGGGAGGTGCTCTTTTGCTTTTCAGCTGTACCATCTGTGGGTGCAACTCTGCTTCTGTTTGAATTGAAATAAGTGTTTCACATTGGTGTTACTGCATTCTTCTCCAGGGACATTCCAGCTATATTACACACCTTGACTGGTCCCCAGACAACAAGTATATAATGTCAAACTCAGGAGACTATGAAATACTATACTGTAAGTATGAAATTAAATACATTGGAAACAGAAGTATGTATTAGCTGTCAGAATATTTAGAAGAGTGTGTTTGATCAGGACTGTACAAAATGCTTACTGACAAAGGCACCAATTTGAACTTGTGTAACCTGATAATCTTGATGTTATTCAGAGCTCTGTATTACCTAATGGCAATGCCAAATATAGCTTACTTCTTTACAAGGTCATAAATCAGTTTAACAGTGTAGAATTTACAGAGCAAGTAGCACTATGTTTTTATGTTGGCCCAAAGTTCTGTAGATTGAAAATAATATATACAATTGTCTAATTAGTGTCAACAACACTAGTTATTTTGGGGAAATAAAATCAGTGGGTCTGTGCCACCGTTCTGTTCTGGGGTTTGTTTTTTTTAAATATATCTTGGCTAATGGTGTTGAAAACAAAGAAAAATAATAATACTACTTTAATGAGTTAGTGGTAATAATGTTTTTATGTTTGTCTTCTTTAATATGTGAAAATATTAATTTGATATGTAGTAGTTATGTCAAAATTTCAACTTGCATTGTGCCTATCAGTCTGATTTTTATATTCTTGTCATGCTGTGGCTTTAACTAGAGCCAAGAGGATTGTAGTTCTGTTGCTGTACAGGCAAGAATTGCCAGCAGTTTAAATATCTGCCACCTTAACATGTTCTTTCTGCCTGTCACAACTTAGGTTTCAAATCTGGATAGTGCAGTATCTCAATCTACCGAAAGGAAGTGTTGGTGCTAATAATTGACTTCATAGGGAAGCAAAGAGCTTCCTTATAGCAAAAATATTTCCTTGTAGCAAAAAGCTGTGACGCATTAGTATTGGGCTGGTGTATTGAAAGATGAACAATATTTTCTTTTGTAGTTAGAAGTTGAAAAGCAGTCTAAGGCTTCTCTGGCAGTAGTTGCTCACTGCCTTAAAAGCAGAGCTTCCTGAATGATTGATGGAATTTTAGCACATAAGTGGAGCTGGTAGGAAGGAGAAATTATTCTATTACAGTCTCTATTAAAACATTTAGTAGAGTAGATAGCAGGGGATTCAAGCTGCAGGGAAGTGTTTTTGAGGTGCGCTGATCTGAAGAAGGAAATGTGAAGTAAATCTGGCTTAACTATCAAGCAAAGCTTCAAGTGTCTGGAATTTGATAAAGGTACTGGTCTGTCTTTGCCTCTGCAGCGTGATTGTAAATTGGTTTTAATATGCATTTATTTGCTGTCTTAGCACCTTTAAAAAGCACACATGTAAATATAATTTTATATGGCATAACTCATTGACCTTTTTTTACAGGGGACATTCCAAGTGGCTGCAAGCTAATCAGGAATCGTTCTGACTGTAAGGATATAGATTGGACGACATACACTTGTGTGCTAGGCTTCCAGGTGTTTGGTAAGCACCATTTATCTTGGTTTTAAGCTATTCACACTGTGCTTTTATGTTCTCTTTTGCTTCAATTTGTCATTAGAAATACACCATTAATGATTATTGAGGATAGAGGTGAGATGACAGACCAAAGAGACCGACCACAATACTTCTCTGTGATATAGAGCACTGGATGCTCTATAGACAATGTAAAATTGATTTCTATTTAGTCTTGAAGTTTGGGATTCGATTTTCTGCTGTCATTTTAGGCTACCAATTTTGAAGGCACTGCAGCAAAAAGATTATATTTTTCAGTGCTCATACAGCACGTGCGCGTTCTCCTTTGCTTACGTTCTTTTGGGATAAGAACATGTTTATGTGAGTGTAGGTTATAGTTCATGACTTAAAATCATGACAGCACTTTGACACCTGTAGTCAAAGGTGAGTAATATACACTGCTTCTAAAGAGCAAAACTGCTTTAAAGATTAAACAGATTATTTTCTTAGTAGGTTATTTTTAAAATACACAAAAAAATTTGCAAAACTGACAAATCTGATTTTAATAGTGCAGTTGGAGAGTGTGACCATACAGTTCAACCTGCTTTTGCTGAAGGCAGCTCTGTTGGCCATAAAAGAGGAGCCCCCCATGAGGGGTTGAAAAGTATGGTTCAGCCTTGTCAAGTTCTGTGAGCAGATGCTGAAAATCTTACTTCCACCACTGAGATCAGGTACCTGCCTCTGTTCCTCATATTGCTGGAAACATCAGAAGCAGGTAAATCAGTGAATTCTTTAGAGGTTAGGGTTAGGTCTACGGATCTTCTCTTCACAGCTACTAAGAGTTCAGCTCCTAAGTATCAGTTTATATGTATGAAATCAGGTAAGTCCGAGTGCTTTCTGTAGCTTCTAATACCTATCATGTGTATTTTAGGACTGTCATGTGCTTAATGAGCAAGTAGCCTACAAGGATTGCAGTTGATGTGTGGGCTAACACTGACACTCTTATGTGATGCATTGCTAGGGTGCAGGCATTTGGTGCTTTGTAAGCAGGCTTGATTTCCTTTCTGGTTACCAAAGATCTGGTCAGAGCAGGGAAGGAGAAGGAAGCTGACTACTTGATGAACTTCATAAATATTATTATTGTTTGGAGCTTGTGCTGAGTAGCAGAAATAAACAGGAGCATGCTGTTTATGAAGCTGAATAGTGTTGCATATTGATAGTTCAATGAAAATATTGGCTCCCATTAGCCTGAGAACCGTGAACCAGTTTGTGTACATGTTTGTTTTTTATTCAGTCTGTCTGGGTGAAGTAGAGAGTGGATGACTGTTTACTCCTGATGCTCTGTGCATGTAAGTCTAGGATGACAAGGAATTCGTCCACAGCAGTCATTTCCTCACTGTCTTTGCTACTGTAGCTGAAATAACAATGCTACACAAATGCCTTTTTAGACATGGAGTATGAGGAGATTCAGGACACTCTAGATAAAGTGAAAAGAAAAACTCTGATGCTAATATGACATCTTTCTCCGGAAGCAAAGAAAACGCTCTGTAAGGATTGAACAAGCATTCTGGAATAGCTTTGAAGCTGAAGCCATTTTACATTTTATGCAGAGTACTTAAATCTACCAGAAATGTAGAGGTAGTGGATGTTGTCTCTGTTGCTTCTGAACTTTTACCACTGTATTTGGTGGTAGAGCAGATGGATTAAGAGGAGCAACTCTCTGAATCTTAGTGTTTTCACAAAAGTGTCCTTCACTCCTGGCCGAAGGAGATGAGGTGTAAGAGTGCAGAAGGAGTTTAGACCATTGGATTTGCCTCTTTCACAACTGTCAAATAGAAGCTACTGGTGACTGGAGGCAGGCTGGAGATGAGAACCTCCAATAGCCACTGTTTTAAGAAGCCTTTTTACTTTTTGTTTTTAAAAAGCAGATAAGTCTTCTGATCCTGTCTGCATTTCCTTTCTCTTTTGGATTAAAACAAACTTTAACCACTCTAGATTGAGTTCAGTTAATCTCAAATGCTCTTGAAATCTTCAGTGTGTCAAAGGACCTGGGAGTGAAGTAGATAAAGCAGATAATGTGACGTTATTCTCGGGCAGAACAGAATATATTTGAACTTCCTAGCCAAGATTCATCAAGCCTTAATTTTATATTGTCTGGTAGTCTGACACCATTTGCGGAATCTTAAAATTACGGCTTGGTCTCTGACAAAAGCAAGTATTTTCCCATTAAATCAGACAGTGCAGCTATGCAAACCTAGCAGATATTTGCTGCCCAAAGAAGTCTGGCTTTAACCTGAGAGTCAGCTGGCTCAGGGATCCAGACATCACTTTGATGTTCAGGAGAGAGGGTTAAATTGATGGGATTTGGGCTTTTGGGTTATATGTTTTGCTAATTTAGTTCTGCCGATAGTGTGTCTGTAGGCTCAGGCGTTGCCCTGTTGTCAGCAGAGAAAGAGGATGGAAATGCATGGTTCAGATGAGAATAACATCACTCCTTTTGGCAGCTGATAGTACTATATTGGCTCAGCAGTATCATCAGTCTGCACCCTGAGCACTTAAGTCACTCTCTCATTTACTGCACATTTCCCACACTTTAATTTGAGCACATTCTTCTGAGATCCACTGCAAGCTAGGAGAATTTATTAAAATGGAAGTGATGCTGTTGTACCAAGTAACAAAGTCCTTTTACTTTTTAATCTTAGTCATTTTTACAGGTATTAAGAACTAAGAACTTGGTCATATTAATGTCTTGTTTTTTACATGTTTGATGCATTGAAAGCAAATCCTGCTGGTTTATGACAAAGGATTGTCATACCTTTAGAGCTGCTAAAGGAATTTGTGAACATAAAATATGTTAATAAGAGATGCAATCTTGCTTATTAGTCTTTTTAATCTTATGTTAAAAAGAAGAGGAAATAATATAGCTGTTTGGCACAGTTTGCCTAAGTTGGTAGTTGAAACTTCAGGAAACTGATTTAAAGTTCATTTATTACTCCAACCTGATGATAGTATTTTATTCACAGCATGCAGGATAAAGTTAAAATTCATTCATTTTGAGCTACTTGAAAATTCTTAAATAGCATATATTTTTTTCAGATTGATATCATTGATGTGAGTGCACTAAAATGTTTCTAAATGTTTCCTTAGCTTTTCATGTCAGTAAATTACCTATAGTGTAGCTTATTGGCCTTGTAACAAGCTTAACAAGCTGCTTTTGTTATTCTTCAGAAAAAAATAAAGTTCTTATTTCAATCACTGAAGAATGGAAAAAAATAGCATTTAACTTTAAAGTTATTTGCCATTTTGCTTAAAAACAAGAAGAGACAGTGTGGGAGTTTGAAGAAGATAAGGCAATTCTAAGTCGGCATTTTATGTTGTGTAAAATAGTAGACAGCATATGTTTTTTATTTTACCAAAGTCAGTGATTGTAAGGGAAGAAGATGATATTTTCGTATCTGATGATGAACAGCCCTCAGTCAATCAGACACACATTTTTTTTGTGTGGGAGGTTAAATTTGAGGGGGGAAATTCCTCCTAACTCCTGAACTAATCAGAAACTCAAGTCTGAACTGTAAAATATTTACCTTTGGCATAAATTAATATCTTATAACCCTTTGCTTACCTTTTGTTCAGCTTTTCTTACAGATGCAAGTCATCAGTTTTATTATGGGAATCTCTGAGATCTTTATGTTTTTGTTAAAACTAGAGCCTTCCCCCTCCCCAATTTGTTCAGTGCTTTTCATCCATGCAATGTTATTCTTTTGTCTAGACATATCTGTGTCATTCTTTTCACTGAAAAACATACTGAATTTTACTTAAGGACCTGACAGCACTTACATCTATGAAACTAATACAGGCTGTTTCTCTGCAGAGTATCATCAATCAGCTATCTCCTTTGAATCATGCAAATAACTAACATTGACAATAAACCCAAAAGAAATCACTGCATGATGTGCCATACCTGGGCTTGTTCCATGCTCCAGCATTAGTCTTGCTTTTAATATGTTTGTGCATGAATGGAAGTGTTAAATTCAGAGTTGCTAGTTTTAGCAGCAAACTTAATCCTAAAATAAGCTTTAAACAAGACTGAGGTTTTGAACAGGAAACGTGTAGTAAGCACAAGTGGTTATCCTGGCCGAGGCTGAGGGTTTGGGAGAACAGGGGGTGGGAGACCAGCATTAGACTAGAAAAATGCTCATGACGTTTCATGCAGTGCATATCCTGTTTTCCAGTTGAATGTTTTATTTACCTTTTGTAAGGTTTCCCTTTTTCACAGCTTCATAGATTTTGGTTTTATTTATGGATTGTCTTTTAATTAATTTCTAAAACTACTACTGCTAAATATTTGTTCTACCCTCTCGTAGGAGTTTGGCCTGAAGGATCAGATGGGACAGATATAAATGCCCTTGTCAGATCCCACAACCGAAAAGTGATAGCAGTTGCTGATGATTTTTGCAAGGTCCATCTCTTTCAGTATCCCTGTTCTAAGCCAAAGGTAAGTCTAGACCAGTCTAGTCTCTGTGCTTGTTTGCATTGCATGAAGCTTTCCTTGCCAGACGCCTGCTTCCAGCTTGGTCATTTTGGAACCTGGCAGCCAAATAGCTCATTTATATCTGAGAACAATGCTAGAGACAAAAGCGTGGGTTTCCCCATTAAGTTCATATATAAAATAGAAAATTAAAATTAATATAAAATAATATACCTAAAAGTGAAGTGGCAGTAGTTATCCTTGAGTTCTGGAGCAGAGGCTTGATGCTTTGCATTTGCTGGCCTTTGTGTTAGCTCCATATCTTTTTGCATAAAGATCTAAATCTGTCCCAAGTTACAAGCCTTAAGAAGAGAGGATGTATTGTGAGGGGATACCTTAATATAAATACACTTCTTTACCTTGCATGACTAAAGAGCTCTCTTGAATGGGTAAGCTGAAATCGTAGTAGTTTTACATTTCAGCATCATGTGCTCTTCTAGTCAAGCATGTAATTTATCTTTCTTCTTGCTTTCAACAGGCTCCAAGTCACAAATACAGTGCTCACAGTAGTCACGTGACAAATGTCAGCTTCACCCATAGTGATGGTCACTTGATTTCAACTGGAGGGAAAGACATGAGTATTATTCAATGGAAACTTGTGGAGAAGGTAACTCTGCCACAAAATGACATTGTTGTAGACATCGGTGCAACCAAAGTGCCCATCCCTGCTAGTGAAAATGCTGTACAGTCTCCTGCACCTCTCCCACAGCCTTTTAATGAAATGAACCAAAACGAAAGTGTAACTGGCAGCTCTCCAGCTTCTTTGGAGAGCAACTTGGAGCAGTCTGCAGAGGCTAGCGAAGAGCAAAGTGAGGAGCAGAGCGAGGGGAGCAGCCTGGATCCCACCGAGACGGGCTATGAGGAGCCCTCCAACGAGATGAGCGAGGAGCACAGTGAATCCACGGTCACTGAAGAGCAGCAAGATAACTCACCAGCGTCTTAACGCTCCCAGCTCAGGCGGTTGTTATTTTCCCTTGGTGTGCGTGCTTTCATTACAGGGTGAGGGTTCAAATAGGGAAAAGTAGCTGAGATTCATGACCACTCCAGCTTTTGAGTTTCAGTGGGATTTTTAGTCTGAGCTTCAGTTCAACGTGTGGAACCATCCCAAGGGCCTGGCTTGATGGTCAGTGTCAAGATCTGGTCACAGTTAGTAGTAGACATTACCATAGATGCATTTAAGTTCTGAAATTGCTGTCAGGAAGTGGCATGAAATGTATACTGGAAAAAAGGTTAGCTCTGAGAATTAGCTGAAGTAGACCACCTTAACTATGTGAAAGTGCTTCCCGAAAGAACTAAGCTGATGGGAAGTGCTGAGCTGTTCCAGCTGGGGAGTCCTGTGCTGCTTTTTCCAGGTGCGAAGACAAACAAAACAAAATGAACAACCAAAAAGCTCTTTGTAGGGCTGTTTTCCTTTGTTTTTTCTTAATCAGAAAAATAGAGAAAAAACTATGTAATGATGCCATGTGTATGGTGATGCCTTCTTGATCTATCACATATGCAATTTTCTAACACTACTAATTCCTAGTGGAGTCTGGATGTGTCCACAGTTGGTCTGCCCTGGGTGCTGCTACTTCTGAGGCAAATCCTGTTGAGGAACAGTGTTGTCTGTTCCATTTTCACAGAATATTTCATAACAGACTAACCAAATACTGGCGTGGTTCACTTTTCATGACCTGAAAGTTGATTTAAACTGTAGGACGTAATTGTCTCTTCAAAGAATCGCGTGCCTAGAGAGTTTGAAACTTCAGAGAGTCTTTACAGTGACTTTGATATGAACAGTAGAGGAAGTGTGGCAAGAACACAGAAGTCAGATGGGCTCCAGAGTTAAACTTTAAGCCTTCAAGCAGAACTTGCTCCATCCCTAGCAGAAATATAAATACAGTTAACTTAAATTATTAAATTGGTGCTTAGGATTAGTTTATTGAGTTGATAATTTTGTCTTCTGAATTTTTAGAGGTAACTCTAAGAACCATTAAACTGCAATCTCAACTTTTTTTTTTTTTTTCCTTTTCTTTCATCTCCCCCCC
>WUAM01000287.1:57681315-57765379 GCA_024336885.1 Actenoides hombroni | reverse complement strand
AAGGGACCCTCTTGTTTACAACAGTTCCAGAAAACCTCAAAGTAGTTCCCTTCAGATGGAGGGAGAAATGGATTCCAAGCAACCCATCTGTTTAAACTGTGCTCTGTACATAGAGTTTTACTGGAGAGCTCTAGTATGCCTGACTTGCAAATTTGCCAAATAGCAACAGTGGAAGATAAAGGTCAACTCATCAAAGTTCTTGGTTCCAAATGAGGAATATGCTGTAGGTTTAGAAAATAATCTTAGTAAAGGAGAAAGGATTTTAGAGCTAACAAGGCACAGAGCTCTCTCATGTCATTTTTATCAACTCCACATAAGCAACACATTTCTTCTTGAAACATCTGTCACCTGGGGTTGCCATGTAAAGTGAGAGTTATAGTTGTGATATTCTTGTGTTCGTAGTTCAGAAGACTCTACTAATATGCAAAAAGCCTTACAGCTTTCAATTGCTGGCAACTACTGTTTAACAAATAATTAAATCTGTGATAATGGATGGAAATGGGTGGGATTATGTAACTGTAGATGTTTTAGAAAAATAATTGTGAATGAATTATGATTAAGAGTGTTTCATGTGAAGATGTTTGAGCCATTTCTATCTATCATGCATTCCTGTCTCAAGGCAGAAAATTTTGAAGATAAAAAAAATAAAATAATCCAAATAATATATTGCAGTGTCTTTTTTCATATTTGTTCTGATTCCTTCTGTACATAAAGTGGATATTGTGATCACTGTTGCAGTGTCTTGAGTCTGTGAATTTGGAAGAACCTTTTTAACTTGTGCTTTTTTTGATACTTCCTAGACTGCCTAAAAATAAGTTTTTCAGCATTATAAGTAATGCTGACGCTCCTAAATACTCACCTTGTTTACTTTTCAGAAGTTTTATGACATTTTCCCTTTCTACTTCTGATTAATAGCCTATTAGTATTATCCTACTGTAGCTAATTAATGGGCAGCTGGCAATTACAAATAGGTATTTCTCCTGATGCAAAGTGCAGGCTACCTTCAAAGGTTCTGCCAGAAGCTTTCTTCTGGAAGTCATGTGAAAAGTACAAGCTTATTTTGAATATGACATGTTAAATACCATGATGCTTCCACATTCCTGATGGTCTCTGTCCAATTGCAGATGCGGAAGGTCACAATATGTTTAATATATTCCTCGTGAAAGAGTCTTTTAAAAGGCTTTGAATCATCTCCATTTCTTGCAGCTGGTTTCTGTCCTTCACAAAAAGGGAGGGTGAGGTAGAGAAGAAAGAAACCTGCAAGACAGACAAATACCTCATGTTTATCCCAGCTTAAAGAAAAGAGAAAAAAAAGGCGGAATTGACACTCCTTGAGTTTGACTGGAAACTTCAGTGAGTCTTCTATTCCACCAAATTGTCAGGAGAATGCTGCTGTTCTAACTTGAGCAACAAGCAGATGTCCTAAGGCCAGGCTGTGCCGTTTCCAACATACCCAAAACATCATGTACCACTTTGCCCTGCAGACAACTGTGCAGTGGGTGTGCTTTTCTAGGCTCTGCTCCTATTCTCTCCAAATTCAGCTCAAGGCTTTTGCTGCTACTTCTCTTCGCTCTTCTTCCCTGCTCTTCTTCTCTTCTTCTGGGATGCTTAGTAAGGTAGGAGTCTTCCTGAAGAGTAGGTAAGCTGGTCATCTGTGAGGGAGGCTTCATGGGGGAGGCAGCATAGGGGTCCAAGTACCCGCTCTTTTGTTTGGGACAGCAGCATCTACTGTCAGTTGAGGTAGCTACAGCAACGGTATTTGTCATGTGGAGCTGAAGTTCAGGGTGAATGCTCCACTGAAGGCATAAAACTATAACAGCATCCCATTTTACACAATTGAAAATTTAAATTCAAAATTTGCATTAAAATTCATTTGGGTTGCAGAGTAAAATACTTAAATGTTATCAAATGGCAAGGCTATGGATTCTTGCAGAATGCATCCCTATTGGGCGCATGTCATGCAAAGTGATATTAATTGGGTTTTACATATAAAGGGCACTTTTTAAGGGTATGAGCTCATAGGCTGGATTTTTTTTCCTCATAGAAGTTCCAGAATAGGAACTGTAATTTTTATTCTAAATAACAACTACTAGTTTTCGCATATGATGCATGTCAAGCTCCAGCCTGTAACTTTTTTTAATCATCTCTAGAATGCATAGATTCTGGCATTGTCTCTGAAAATAAGGCAAAAGTTAAATTTTGATTGTTATACTGATTACAGTCCACAGCGGAACAATATGTTGTATTTTCTACTTTGTGCCTTACCCCATAACATGTATTGCACCCCCTTATATTTCCTTCAGTTCAGTGCAATATTTCACTTGAATCAGGATAAAAGTACGTAGAATGTCCTTGTGAAAGTTAAGCTTGGCTGAGCCAAACAAACAACAAATTCTCCTTTCCACTGCCTCATGCCAAGAAAATGTTGGTTCCTGGCAATGAAAGGATTAATGTTACATGAGGTGGATTTTACTTGTGCGATATTTGTGCTGCTTATTTGCTTTCCTCCTGAACAAGTTCAAGCCCATTGCCTAATCTTTAATTCTGACAGATGTTTTATGTACTAATACTTCAATCAACTGAGAATGAAAAACTGCTTACAGTAGAATTATACAACTTAGAAGACTGGGCAGTGTACACGTTTTAATGTATATAATGTGCGTGGTGTGTCTTTGTGTGCTTATATACGTATGCAAGCATCAAACCCACGTGACTCAAGGGTTGGTGGTTTTTTTGTTTGAAAGAGAAGTGTGAATGATTTTGCAGTGAATTCAGAAGATTTAGGAGCATGGGGGGAAAAGCGTTCTTACCAGGATGGGTTGGTAAGAGGGCTGGTTTCAGACAAGATGGCTGGGAAGGGAGGTGCAGTGTTGGGATACTGGTTGTACCAGAGCTGTTTCCTAGGTTGGATCCCCAGTACCCTCCTGTGTGAGCCCGGCTGTTTCCCTACGTCCAGATGGACCAAGCTGAAGCTTCTGACACATCCCCATAAAGTCCCCTAAGTGATACTTCACAAATGCAAGATGCTTCCAGATAAATGAAAAGCCCCTTCTGAGGTCAGCTGACCTTAAACTGAGCACAAACCTCCTGTTCCTCTTCAAAAAGAGAAACTTGAAACAGAGAAGCTCGGCTGCCTCCCAGCGTGGCTCAGCATGTGACAGGAGTGCTGGTGGGGAGGACGGATGAAATGCCCCACTGAGGAGAGACTTCAGTGAATGGATTGGTTGCCACTGAAAGAGGAAGGAAAAAGCCAGAACGAAAACCTGACACTGTACATAAGCCACAATGTTGAAATGACTATAAATTGATTTTAAGGGAAGAAGTGGACGTTATCAATGGGTAATTCAAAACCAAAGAAATTTAGCTCTTTTTCCCTGCTCCATACCCAGTATTGCCTAAACCTAGGAAAGATTTCACTACTTCTCTTAGATGTACTGGATGGTTACAGGGGGATTTTGAGAAAGAGCAAGTTTATGGGGATTTTATCTAGGTTTTATTTACAGCAATTCAAGAAAAGAATTTTCTTCTAAAAAGTTCTTCTAACAAACCAAAATCTGGAAAAAGTCCACATCTTCAAGGAATATGAGTGTCCATGTGATTTAAGTGGTGGGTTATATAGCCCAGCACCCTCTTTAGGCAGGAACCTCTGGGAACTTACCATTTCTCACCAGACAAGTCATCTCTGGCAGAGTCAGCAAGGTCTGTGTCTTGTTAGCAACCTCTGCTGCATTACCTCTGTGTACGTCATGTTATTTTGCTCTCAGATGATCCATGCTTTCTTGGTTCTTTGGGACAGCTATAAAATAACACTTTCTATAAATTCTTAAAGACTGCCTGAATTACACTTGGTTATGTTTTCCATGCTTTGTTTTTTGAGAAAATGCCTTTAAGTTAGTGTTTCTAGAACATGCTTTTGCCTGGTGAGCCAGGTAAGTGCTCCAGATAGCTCTTGAGATACTCTATTCCCTGTTGTGGGATGTTTCAGCAATTCAATGTTTCCGTCTTGCGTCACTTGGTTTGTTAGTTGACCTTGCTCTGAATCCTCCTTGTGGCACAGCACACTCCCTCCCAGGCTAAAAGCAAGATGTGATGTGTGCTTTTAATGCTGCTTCAGAAATGATGCTTTTTTATGCTGCTTCAGAATTTATTTCGGCTTCCTTTAAATATGCAGTCTTGTCATTCTAGTTAGTGTCAGTGTGTGTGTGCATGTGCCCTTTTTTTCCCCTCCCACACCTCTGTTGAAGAGATCAGTCCTTGCTCTGGTAATAATTTTTCATTTTAGTCTCTCTTATACATCTATAACAAAAATCCCTAGAATTTTGTATTCTGTAAATGAGTGTTTCTGGTAGTGTGTGGACACTCACAGTAGAATTGGAAACTTAAAAAACTATTTATGTCCTAGGTAAAAGGAACTTGGAACAAACTTAGTGTTACTGTTACATTAGAGAGTCCTGGAGGCTCACCTCATAGCTCAGGAAAGAAAAACAAACAAACATAAAATCCCCAAAAAACCAGCTTGTTTGCCTTTAATAGTGCAGACAAAAAAAAAAAAGTTTTGAATTTGACACTGAAAGAGGGATGAAGCAGAGCTAGGTAGTGGTGTGTGTATGGACGAGGTAACTGTATGCCAAACTTACTCTTATTACTTTTCTTCTGGTCCAGAGGTGGGTATGAGGTGCACTCCTGCTGTGGGTGGGCACTTTGTTTTCCTGTGATGCCGCAGATTCTACCACAGGCAGAATTTCTGTGGAAAACTTTGTTTTCAGCATTGTGTTGATTAGAATACTTCCTTGAAGAACTGGACATTGCAGAACGAAGAGTGGAGAGAGCAGTCAACATCTTGTCCAGGCACAGGTATCCTACATTGCTAATGCTAAACAGATTTGTTGTGAATGCCTAATGTGAAATAGCTATACTATAGACAGGGCTTTTGAAAGGATCCCATTTGCCCCACATTTGGGGGGGCAATGTCAATTGAGTGTGCAAAGCCAAGTTTCTTTTGTCAAAAGTTGCAATGCATTTCTTTAGATTGATTCACAAATCAGGAGATCTTCAGTCCTGGGGTTTTTGTGTCAACAGGAGGGGAAACAGATGTGAAGCATTTTAAACTTTCAAAATAGCATATCTAGGAGGGATTTTTTCAGGACAGTTGTCCGTTCCACCCTTTGCCAGGACCATACAAATCTGCTCACTTTCTATTTGTATGCAAACATGTACATACACATAAGTTCTGCTTATATTGGAGTATTCTGAATTAGAGTCAATAATTCTCTAGAAAAAAAAAAAATCCATTAATAATTGTCTTCCAAATAACTCTATTGGAGTCCTTCCTAGCATTGTGCCTCTGATGCCTCTTTCTTTGAGTAGGCCTCTTGCTCTGATAGATTATTATTATTATTATTCAATTATACATGTTTCAAAATGTTTTTTCTTTCAAGACTATGATGACCTTCTAGGTTATTTCCAGGAATTAGAGTCTGTCTCCCGAAACATCTAAAAGAGAAACGGCTGCAACTTGCATAGATCTCCTGTCTACTGAAAATTTTGGCTAAGGCTTCAGCTTGTCAAGATGAAGTTATCTTGTGCTGACATGGCAGTTAGAGACTAAGTAGGGCTGGTTGTGTATGTATGTAAATGAGTATCCCTAAGGGATGGGCGGGAGGTGGCTGTGCAGTGGGTTCTTCGGCCCATGGTGGCTTACAGTGCGCTATCAAGGTTGCCCTATTTTGGTGAGCACGGAGCTGTGGCACATTGTTGTTATCAGCCCATGTGATGTTCCTGGAGCAGTTTCACTGCCTCATGTTAATTCCTCCTGGAGTTTTCCCAGTTTGGCGGCAGCACACAAGCTATTGCAATCCATTAATTTCTCAGAGAGGAGAGGAAGAGGTTTTTGATATGCAGCATTCTCCTTTACTTCTTTGATTTTTACTATTTTTCCTTCATCCTTTCACAGTTTTACATTTGTTTGACTGGAAACAGGTGAAGGAACACATCACAAAGCTGGCCACAGGTTTGATTGGGAAGCTTATGCCTGTGCTTCCCCTATCTCTTTGGAGCCTGACCAATGTCACAGATTTCAATGTCCCAGATAGCATGATAGAAATTCTGATTTAGCTCTGGTTTAAGAAAAGACCTAGGGGAACTGTGAGCTGTGTCCCTTTTTTGGGTCCTGAATTATTGCCAACTATAATATCTCTTCATTGCATGCACTGTCTTCCCAGAATGACCCTGTGGGAATAAATCATAACTCTACAGCAAAGAGCAGGAAGGATTTTTGTGCTTAGTGGGGAGGGCTGCAGATGGGGACGGCTGCCATAAACAGCTTACTTGACAGTCCAGCATTTTGCTGAATTGAAAACATTTCTAGAGACTTGTCTTACTGAATATCATGGGAATTGGCTCATGAATTTCAGGCTAGATGCATCTGCATGAAGTTGTATGCACAGAGAGCTTGGCCTGGAAGTACTGTGCTCTGTGCCTATGTTCTTGCTGCACATCTGTCGTGTTGTGCTCCATAAAATATGTATTTAATGAAATGTACGTGATATGGAGGGAATGAATATCATGTGTACAAACAGGCAAGTTTTTGATCGACCCAACATGCAACTCTTTTGTAATCCTTAAGCGGATTTATTTGTTTTCCCTTGTCCCTTCAGATTTTCAAAGGCACTCCATGAGGTTTATTCCTGGTAGTTGTCAAGGAGTTGTAGTTCAGAGTCATTTTCAGGGAAGAGCTGCATTTAAACATCAATAAAA
This sequence comes from Actenoides hombroni, assembly GCA_024336885.1. Classification (NCBI taxonomy): domain Eukaryota; kingdom Metazoa; phylum Chordata; class Aves; order Coraciiformes; family Alcedinidae; genus Actenoides; species Actenoides hombroni. Next base: position 57,758,623 of record WUAM01000287.1, on the reverse strand, counting down.
TGCACTATTGTTCTCTTCTGTGATCCAAAATTGATCAAGCTACTGCTGATAATGTGACAAAACATTACAGTAGTCAGGCTGCATAGTTACTGAATATAGTTGTGAGAAAAAGCCGATTCATACAATCATAGAATTGTTTAGGTTGGAAAAGACCTCTAAGATCATCAAGTCCAACCATTCTACAATTCTACATAGTAATAACAATTAAAAGCCAAGTGCAGTAAAGGCACACTGTTTTAGTACAGGTATACAGACATGATAATCAGACTTGTTTTCCTTTAGTAGTTGCCTTGGCTGAGTAACACTGATACTTGTTTTTCCTTGACTCTCATGCACTAACCACTGACAATATATTAATATAATGACAGTTCTTGCTTTCTGATGTAGTGCTGCAAAGGAACTGTTGACGTTCATTTCAGAAAAAAGTCTTCCTCTTCTTACCATGAATATGGGAATTTCACACCAGGCAAATTTTAAGCTAGCACTAATAAACATTTACATGAGATTTTGTGGGTACGAATTTAAGCTTTAAAGTGGAAGGGTGACTCTGAGTGTCAATTACAGAAGGAAATATGTGGTCTTGTATGACTGACACAACAAAAGAGCGAGTTGCACCACTGAATTTTCTTAATTGTAACAGACAAGTGTTCTCCAAACACTGGTGTATAGGTAGCTGGGTTAGTTAAACAGTGAATATATTCTAGGAAACAATGATATGTTTCTTGAGTAATTTGAAAACTGAAAGGAGGGAGAATGCTGTAAAAGGGGATTTGCATGGGTGGGTCATCCTACTTTTCTTAGCAAAGGAGTGTTTTCACCACTACCACATGTTGCAGGCTAGACGGTGGTTTTGTGATTCTCGTTCTCTAAAGTACAAGAATTTGACCTTTTAAAAGTGTCTTTTATATTCTAGTAGAGAAAAGGCAATAGAAAGTATGTTGTGCAATACTCTGTCAAAACTTGTTACAAAGCAGACTTTCCTAAAGGATTTTCCTCACTGATTATTTTTAACCAGTGCTCTTTAATAATTTTTTTCTGTGCTCTTTTTTCGAAGGCCACTAGAATAAGACGTACTCTTGATAGTGCTCCTACAATTTGTTTCTAATACCTGTCTTTACCCAGGGATATTATTCCATTTAAAAAGAGTTCATTGAGTCAGTGTGCAGATAAAAGCTCTGTTCCTCAGAAATCATGTCCTTTCCCACCACTGCACCCTCCAGGTGACTTGGATTTCATGTTTTCTCTTCAAGCAGGTTCTGAATGTCTTCCCTCTCTCAGGTATTTTGTGTCCATGAATTAGAATTTGCCTTAACATACAGAAATTGATAATGGTTAATTTGACCATTGCCCTTAAAGGAAACACATTGCTATTGAGGATTTACGTGTCCAAGCTTAAGTTTCAGAACTTTGTCCTTCAATTTTCCTCTGAACATCCTGTCTGTTACACAGGCTGTTTAGGCTACCTCTACCTATGAGACTATGGGATATCCTGTTTTGTAGCAATGGCCAGTCCTGTTCTTCCAGCTGTGCTATAGTGCACCGTAGTCTTCTCTAACCACCACCTCAGTGTAAATTAGAGCTAGATTGACAACCAGCTGTGTTGCTCCCTTTCTTACCAGATGGCAAAAGTCTGCCTGGGTGGAAAGATGCTCACAAGTCCCATCTTAGGCTTGTAAAACTCATACACCCAGTGAAGACAGGAGGATATGCAATGAGACTGTTTCCTTTCTCATGTTGCAGCTAGTGTATAGCCTGGGAAACCCTACAGCTTTGCAAAAATTTCTACAAAGACACTTTAGTTAACTTTTGGTTTACATTTTTTCCCTTTCTTGATGAAATATTTTTATTAATTTACAGTACCTTTGTTATAGCTGTGATAGTGTCAGTTGGCTCTGTATAGACTTGTACTAAGACTGAAACTAAACTGTGCTGCACAGTTAATTTTTAATTTTCAATATGTTTTCCAAAAATATATCCTGTTCTGGATATATTTGCCTTTTTTTGTTTGTTTTGTTTGTTGTTTGTTGTTATTTTATTTTTTACTTCCTCGTTCACTTGCAGAACGTCTGGTATTTCTTTTTGCTTCAGGTAGAAGCTAGTCATTCAATCTTTCTACCAAAACGCTGACCCCATGGTGAATGGTATCAATCATCAGGACCTCTGGTCTCCACAGTGGCCAAAAAAGGTGTTTCTCTTTTTCACCAGATTAGACTGTGAGTGTGTCAAAATAGGATTTTGCATCTCAAGAAAGTTTAAATGAAGGGGTTTGTTGTTGTTGGGAATTTTTGGGGGAGGGGGTGGATTTGTTTGGGGTTTTTTTAATTAGCAAATTTTATTTTGGTGTAGCTGGTCTATAAGGCTCAGAATTAAGGTGCTCATTTTCTGGGAAGGAACACCACAGGTATGCTGCTAGCACTGATAATGTTTTTTTGCCACGTTGGCTTGTGAGCAAACACTTCTCTCCAGCTCAGCCTCTGTGTTCCAAGCAGCTTCACCAAGAAACTGTGAAGGGCAAGTGAAATTCCACAAAATATCTTCAGCAACATCTTAAATCAAAGATATTGATCTCTTCTTTGCAGAGAATGAAAAAACATTACTCTGTTGAAATGCAGGTATCAGATCCCCACATCACACTTCTTGCTGCTGAATTCTGCTTCTGCAGGTGCAATGTGGGTGTAAGCCCTTCCGCAGTGAGCAGCTGCAGCCAGCTGCCATCAGAGAGGCTGAACTCTGCCTTGTAAATTAAATTCAGCTGCTCGATCTGATCAGCCACAATATGAAACCCTATGTTTGCATCAGTCTGAAATTTTTATAGAATAATGGAATGGGTTGGGTTGGAAGGGACCTTTAAATGTCATCTAGTCCACCCCTACCTACAAAAAGCAGGGACATCTTTAACTAGATCAGGTTGCTCAGGGACCCATTCAACCTGACCCTTAATGTTTCCAGGGATGAGGCATCTACCACCTCTCTGGGCAACCTGTGCCATTGTTTCACCACCCTAATCATAAAAAAATTCTTCCTTATAGCTTATCTAAATCTACCCTCTTTTAGTTTAAAATCATTATCCCTTGTCCTGTCCCAACAGACCCTACTAAAAAGACTGTTCCCATCTTTCTTATAGTCCCCCTTTAAGTACTGAAAGTCCACAGTAAGGTGTCCCTGGAGCCTTCTCTTCTCCAGGCTGAACAACTCCAACTATCTCAGCCTTTCTTAATAGGAGAGTTGTTCCAGCCCTATGATCATTTCTGTGGCCTCCTCTGGACCCAATGCAACAGGTCCAGATCTCTCTTGTGCTGAGAACTCGAGCTGGACACAGAACTTCAAGAGGGCTCTAATCGGAGTGGAGTATAGGGAGCAGAATCACCTCCATTGACCTGCTGGCCATGCTGCTTTTGATGCAGCCCAGGATATGGTTGGCCTTCTTGGCTGCGAGTGCACATGGCCACTTCATGTCCAGCTTTTCATCCACCCATACCCCAAAGTCCTTCTCTGTAGGGCTGATCTCAATTTTCTTTATAATGCACAAGCTGCTTTCTTTCAGCTTTTTCACTGAAGAAGGAAGCAGAGTTTCTAAATCAAGTCAGATACCCATATTTCCATGTGCCTCCATGGTGCTCTGCTGGTTTGCACCAGCTCTGAAGCAAGCTGGAGCATGACATGGTGCTGTTGGCTGCACAGGGAGGCTTGTGCCCGTGCAAGGCTGCAGGGCACAGGAAAGTGTATTTATGGGCTCTGCTCAGTGACGTTCCACTTCCTATCAAATCCAAAATCCAGACACAGACCTTCCAAAGCATTGCTGCAGGTAGCTTTTCAGCATTAGTTTTTCTTATTATTATGATGCATCTTTAAGATTTTCAACCAAGGCCCTTGGAGGGAGGCATCTACTAATTTGTTTGCTGAACTTTCCTGATGGGGATAAAAGCTAATTTAATGGGCAACTCTCGTTCTGCCTCTCCTAAACTGGGAAAGACAGACTTGGTAGTGAATTATTTGATTAATTTTTCTGAAGGGACCCTGATTAAATGAGGTAGCGATGATGGAGTGCTAATGAGTTTCTTGTCAGAGAGAACAGCACTGTAAAGGTCAAGTTTTATGGAGGAAAGGTTTAAGGAGAGATCCATCTACATATACATGTGAACTCAGACCTGCCATACTAAAACTGTGGTGAGGTAAATTCCCACAGAAAGCAGGGTCAGGGACCATCCTACCCCAACTCTGACACTGGTCAGCTCCAGGCTGGTAGAGTTTTCCTTCCCCTGCTCTCAGAGATGGCCCTCCTATGGTGATGGGTTTTGCAGCATTAGCTACACGGGCTTACCCTGAGCTCCACGATATTGCAATGAATGTTGAAACATTTAGACACTAGGGATATTACTCACATGCCTGTGCCAGATACGTGAAAAGAAAATAAGAACAAAAAGTAAACCCTCCAGAAGCAGGGGAGGGCCTGCATGCATGTTTAATTGAACAAGAATCAGGCATTTTGAAGTCTTTCTGAGAAAAACAAGCCTAAGCCTTAAGCTAAAATGCTCTAAGGCCATTTCGAAAGCTATTCCCTCCCCTCCAGCTGATATAACAACAGGAACCAGTTTCCACCCCCATCCCTGTTTTATCTGTTTCCCTTTAGTAAAGTCTGAAGAAAGTATTTCCGCTCCCTCGCCCTCCTTAAACCAGGAGGCTGCCTGATATCCCCTCAATCCACTGGAAAGAATGAAAACTGCCATGGGATGACTTGTTCCATTAAAGACGTGCACAGCTCCTGATCCCCAGGACAAAGGGTGACGAAAGGTGACAGCTCTCTAAATGTCTGTGACTGCCTCAGAAATCCTGGTCTGAAATATAGAGATGTGGGAGAGAAGCATGAGGTTTTTAAGCACACGTCTTTGAAAATATGAGAGCTTAAAAAGAATTGGGTCACATCTGACTGCTACCATCTGGCCCACTTCACTCCAAGATTACCCAGGAATGTATTTCACATGTGCCTTTGGAACAAGATTGTGAGCTGCCAAAAAGAAAATATTTTACAGCTGAACATTGCGTTTCACTTTGAGCAGTTCAAATGCAACAACCCAAGGAGGAGTATTCCACTGGAGGGTATCATGCAGGCTGTTTGGGCTCAGCCCCTTTGTTTTGTCTGTGCAGTTTTGTAAGATAGGACTTCTCATTGATTGCTGGATCTAGTTTAAAGGTCCTTGGTTGGGACAGCAGCTTCCCAATGGAGAGTGAGCAGTCTTTTAAACCAGAGTCCTGGGTGGACAGCTGACCTTGGTTAAAACTGGAGTCCTGGCTTAAACAGGGTGGCTGACCTTGTGCAAATGGTGCCACAGGAGCGCCAGTGGGGAGAGCTGCAGCGGGGTGGAGACACCTTGGATGGAGGTAGGAGACATCAGAGTGCTACTCTCAACTCAACAGGGAAGTCTTCATCAAAGGGTTTCACCCTTGTGCCTCAGTTTCCCTGTGTGTATAATGAGGGCATCACACTTCTGTAAAACTGAGGTGTGCTGCCCTGCCAGAAACATGTGTGTATATATATATATAAAGATAAATATTATTTAATAATACTTTTTAGAATATATAAAAATAGATATTGTAGTGATGATGATATTTACTTGCAAAGATGCACAAATTTCTTCACAACAAACTGGTATGTGGGCCTGCTTCAGCATGTGGAACTTACATGCTGTGAAAGAGCAGTGGGCTTATTGTACTTGGCATGAAGTAGGTTCAATCCACGCAGCATGAGAAGCCCTGTTCATTAAAATGGGAAATGTGAGGGACAGCAGCACTTTGCTTTGACTCCATCTGGGCATCCTGTAAGAGGAAAGGGAGGTTTTTGCTAATTACTCTAACCAGGATAGAGTTAATCCTCTCTCTCTGTCTCAAGCAAGAAGGTTTGCAGAGAGCTGAGCCAGCTGTGGAAGTTTCATTTCTTGGAGTATGCTGGAGATGGTGGGATGCTGAGGTTAATGAAAGATATAGGCCCTCTGGGCAATGCTGGGATAGTCCTGAGAAGGAGGTCGGAGTGCATCCTTCCCTTTTTGCTTTTCTAATTTTATTTTTAACAGCGGAAATTAGCCACAGATCAAGTTCAATTTTGTCTTAATTATTATCTTAGGGTTTGAGTGCGAGAAATTCTGCTTTTTTGGACTTAAAAAGTGGGGCACTTTCATTTACCTTCAGGATATGATCTGTGTCACATGGAGTGTGATATGAAACCATATGCAAATATGCCACACTTTTGCTAGCTGGAGCCACTTATCCCAAGCTTTGTTGGGGTGGGAAGGTATGTTGTGGGACCAGACTGATGCTTCAGATGAGTGGTCATGAGCTAGTCTTCCCAAGACCGCTAGCCTGCAGAGGCATCTCCACACCCTGCCTGCTAATGTACTGATGGACTTGCACCAAACATCATAACAGTGGCTGCAAACAGGCATCATCTCAGCAGAGTGGACCCTCTCTCATCTTTCAAGACAAGAATTTTGGGTCGGAGCAGATGACTTGGTCGCAACTTGAGAGAAGTAGTTCAGGTTGGTTTTGTTCATACAGTAGTTCAAAGGGGTGACAAAGGGTTCAAATTGCATTTCATCCCTCTCAAACTTGACTGGTTTTAACAAAAAAAATAAAAGAAAAAGCAACTCATGAATCATGCTAATTTTTCCCACTGCAAGGATATATTTGCATATTTGAAAACATTTACTAAGCAATTATGAAATCTTGTTTGTCCTCTAAATTTGATAACTTTTATGCTTTTATGCACTTGCAAATAACAGGTTCCAAATACTAACAGTGAAAGTGGTGTTTCCTGCCTTTGCTGCAGTATGAAAGCACTGAATGGGATGAGACAAGAATTGGAAAAACAATTCAGAATAAGTCATTGAATTATTTCTTGATCTACTCTACCCATTTCTACTAGCCGAAGGATAGGCCATGTTTTTTTGTAATAAATGTCAGTTAATCTCAGTTTTCTCTCAAACACACCCAAGGAAGAACGCAGAACTGAGAGGCAAAGCGACTTTACCTCAGACTGTGTTTTCCTGGGAATATTAGTGCTCCACCCTGACAGTCTGTGTGAGCCAGTTGTTCATAACCCCATGTAGCGCTCACCAAGAGAAGGGACTGAGGTTTCTGTAGTCTGGGTATCATTTTCTGGGAAATCTTGTTTTACAAAACACCTGCTGTTGGATGTGTTGAAGGTTTAAGAAATGTAAGAAAAATTTGACACTTCTCAACTTTCCCTTTCTTGGTCTCAGAGAAGAGCATCAACAGCATGGGAACATCATCCTAGCCAGGGAAATGCTTTCCCTAGCTTAATACTAGGAAATGCTTAATCTCTGTTTGAACTATCAGGGAACTTCTTCCTGCCCCCACCCTTTCTCACCCTAAAATCTCATTTGGAACACCAGTAAAGGCATTTAGGGAGAGAAAACTTTTGTCTCTCATCTCTGTTCATGTCTAATGTTGTTTTCAGAGCCCACAAGCAGAGTTTTCACCTCCTGTCTCTTCAGGGAGCTATGGAGCACATAAAGATTTCAGCTGATGTTTGCTGGGGTCAGTAGGTGCCTTTCATCTGGAATACAGAGGATGTTCCTGGCCCTGAATGATGTGTTCACTTCAGCAGGGGATTCAGATTTTCTCTTGGTGGGGAAAAAAGGTAAATCATATAAAGCAAAGTTTAATTTATTTTTTTTCCCCCCTCCTCACCCTACCTTCTTCTTGGGCATTTCTAGAGTAGTTTGAGAATATTTTTGCCACATTTTCTTCTTCCATTTGCATACATCATGTTATGTGCTAAAATCTTGAGCATGTGTAACAGTCTAAATGTATTCACCTAAAAGTGCAGGGCTTCATTAACAGCAGAGCCTTGGCAACTTTACAAAGAATGTAATTAGTTCAGGCTCTTTATTATAATCTTCCCCTCTGATTTTTTCATGTATTTTCCTTGCCCCCTCTCAGAGAGGGTGTGTTATGCTGCCAGTACAACTGAAGAATAAATAGTTGGTCAGTAATTTCTTGTAGAGTATGCCTTTTGAATTCAAAGCTGCTTAGCACTAGGTGGCACTCTGCTATAATCTAAATTAGTTTGCCTCAGTTTTGAAGTTTGTAAACATTTTAGCAATGGGAACAACAAAAGGAGATTAGATTCATCAGCAGGTTACTAGGATAGGCACCTATCTTGTGATACGAGAGGAACTTTAACGAGATTGTAAAGCTGTCTGAGGCTCTCTAATGTCCATTGGATGGGAGAACAGGGAGGAAATGAGATCCATGTGCTTATTTTAATAGCGCTGTTTGTTATACTTGCTGCTCAGAAACCCATACGGTGTTTTGTGGGGTAAATAATATGGTGCCCTTTGGGGAAGTGTTGCAATCTAAAATAATTCAAGGCCACATCACTAGAGAATAGGATGGGGATTGTGGGTCACCTATACTTAAAGAGTAGCTGTTCTGCTTCATTTGTTCTTAGCACATTTTGCATCATGGAGGCTAAAGGAGGGGAAGCTGCACTATTTATAGTTTTTGTGGGTTTACATTGCTATGGTTGTTGGTTTGTTGTGGTTTTTTTTTTTTTTATTTTAATGTACTGAATGTATGGGGGGGTGTGAAGATTTTGTAGAGAGGTGGATTTCTGGGACAAATACTGCCTGGGTGGGTGCAGGACCAATTTATCAATCCAAGGGAGGGATAGGGTCCTGGTAGCGAGTAACAATGTGGACATGTTTGCAGAGTGAATTGTTAGAGGAGGAAGTGGAACTGATAGATGTAGGGCTTGAGGGCTGGAATTCAGTTTCCATGAAGAATAACCCAGAAACTTTGGAGTGCCCGGAAATGTTGGAGTGAGGCATTGAGATCCAGCCAAGCTCTAATTCCAGGAAAAGCTGTAGTCCAGGAATGCTGCTCAAGTTCCCCTCTAGTGACATCAGCAACGTAAGAAAAGGAAGAGGACTGTCCAAGGCACCACACACCTGAGAATGAGTCTTGTGGGGCTAACTATGGGCAATAAGACCATTTCCAGGAATATGACTGGGTGAAAGTCCTCTGCAACCAAGTATTTCAGGGACTAAATCAGGTGTCATAAATTCAGTTAAGACAAGTTATGTCTATGTTAAAAAGTAATGCGGCCCAGCAAGAGTACATCTGTGGATCTAAACTCTTGGATCCTAGCACCCATGCTTTACACATTCAAGTGTATACATACACTTTGAGCTAACTCTAGCCTGGCCCCACCAAGTGCCCCCTACTATCTGGAGGATGTTAGATGCCCTCTTGAGGCTCATTTTCTAAACAAGTTTCACAGGAAGGAAACCTGGTTATCAACCTTTGAAACTGCTTGGGGATGTGAGCCCAAGCACTCTCAGGTGATGATAGTCAGATTTGTTTTAAAAGTTCTCTCCTGATCCAGAATAAATAAATAAATAAATTTTAAAAGCCTAGAGGAGTGAGACACTGTCCTAGGGCAGCCAGCATCTAGAAATGGAGCCCTCCTGCTTCACATGGAGGTGATCAAAGCACTGGAAAGTGTTAATGTTCTCTGTAGCTCCTACCCCATCCCTGCTCATGCAGCTGAGTCTCATGTCATAGACCATCAGCCAGTATCAGTGATCAGCGCTGGGCAGAGTAACACAAATGCTGCCTGTGCTCTCTGCGTACGTTAAAACCCTTTTTGCTCATGGATGGGACGGAATTTGTATCTGTGCTGTTCATCAGGAAGAAATAGATTGTTTTAGAAAAGCTCAGCTTGTTAATGCTGTTGAGAAAAATATGTGACTTGGAAAATTGCTGTCAACCATTGATCTTACGTCAATGTTATTTCTGGGCAGCCTCAGAGGAAGGGTGACCTATTGCTCAGGACTAAAACCCAGCCCTGGGATTGCTGCTTTGATGTTTGAAGTCTGCTGATACAGACTTCCTATGTGACCATGAACACTGAGGGCTGGGTTCAGTCAAAGGTTCAGCTGCTTTAGCCTAACTCATCCCCTAACTCACAGGGTTTGGGACCTGAGACTCTGCAGACAGTATGTGATGAGAGTTAGGATGTGACATGGGCAAATGAAGCATCTCTGCTACTAACCACAGAAGTGAAAGAGTTGTTGGTTAAGCTGAGGCATGCAGGGAAATTTCTTGTGTTTGGCAAAGCTTAAAAGCATCTCTGAGGCTGCTGGAGGTACCTGATCCCTTAGGAGTCACAGACTGTGGCCACTACAGTGGGGAGGGTGCTGAAGGCATTTTCTGAGAAAGCTGACCAGAAATCACCGTTGTTCCTTGAAAATGGGCCTGGCAGAGAAGGAGAAATGCACCAGTTTCTGTGAACTAATTTAGGTGTTAGATATCTTGGGGACCCTGGGTCTGACTTTTTTCCTTAACATGTGGAGTTGCATGTCCAGATTCACTGTTGATCGGTAAAGAGCTCCAGGGCACCTGCAGCACCTGGCTAAGGAAGTTGCAATGTTTCCACCTCCTGTATGAAGCAATGCTGGAAGAAGAATGGAGGGAAAAGGCAGATACCCTGGCCCTGCCCAACGCTTGGGACACTTTCTTAGGAGGAAGGGCTGGGCTTCAAATGCTTCTAAATGCCAGACTTATCCAGAGCAGAGCAAATGTGTTTCAGATAAAGTGGGGCTGTGTATGTTTCTTGCTGGTAAATGTTGACGTTGTAGTGCTAATCCACAATCCTTGTGGTTTGGGTCCTGTCCCTGACATTAAAGGCTCACTCTCAAAGTACTTTTTATTGTGTTTCATGTAGAACCAGTTCCTACCGACCCAAGTGACTGGTGCCATTCTCTTTGGCTATCTGGACATATAATTTGTTTACTAGTTGTCTTCCAATTGTCAGTTTACTGGGTTGTTTTCTTTTCCCCTGAATTTTAGCCCAGGGTTTGTTTTGTGCTGTAAGACAGATCTGATGGTTTTGAATGCCTTTAATATTTGCTCCCCTTCAAATACTTGCAAATAATTTACTTAAATTCCTGTTCCATAGCAGATCTTTGATTGTTGTAATGTGAAAAAGGAGGCATGTTTTGTAGGCTGCTTCTTTTATAAGGGGAAAGAAAACTCAAAACTTCTGCATTTATCAGGAGGGATGAATGCACAAAAAAAAAGCCAAATGAGAGTAAATAGCTATCTGTACACACTTGTGTAAAGGCTAACTTCTTTTCTTTGATCTTTCCGTGAACTATAGCTTCCCTCCCTGTAAAGATTACATTACAAATATTTCCATATAAATTCAAATTCTTCTGAGGTGGTTCGTGGTGAAATGTGCCCAGTTTAACTGTTCTTTGTGGTGGAATACAACTGCAATTGGTAATTTCAAATCAGTCCAATATGTGGTGGAGTACTAGTAAAACACACTGAGGCAGTCTGTCTTCTAGTGTATATTTCTGCTGGCAGAGACCCTGGATCTCCTTGGCCAAGCATTCAGCGCCGGGATATAATCTAGATTCCCAGCAAATTCTCAGTTAAGTGCAAGATGTTTCTCAAGCACGGAGCCAGAGATCAAACTGAAATAAAGCTCACTCTCAGAAATATCTTGAAAACTGTTTGAGTAACCTAGTGTATACAAATATTTTAGGTCAACTATCATATTCTCTCAAGACTTGTGGGCGTTTTTGTATGGGTGCCAGCAGCACTGCATCTCTAAAGAATGGAACCAATGTAGATTTTGTACTTCCACTACTGTGTCAGTGAATCCACCCACAGCTTGATAATGTCAGTGCAATGTGATGGAAAATTTTAATTATTGTTTGGCTCTTGTATTGTTTTAGTTGTTTTTTGCATCAGCATTGCAAGAAAAAGGAGAAGGTAATATAAAAGGATGTGAACCAGAAGGTAAATCATCCAACAGTTTGAAGACAAACTCACCTGGTATCAGTTTGCAAAGTGGTGCTGGAAGCCAGACTGTCATCTTTTTTTTTTTTTCTTTTTTCCCCCCACCTTTAAGAGCCTGACCTTAAATTAGAGGATAAACAATCCTGAACAATTTCTTCTTTTGCCTTCCTGAAGCTTTATAGACTCACATCTGTGAAGAGCACACACCCATTCGCATGCCTTCCTAGAGCCACAGACACGTTCAGATATTATGTGAATGGGAGCAAATATGACTTAGGATGTATTATACTGAGAGATGAGCCCAGATAGACTGTGCTTCTAACCATCTACCAGCTTGGTTAAATTTGTGGTGCAGACAGAGCTTAAACTGGTGTCTCACTTCATCATAGTAACCACTGTGCAGTCTGCTGACCAGATATGTTAAAGTATTTTGGCAGAATCCTGTTTAAAATTGGAAGGAATGCTTTTAATAGTCTGCATTTCTTTCGGAGGCCTGCATTAAGGATATAGTTGCATCCCACACATATATAAGTCTGATTGGAAAGCACGATATGGCATAGATGTACGTTGTAGCTGTGGGATGTCAGCAAGACAGATTTAAAGTATCATTGGCTGAATGACAGAAGAAAGATTCAGATGTTTTAAGGTTAGAGGCCAGATTCAGATCTTTCATATATGAAAGCAGCAGCAACTTTGTTGAAGCCAATGGTGTTACTGTGCTGTAATGAACATGACAAGATTCTGCATATTTAATTATTAGAACCAAGCACATCCATGCTTTTATGTCACTTTGAGCTTTTGTACATGGAGCTGTGAACCTCCTAAGCAACCACTACACTTGCCAGCTGCTGTTAGTTTTCACACAGGAGAATTTAACTCATCCAGAATTCATGTAGCAGTTGAGAAGATGAGAAATCCGTTGCTCTTCTGCAGTCTGTGGTATCTGAAAAGGGTTCCCATATACTTCCACTCAGGTTTCTGGGGTTGTTGAAAAGACACCTGGTTGGCTTCTGAGTTTTGTGCAATTACAGAGAGCTCTGTGGTTTGCACACACGATGTATAGATCTCACTTTGCATAAAATATCTGCAAATACTGTATCAGGGCTGTGTCAGCATGAAGAGTGATTGAAAGAGCTGTCAACCATAAGAATTCACAGTTTAAACATTAGTCCCTTCTCTTTCTGCCTTCCCTCCCCTATTAAATTACAAAAAGGAGAATTTATTTTCATATTAAATATTTTGGCTTTCTTTTTTTTTTTTTTTCCTGGCTCACAAAATGAAATGATGGTCTAGGATTACACTGTAAAGCTTTCCTTTACAGCCACCAGGACAAGAAATTAATTTTAAAAAACAAGTGAAAATGTAACCAAGATGAAAGTGAGGATCTTCCCCAAAAATGCTAGTTCTTGAAAGGCTTGGGGAAAACACCAACAAAGAGAACACCAATATCCAGAGCCTGTTGATAGGACCGCAAGAAGAGACAACAGTGAAATAAAGTATCTCCTTATCTTTTTTTTTTTTTTTACTATTATTAGTAGTAGTATTGCTATTGTATTGATGCTAAAGTGTGAGCAAAATCCTTGGTCACGAATAACAATTGCCTGGAAAACAGTGATAAGAAAAAAACACCTGGAAGAGGGATGGTGTAAGCTGTTGCCCTGCCCATCAGAATTTTGCTGAGCAGAGGAAGACATATTGTATCTGGCATGTAAACAGGTGAGTCACTTTACAATACTCTCTTTTTCTTTGAAGGATCAGAGAATGTTCAACAGAGTGAGTCTACTCAAACTAGGTGATGTGGATACAGACTTGCTTTTCAAATGGGAATATTGATAGGAACGTAATGTTCTGCGGTACATTAATATTTTTCTAATACTTTCTTGCAGAATTATGGCATGAGGTGTTGGTCTGTGCTGTGGATATGCTGAGTATTAGTTGCAGTGAGGAACTTTAATTGTGGTCATCTCAACAAACCAAAATGTTTTCAAAGACTGCTGGCAAGCCTTTGAGTAATCTATATTGGATATACACTGACTGTATGTTGGCAAAACATTTTCTAGGTATAAAAAGATGTGTGACTTTGTAGATAGATGATGTCATTCTTAGAAGCCTTGGTAGTGAATTCTGCAGCCCATCCATCCATGCCTTTGCATCTTTATGAAGACATGTGTTAGAAAGTATTTCCTGAGGTTGAGTTTGAACACCTACGGAGACCAACAGGTCCACCTCTTCCAATAGCAATTGTGGGATTCACTGTGACAAGGATAAATATTGAGAAGTGTAAAAGACATATATTTGACAGAGGTCTGTTTGTAGGTGAGATGATGCAGGTGGAAAAATGAATAGACAACACAAGACAGAATAAATCTTCTCAGATCTCACTTGATTCCTTTTCAGATTGGTTTGGATAAGCTAATTAGTCCTTTAAGGTTATGCCAACATTAACAAAACATGCTCTGCGATAGGAGATGATCTGTAAGGTAAAAGAGTGCTGAGGAGTCTGATATCTGCAGCATATGCCTTGGGGGAATTTATTTTTTAAAATCTCTAGTCTAATCCTGTGGACTTGCTGCTGATTAGTACAGTATATACACTCCTAGAGCACACTATCCCATTGAATTTAATGCATAAGGAATTAATTGTGCACTCTGAGATACCCTTGGGATACAAACCAAAAAGCAATGAGGGGAATCAACCAGGAGATTTGCTTCAAAATTGTACTCGCGATCCAAAAGAACAGAGGGGCACTCCAGGTCACACAATTTATTCTCTCTCTCCTTTGGTAGAACCGTACCTGTGAATCTGAACCCTCCACATGTCTGTGCACCCACCAGTCTGTCCTGCTGGAGACTTTGGGAAGCATGGCCAAGCACCCATGACGCCAGCAGCTTGACTGTACAGAAATGGGGGATTTACCCAACAAGGTTTCCATTCTGGGGAACCCAAAATAGGACCTTTTGAATCTTGGCTGCACAGTTTTAAATATCAAATCAACATGAAGGAAGTCAGAAAGGTAGATCAGAACAAAGCCACCTGATGTTTGCCATTTACTACACAAGCGTTTCTTTCAAAGCCAGGAAACTGGAAAGAGAGGACTCACCTGCTGGCAGCATTTTTTTGCCCCTGTATTTTAATATTGCACACTCACAGGCTAGATCTGAAAATCTTTTCTTTGCATATCAGTAAAAAAATGTGTGTTCATTACAGCACAGTTCCTTGCATTAATAAGTCCTAAACCTTCCTTCCCTATTGTCTGACTTTCCATTTTGAGCTTACATTTTTATATTCCTATGGGAGGTTCCCCACTTTCATTTCCATGCAGTCGTGAAACTGGGAATCCCATTACTGTTGTTCGTATGACCTCCGGAATGTGAGTAAATGTTTCATAGCAGTGTATCTTCTTGGCTGTTCTCTAGTGCCTGTAACTAACTCCACACATATTCCTCTATCTATTGTGCTGGCTTAAGATCTGACCTAATAGAAGCAATGGAAGACAGAATATAAAGTAAACCTTTATAGAAAAAATTCCAATTTTTGTAAAAGGATGCCTGTCTAAAGAAAGTGCCCTGCTTGTTGATAAATCTTTACCTGTTTACTGTGCACACTCTCTTCTATTAACAAGATTGCACTTCCAGGGAAGTGCTGCAAGTGTAAAGCAGTCCTTCTATATGATCAATCCTACTTGCAGTGTACAAGACCATGGAAAATGCTTGACCATCCTTATATTTTTAAAGTATGATGATAAGCACATATCACTAGTGAGTAAGTTGAGCTTTACTTAGATAACAAAAAATTTTCTTTTAGTCATTTTGACTAGCTAGCACTTTTTTCAAAAGTAGCTGTTTTTCAAGTAATATACTTATGTCTTTTTTGCTTTTACTTACTATGATATTTGCTTCCAGAAAATTTTCATTGATTCTGTATTTAATTCTCTCAGATTTTTACACTAAGTTTTTGACAAGACTGTAATAATTCTAGACCTGGTGGTGAAAACAAGGTAAGATTTGTAAAAGTAAGATACAGGTAAAACACACGTCCTTCACTGAGATATTATTTAATTCTTGACTAGTACTTAGACCAGATTCAGATCTTAGCTGCACTGCTGTGAACCTGGAGTAATAACGTTGCAACCAGTGCACCAGCAGAGCTGAAAGTAGACCTTGGACTTTCTTTTTCAAGTACTACATTAGAATTTTCTATTTTTAATCCATTTGGTTTTCTGTGCACTCAGTTTTTCTTTCATTTCTAATTATGTATATATAACATTGATTAGTATAGCTATTCAGAAATAAAGGCTTTCTTATGGTTTCTGGGCATTGGCTGTTGAGGTGCATGAGACACAGCTTGTAGAGAAATGTTAGTGACTCAGACAACCTTTGTATCATATTCCCATTGATGGCTTTTATGTATGTCATTCACCTGGAACTGATGTTTTCCCTATTTCTTTCACTGATCACCAAAAACATCTGAAAGAAAAATTAAAATGTAATTAATATGCATGCCTATCCAATTAATTTAAATAAATTAACATTACAATAAATTCTGGGTTTATATAGACACTTTCTGCAGCAGACAAAAACAGTCTTGATGAAGGACTGAATTTCATCAAATGCCTCAGTAAAAAGTAGAGACATATTTTTCAAAACAGGAACCTTTATTATAAGATGGTAAGACAGTCCTAGAACCAGCCTCTGATTTCCGCGGGCAGTGGGAACCCTGGGATTTTGGTCTGCTGGGAGAGTGTTAAAGAAGAGTACTGCCTTGAAACAGAGAGGATGACAGCTGACTCTGCTCTTGTTTTGGGAGAGGACAATGCAGATCAACTGGATATTAATTACGCTTGACAGTATGGACTACTTAAAATGCTGCACTGAGCACTACCTAGTCCCATAATTCCTAGAATAGAGATACTTCTAATATGCTGGAAAAAATGTATTACAGGCTGTTGGAGGCTTAGGTAAGGAACATTGATCATCCATAGTCAAAAGTTTCGATATCCAGGATGTCAGATGAGGAAAGGGGATAATATTCAGGCATTTGAGGAGGACCCTATAATTGCATTAAGTGACACTTTCTCCTGGTAGGAAGCTTAATTAGGTGCAGATGTTATCTTCTAGCTTCCCTAGTTTTTGCTTTCCTTTCTTCCATGTAGTGAAGGAATTAATAAATAAAATACATCTTCTATAAAGTGCCTTTTGACAGCTACTGCTTCCTCCCCCACACCACCAACAGCAAATTTGTCAGTTCTTCTGGAGACATGGGCTAACTGTGGTGACAATGTGGTGGCATGTTTAGAGAGAATCTCCTATAAAGAGGGCCTGATGCCAGCTCTAATCATTTTCCAACCCAAGTTACATAAATATATTTTTAAGATTGGCCATAATCCCATAGCTAAATAGCTAGCTGTTTTGGACTTTCCTGACTATAGTCTTAGTTGAGATGGAACATAACTTTTCACTGGCTTTTGAGATTGACAGGGTTGGAAGTGTTAGTGTGAAAACCAAGTAAAATACAGATACAAGGGCTTTTATCAGCGATATTTCAAACTCAGCCAAAACATGATACCGGACTGTGAACACTAAAATATTGCTTACTCCTAGTATGAAAAAAATCAGGAAAAGCTGAAGGGGTTGAGATTAGAATTGGCTATACCTTCTTACATGGTGTTTTCTTCCTCTCCAGGTTTCTTTCTATGACTGAAGATCTGCCCTCCAGATCATGGCACTGCAGTTTTAGGAGTGGGCTGGTGAGGCCAGGTTTGTGATGTGACTTTCACTGCTGCAGATACCACTGTCCCAGAGAAGTGGCTGCTCCCAGCAGTGCAGCAGGTCAGTCGGGAGCTTTGTCACCAAGGAAAGGGTGACCCCAAGTTCTCTTCTAGGACATCTCTCTTGGATTTGCTTTTGTGCATAAGATCACTAAACCATCAAGCACAAGTAAATGAAAGTTCCCTCATTTTACATTCTGATGAAGCCTATAAAAATAGCAAATAATAACAAGCCATTTTTAAAAAAGGTACCAAATTAGTCATGATCATTTTCCCTTTCCTCCCCCAGAATATTAGCTGTTAGTCTTATTCCTCCCACAGATTAATGACATTAACTTTTACCTGTTGTTTGAAGGATCTTGAGTTGAATCAGAATACTAAAGAAAACTTACTCTTAGATAGTTAGAAAGATTTACTAAGTAATCTTGAGTCAGCTGTATTTTATTTTATTTTTTTGAATCTAAAGCCTGAGCTTTCTGAAAACTGATAGCTTGGGATTTGCACCTCACTGCAACAACTATGTAAATGCATGAAATACTTGTAGTTTTCTTGTAATGGAATGATGCAGTGAAAGATCCATTTTGCTGGCTTAATAAAGGTTTTGTCAGCATACCAGTGAAAATGATGAATTGTATTATGGTTTGTGCATTACCTTTTGTGGGCGGTTTAGTATGCTTCTATAGGCAGCAAAGTATTGGTAGGCTTTCAGGAGTCTGCAAAAACAAATATATAAATGAGAATGAATCATGATGTGCTTACTGGTTTTCTTTCATTCGTGAATGATTTAGTGCTAAATTTTTGATGTGATTTGGCAGCGTATTACTTCAATTTATAAGACTTTCTGAGCTGAGTGGGTATGAGGGCGGGTGTGCAATAAGTACCTGGGATGGCAGTGCTGCTGCTTCCACCACCCAGGGAGGTGATCTGGTCAGGGTATGATATGGCAGTGTGTCCTCATTCTGGCAAGGAATCAACATTCACGTTGTTGATTATGAACTTACTGCAGGAATCTTGCAAAAGTGGAGATTGATCATATGATGCGGGTAGCCAAGGCAGCTGTCAAAATTACCTCTCTTCATTCAGGCAAAATCTTTCCCTTCTGGGGCTAAAATGGTGATTGGAAAAG
Source organism: Actenoides hombroni (assembly GCA_024336885.1). NCBI lineage: Eukaryota > Metazoa > Chordata > Aves > Coraciiformes > Alcedinidae > Actenoides > Actenoides hombroni. The sequence goes on along the minus strand of WUAM01000287.1, from coordinate 57,739,904 downwards.
GCAGCCGTTTTTCATTGTTCAACAAATGTTGATGAGATGCCTGTATTCTGTTTGAAAATGCAAAAAAAAGGAAAAAAATATTTTTACCTTTCATTAAAATATTTAAAAATTAATATTTGAATAGCTCAGTTGAGAACTGACATTTGGCAGGGATTATAGCTTTCATTGGGAAGGACTTTGGAGAGTTTCAGTGGAAATCAGGTTTGATTTGGCCAACTTTCTGAGCCTTTGAAAAGTATAAAATGGATAATGCCCAGTATGTTTTTTCCACTAAGCCCATATGGATATATTCATCATGCATTCCAGTGTGGATAACTAGGGGTATTATGAAATAGGAAATGAAAGTCCACAGGAACCCACGGCTCTCGGTTTCTGGTAAATCATCAGTTCCATGAGCTGCACAGGACAGACCTCTGCAGTGAGGCACCTGGGAGCTGTGCTGTTGGTGGATGGACTTTTCCAGGGTCTGAAGATGTGCACGATCACACTGAAGGGAAGGTTTCATGGTTCAGCTTCGAGGGGCTTAGTGCAATGTTGTTTAGAGGCTTATCTTCCTGAAGCAAATATTGGGCACACAGGTGTTAGGCAATGCTAAATTGAGTGCTGTGACCTCAACTTGGAGCTTCTAATGGATATGCTGCATTCAACTGCCTCACTATACCTGTTTATGAAGAAGCAAGCTGTGGTAGCATGTGGTCCTTACAGCCTCCCTTGTTTTCTCTGCTCTGTACTCAGCTGTGCTGTGCCTCCTGTGCCAATGCAAATAGGAGAGGATGCCTCCCAGGCATGACCCAGCTTTGCAATGGTAAGCAGTGGCATGAGGAAAGTGTGCCCGTGTTTATAGGCCACCGGTGTTCAGAAACCATCTGCATTTCCCGGTCATATAGTTTCTTTAATCCTCTTCATGCCTAAGTTATGCCCTGATCTTAAAATCACCCCTGACTAGGAGTTTAGAAACATCATTTTGGTAATCTGTCTCTGTTTCTCCACCTCTACTGTCAGAATGGTATTCTAATATTCAACTTACCAGCTCTCTGGCAAGTTTTTTTTTGGTTTTTTTTTCTTTGCAGAGAACAAAGTATTTACATCCTTTTCACAACAATCTTCTAAATATTACAACTGTCATTGTTGCCTCTTTCCCTTGACTTTTATTGGCTGGACACACTGCTTACCTTTTTTCGTGTATTTTATACAATGTTATTCTTTGCTGTCTTTGTAATCAGCTCAGATGGTCAGTTCAGTGGGAAAAATATGTCCGAAGATGTTTGGTAAGTAATAGCCAGGTGGGTAGTGTTCTCACACGCAAAGCAGGAAAGCTGGAATGAATCCACAGAATTTTTTTTTTTTTTTTTTTTTTTTTTTTCCTATTCAGTTCTCAAAAAATCCTACCGGTCAGGGTAATGTAGGTGGAAAACACATCCTTTGTATCTCATTTTCAAGCAAAGCAGTGGCTGTTGAAGAATTCAAGTTTGAAAGAGTGTGAACCTAGCTCAGCAGCTTAGTTGCTTTTGCTTCGGAGGAGAAAACCATAGATTTCTGGCTAGGTACGCTGCACCATGCCTTTTTATGTAACACATAGACAAGTTTCAGGAGCGGAAATCAAAGCTGGACAGTCCCTCATATGAAACCTCAGCTGGTTTGTGGGTGGGCACTTCTCTGCAAGCAGGGACTTAGCCTCAGAGGGCTTACTGCTGAAAAACATTAACTGGTACACCCAGCTGACACAACCCTAGAGCTGCAAGTGAGGAAGAGGAGAGTATGTAAACTGGAGAAGAAAATTCCATACAATGTTCCTAACATAACATTTCTTGAGTAGTTGCAATGTCAGAAGCTGACAGGAAGCAGGAGGACTCAGAGGGGAGGAGATTGTGTAGGAGAATCCATGTTAAATATAAGCTGTGTGACGGGTTGCAGTCTTTACTGAGAGCACCATTAACAACCCCTGGGAGTCAGCATGCTCTTTCAATAAATGTCTCTCCTCTTTTTGTGAGGAGATAGAACTTCACAAAATACAATCTACTTTTATTTAAAACAGTTCAGTAAATTATGAATATAAAAGTATTTATTCATACCGTCAAGAGTATCCTGAGAGAACGTTCTCTAAAACACTTGGAAGACTTTCCACATTTCTTTCCATGAAAAAAGCTCTATTGTTCTCCATTTAACCATCCCCAAAGATTTCAGTTGCTCTCACATAACAGCTTATTGCTTTTCACATGTCAGGGAATAATTTATTTCTTGAATTAATGAACGTAATTTCATTGAGTTTAATATTTTAGCCAGGATTTATTATAGTGCAGTCTCTAATTTATGCTCAGCTCAGGTGAATAGTGCCTTACATTTGTCATCATAATGATGATTGATTGAAGGTCTCATTACAAAGCAGTAGAGTGGTGGCTCCCATTTTACTGTGAATAGGAATGACTACAAAAAACACTGCTGTGTTGACACTTTCTTGTCATTTTTCTGCAGTCTCATCTGAGGCCAACTGAATTGGTTCTCTTTCAGGCCCAGTTTGGGGAAAGTGCCTCAAATCTGGGACACTGCCCATTCCTTGTCCAAAACAAGCACTTCTGGTGTCTGCTATGTATCTACAGTGTTTGGCTTTTCAGCTTTCATTTTTATTGAGCCTAAAACTCCTAGGTAGAAATCTACCCTCAGCACATTTTGATTTTTGTGAATTTGACTAAGTCATTGCTCAGCTCTGCCTTAAGAATGATCAAGGAAACAAAAATTACCCTATTTATATCATTGTCTTTGTATTAATAACGGGACACCAATTATCTGTATCAAACTAACTTTTCAAAAGACACACTGATTACCTAGAATATTCCCCACTTATTTTGTCTTCCTTTAGAGGTATGAGTTTTGGGTTTTTAAGTATTTGCTCAGAATTATTTATGCTAGCCGTAAGAGTTAAACTAACTACAAGTGGGATATTTGGTCTTTGCAGTATGGAAAAACAGCAATTGACTGACTAAAGCTGCTTTGTTGATTGCTTGTGTAAATAGAGTAAAAGGACTGTTTGCCTCTGAAGAAATAGTGAGGAGACACCAGAGTCACAGATAAGGAATAAAAACTGTCCCACTGAAGAACAAAATGACGTTGAACTCAAAGTATGCACGCTGCTCTGGACATGCACACCAAAGACGAATCAAACTTTAGATCTGTACAGAGAATAAAATTAAACCGCCATATGTTTTCTGGACCAAGCCTGAAGCAGTATCAAATCTGAAGACTTCTGCTGACCTAGTCTAAGAGCACAGGGTGTCTTTAGGCCAAACTGGATCTGAAAATCAAAACGCTTGAGGTCCCTGGGTTCGTTGCTTTCTTGCAATTTATCTTGGATTAAAGCACTGTTGTATAATCTAGGATTAAATGCATTAAACCATCCTAAAGAAGCATAAGCATGTAATTTTGTGTGAGTTACCAGGTAATAGACCTGAAAGCGTTTTTTTAATTATTTAATTAGAAAATATACCTTGTTTCATTTGGACTGGCTAGCCAGGCAATTAAAAAATAAATTATTAAAATCTGAGGGCTTCTCCTCCTCTATTGCGTATTTGGCATTTGAGAGTGTGTTGCAGGCTGACCATCTTCCTGATCTACTTAAGTTTCAATCATGTTTAAGTGGAGGCAGCTCACTAAACTGCAGTGACATGTATGCCTTATTTGATCATGTCAAAATGAGAATTTTAGCTAGCGCTTAGTCCAGCCAGATATAATCCCAGTGACCAAATTCAAAATACAAACATAGGTGATTGCTTATACTGTGTTGGTAAGCTGTGGATATTTATCTGAATTGTTCTAAAATCTCTGAGTTCAAAAATAATATTATTTCAAAATATTTAAATGTAATATTTATTTTACATTTAATATTGAACTTTACATTAAAATGGTATTTAGCAGTTATTGCTACTGGTATTAACATAGAATAAAAAATATTATGCCACCAATTCATATAACAGACCTGAATTTTTATTTAAAATAGACTACATAATGTACTGCAAATGTTAGACTTAAATACAGAATTCATTTGCTGAGAGAGATTTCAAAGCATGCACTAGGTTAACTAGCCTACAAATTTGTCAGAAGGTTCCGTTTATGAGTTGAAATAGCTAATAATGTTTTGTGAGAGATGCACACAGGATACACTCAGCCAGGAAAGACCTGCTCTCCCTTTCCATGATACGAATGAAATTATCCCAGATCATAAAACACAAGCTGTTAGGAAACCTGCATGCTGTAAGGAGGTATGTGGAACTGACAGGGGAACACAAATCTGTGATGGCATTTGGGGAAACATGGAGAAGGGCATTCACATATTAAATCTAAGCTCAGATGCTACACTTAGGCTCCTGCAGGTACCTGCTGAAGAACGCAGGCTGCGTGTTTTATAGCCTAATTTCTGGTCTGATTCAAAGCTGGAAGAGTTCCTAGACTAATTTAGGCAATTCATGGAGATCTAAATTTCAGCACCTCCCCAGGTTTACCATGGGCTTTCATTTCATCATTGAGTGCACCACTGCTTTTGTCTGTGCTTTGGGCTAGCAAGATCAGGGCAGGATGCATGTAACATGGGCAGTGATCTGGGTTCACCAGCCTTGGACAAGGACTACCAGGGCAAACCAAAGCTTTTGTCTGATCTGACAATTGTTGTTTACAGCTGTTATCTAAGAATGGATTAAAAATTCAACAATTTCTGAAGTGCAATGTAAGTGATTGTAGGCAGGCAATTTCTCCCCTACTCTCCCAGTAATTGGATTTTGCTATTTTGTAGGTGTATTTTCCAGGCTTCTCAGCAACAGTAAATACCTTTTTACGTTAGTGCTCTCAATTTTGATGGCATCTACCTTGGATGTGCTGATTGCTGCAACCATAGAAAGGAGGTACTGTCCTTGATGCAAAATTCTAAGAATCAGAAGACTCAACATAAAGTCTGTTATTCTCAATAAACACCATGATGTGCTCTTGTGCAAACATACTTGCTAGGTCTTTATTTCCATGTATTTTTCTGTTCTTTCCTCTAAGAGCAGTGCACTTTAAAGAAGTATCTATCTACCAGAGGCATACAAATTGTTTCACCAGGAGCTCTGAAGGAACATAGTTATTTTTCTCCAGGTGCTCTGCAAACATTGATTGAGTTGCAGGTAGGAAGGGTTTAATTTTTTAAGGATTAGCTATTTAAATTGGTCGTGATTAGAGGTTAAATTTATTAGATGCTGGTCACCAAATCACATGAGACTTGCAAAGAAGGACACTTGCCAAGTATCAGAAACATATTAAACATTTTTTTATTTTAGGCATTCTGAAAGAAATTTTATGGGGGGGAACCCCAACAAATCACCCACTGTTCTGTTCCATGTGGTTGCATTATACCAATAACTGTTCTCTAACTGATGTTCTGTTGGTAAAACCAACTTCCAATCCTGCAGCTTGACCATGCCAGTACTTTTCAGTTCCTCTCTTCTGCCTCCATAAAAGGTCTAGATTTCCTAACCACCTTCCTATTTCTCACCAGCTTTTCTGTCGGCCATCATATGCTGATGTTTCTTTATCTACTCTTTTCTAGGACAACCTTATCTTTTCTCATGTCTTCTCCGATCCATGTCTTCGGTCACCTCTTTTCAATTTGCTCTTCATTCACAGTTGTTCTTAGAAAACATCCTTTTCTTTTTTCTTGCAAGCTGCAGAATAAATGTTTTATCAGAAAATATATACCACTTAAATGCTTATCTCATAACTTTTAATAGTGAATAATCCTAGTATTCCATATTGTTCCCTAGTTTGCTATCTGGTCCTTGAAGTCACGGTGCTGTATTCCTTTACTGATGATGTCTTACACCTGACCCTGCGAGTTGAAATCACCTTGTCTAATATTTGAAGAAAACATTAAGTTCAGGAGCAAGTGTTCCAATTTTGCATCCTGGGGTAGATATTCAGTGTGGAAGTGTTTTTTAACTTGACTTTTGTCAGCAGCCCAGCCAATAATCCCATAGGACAAGAGGTTATTCTGCCATCAGCCCAGCTGTCAGCCTTTGTTCTCAAGTTTACTGGACGAATGCCATTTTCACCATAAACAAATATTTAAATTACCTTATCTTGCTTCAAATTCATCATGATCTAGCAAGAGATATTTATTATGTTTAGTTTTTAAGAAAACTCAGAAAACAGCTTGTATTTGTTTATTTGTGTAACTGTTTATTTCAGTGAATATCAAGAGCAAAAGAGTGGGCTGGGTTAGTACTGTGGGTTAACAAAGAAAGCAAGAGGAAAACACAGTGACTGACATCATTGTTCAGGCTTGCACTTTAAGTAATGTCACATTTGTGGTAAGAGATAAGAAGTGGCTAGTCTGATGTACCCTCAGGGAGCTGATAAGTGAACTACTGGAACAAATGGAAGTAGGATTATGAGACTGGGAGGGAATAAAATTAAAACTGATAATACATGGAGTCTTGCAGCTATTTCTTCTGCCTCCCAAAGAATAATTTTAGCTGATGATATTTTTTTAGAATGATTTAATAATGAACAGAGGTTTATGGCTTATAATGCTGACAAAGGAAGGAATTTAGCAAGTGACTGCAACATGGAGGTCAAAAGAGCTGAGCATTATATAGTTACCAAAGCAATTTTCTTGCAAACTGAGGAGTGGTAAATTTATTTCTGACTTAAAAAATAAAAAAAAGAGCAGTAAATGAGAGGGGCTACACACCATGATATGTTTGATTATGATCGAGCACTTATATTAATTTTAAGATATAAGTCATTGTGCTACTGCTTCATGAAGGGTGTACAAGACTATTTGTGAAAAGTGTGATCTCAGTCTAGCAGTCGATGTGGAATAAAGGAGGACCTGAAAGCTGCTAATATTGCTCAGAAGGACAGATACCACTGAAAACTTTATAATATTGCCATATGATATTAAACCGAACTCAAACAGGATTCTGGCTTTTTCACCAGAGAATACCAATCTCTAAAAAGAAGTAAGATAGCCACTCCTTTAATTTACCTTTATCGGATATACGGCAATGAAATGTATTCCTTCATCACCAGAGATTCAACAGAACTTATAAAAAACCGAATAAAAAAGTAGTGAAATGTATAAGACAAATAGATGGGATTTTGATGGGAATTGAATGTGTTGAAATTCTCCTGTTCCTAGTCCAGAACACATATCTGGGCAGAGGAAAGGAGTGAGTAGGCTGCTGTCTTTATTGTGTCTCCTATATTTCATAGTCCCTCTTTTTCTTTCTTTTATGATTTGTAGTCTTGTCCAGTGTCTCTTTTTCCCCACTCAAATACTTACTGACATTTTCTGTCTCTTCAAGAGTTCTCCTTGCTCCTTCCCTCTCTACACTACTTAATCACCTGCTTATCTATTTCAAACCCTGCCAAACCAATTCTATGGTATATTTTCCTGTCTTGTGGACAGGAGTTTGCTGCCAACCAGCACTAAGGCCTGTGTGACATATATTTTGCCTTGTGTGGATCGTTCTCCCATGAAATTTCATTAGAAATAAGTCAAAACTGATGCGTAGGAAGGAACTTGCTTTTAATAGTTCACTTTTGTAGCCTCTTCAGAAGTATTTTGGAGATCCCCAACAGACTGCGTACCACAGGCTGAAAGATAGCTACCTAGATTGTCTTTATCTGTGTACATATTATTCATGTAACTTGTTATTCTTAAGGGTGAAATATGGATACTATTTATTATAATTTGTCTTGTCTGTGTGTGTGTGAGCAATGGAGGGTAAGCGTTCTTTGTTTTCAGTGAGGTGTCACTCCTGGTATCCCTGGTAGCTTGTACAAGACCTGCAGACAGTCCTTGCATTGATGGGAGTGACCAAAACTTGTGCCATCCTGTGCAACAAGGCAGTCCCTTTGATGTCCTCTCACAGACAAAAAATCTTTCTCTCTTAATCCAATTTGTGCATCAATCAGAGAAGAGAATATTTGAAAGTGTCAGGGGATGGAAGGAGGTGTTGTAAGATCTAGTTAATGGTTTACTCAACATTTTCATGTACAGTACAGGCTGAACCCCCTTCTCCCATAATTTAAACTCCTACAGTCTGCAGAATGAAGCTTTTGTGCCAACATCGGTTATGTGAAAGTGCAGAGAAATTAAAGGCTGATGTACTCAATTTGTTGCTTTTGCTGGACTGCTTCTGCCAGAATCTGTCATTTCAAGAAACCCATTGCAATCCTATTCCTCTGTTTTTGTAAAGCATGTTTATGAAAAGCTCCACTCACAGCAGTTACTCAATCAAATGCCTTTGTAGACAGATAAATAAAGAAGCAGCAACAGGAATATGTTAAAAGCAGTCATTAGCATGTACCTCACATCAGATATAAAAGTACTGCAGTTAATCATAAGGACATAATTTTTCTTAACCCTATTTTAGACTGCTGGTTTAAGTACAATTTATGCTACACACCCCCTCCTGTCTATTTTAATCAAACGTTTTAGACTGATGGGTAAATTAAATTTATGTAAGAATAGAGAGCTAAGATACGTGATAGAACAAATAAAAGGCTGTTAAGCCTCTCATTCCAGCATTACAATATACCATATAGAAAAGCATAAACAAAATCGGTAACTTATTATGAAATAAAAATACCTATGAATGTTCCAAACCAATCTAACAGAAAGTCAAAGTAACATAATACCTTTTCCATTAACCATTTGGTGTCACCAAAACATCCACAAAAAAAGTGGAAAAATTTCATTATTCAAGGTGCTCTGATCACTGCCCATCTCTTGCAAACATTGTAGATGTATATTAAGTAATTTCATTTAAATACAAATAGTTTTGTTTCACTGATAGACTCTTCCTGTATAACCATGGAACAGGCTTATTTTTGTCCCAGCAGTAGTCACTTACAAATGACATTGATCTATTGATGTTCTTGGTGCAGATCTATTGTAAGTTACCTGAAATTGGCTGCTACACTTCACTTTGAACAGATTTTAAAAGAGGAAATTATCCCTATGAGCAACAGTCAAATTGGAGAGAATGTCTTGGCAGCAAAAATTAAAATGTATTGATGTGAACTGTCTCACTATGTCACTAACCCTCCTACTGCTTCTTGTGCTTGAATTTCCTTTCTCTCAATTCACCATCCATCTGCATTTACATGCTGAAACTTCAGTCCAAACTGTGTACAAACTGTGTATAAGATGAACTTCTGTCAATAAGCAAATATAATTGTAGATTATTCTTGCTTTTGCCACCAGTCTGGCAAATTCTCTTTGTCTAAATCAATAGGAACCATTCCCACAAAAGTTCTATCGTTGACATTCCCCTGCACAATGCAATGTACTGGGAAATATGGGTATTTTTTGACAGCAGTATGGTGCTGTATCTCAATTATTACACACACATACTGTTTTTTTTTGTTTAGGTGGTTGTTTTTTTTTCCCTTTTGGAAAGTGTAGTTGATACACCTCTTTATGATGTTCTTTTCTGGCTTATTTCATTCTGTCTCAGACGTGTGGTTATTAAGATGGCTGGTTTTAATATACTAATACACCGTATCAGTAATCTCAGTTCAAAGCACTACAGGAATCCATGCTGAAAATTTCAAAATACTTGTTCTAGTGAAAACATCAAGATAAATAATCTTCTGAACTAGAGAGAAGGAAAAAAAAAAAAAAAAGGTCAGCTTTCCCCTTGAACAGAAATTACGTTTAAAACTATGTGCTTCTGAATGAATAACAAATTCATTTCAGAAATTCACATTCTTTCAATTACTTAAACACTAGAACATATGTGTCATGTCAAGGTCCAATCTAACCTGTATTGTACCTTACATGCAAACGATAACTAACACTTAAGGAAAGATATAATAATAAGGGAGGCAGAGTGATAGGCATATAAAGCCTTCAGCCTCAGAAATCAGGCTGGTAACTTCCTGAAATTGTAGCAAACAAGAATTTCATGTTCATGTTAATGCCCATTATACAGACCAAATCTGGTAGTTTGCAGACTTCGGACCATTTTTTTATGAGAAACATAATTTCCAGCATTACCAAAAGAAAACAGTAAGTGTTTTGCATATTGTTTTCCAAACAACTCCGATGTTCAGATGCAAGCAGGATTTGTTTTCACAAATGGTAGGAAAAAACACTGCAGTCCCTGCAAGATTAATATCCGTTATTATTAATATAGACTGCATCTACTTTTGACACAAACACTTTCTCAAGAAGATCTAAAACTGAGATCCAGATTTACTAAATGTAGGACATCTCTGTAGACATGTCTAATTTAGGGTGTTAAATATGTTATTTGACCAAATTCTCACTGCTTGTGCATCGATTTGTTCCCTTGTGTCATTAACTTTAGTGTTCTGGAGCATCAGGAATTGCTACAATGCAGCTATTATCTGTTCAGTCCTGAGAGAAATGGACACAGCAAACGATTCTACTTTATAAGCCCTATGATGTGATGTGGATATTTGCACTTCCCTGTTTATGCCATGGATTTTTCATTTGTAAAAACGCGAAGTGACTGGGCCCAAAGCTTCCAGTGGCACTCAGACACATGACAGTTACCTTCCTTGAACCATCTGTGATGGGGTGCTACCCTTCTTAATTAGTGTCTGTGTGTGGAGAGGGAATTTGATGAGGTGATCTGACTTGAGCTGTATACACTGTGTGGTTTGCTTTGGATTGTAGAAAACCATATCTAATTATAATGGAAAAGAGTCAAGAGTCAAGTTACATGGGCTGTAACTCTGAGCTGCTGACTGAAACTCCTGAGCAGGAGTCGATGACCTAGGAAACCGACTCAAAACATGACTGGGCTGATGACATGACCCTGCACTGAAGGGCCATCTTGCTGTGTGCTCTGGTGGGAGCACAACTAACTGGTAGAGCTGGGGAGCACAGACTGTGGAGGGTAGGTGCTGTCCCCATACCACATTGCAGAAAGCAGCAGATTGCATTCACAGAGAGATTTGGAGCAGTGAAATGAATGACAGCAATGTTACGTTACCAGGCAAAGTAATTTGGCAGAAAATAAACCCCCTTGCATTCCAGCTTGTCCTCAGATATCAGTGGGGCTGGGGACAGTTAGGCTTAGATTCTGAGTTATGTCCAGTCTGGCACTATGAGTCTGATAACACAGATACACTCAACAGTCCACTGCTCCTTCCATCTGGTCTCAGCTGTGGCCAGCTACGTGAAGGATGCTGTTTATTTAGTGCTAGAAGTCTGATAACACAGATGCACTCAATAGCACACAGTACTTTCCATCTAGTTGCACTCTTACACATGGCTCCCAATGAGAGATGTTTGTTACCAGCTACGTGACCAGGGCAGTTTATTAAAGCACTGGGATTACAGGTTCTTATGGATTGTCGGTGATAAATATACTGTCTGCAAAAGCACGTGCAAGTATCAAAATTAAGTAATAAAGCTCAGTTACAAAACGTGTTAAGTTAAAAACTAGTTCTATAGAGATTTCTAAGCTTTCCAAGAAAGCACTCAGGAAAGTCTGGATCTTACTCAAAGGTGTCCCTGTGGGGGGGTGAGGGGGAAGAAAGGCTCAGCCCTTTGACTGATCTCAGAAGTCAGAGGTGATTTGCCATGGTATTTTCCCTGACTTGTTCATGATAGTATCTTCCCTAACATTCTCCTTTTCTTAAACCATTTCTATATTATTACTATCTTTGAGGTAGAGCTTGAGTGACTCCAGTCATACATACCTTTATTATGATTGGTGTAAAATTCTCTCACTTTTCAAGGTATAGATAAAGAAATTCAGGGTGCAAGCTCAGTGAGGGGTGGTCACACTTTGGAGGCAGGTAGCCTTTGGGATGGGGGTGTGTTTTGGTGTTATAATGACATTATAATGAGCAAAGTTAGCACAAAGGACAACACTTTGTCAGAAAATGACAGACTGTTGACCCAGGGTGGCAAATATGCAGCTTATCAGTTTCATAGTACCAGAAAATTCCCATCTCTGCAGTGATTCACAGAGTCTAGCCATGGAGTCTTCACTCCACCCAATTGTCCATGCTGTTCACAGGCAGTATTGTCCAGGGAACCACCATGGAATGGATTCCTTGTATACCAGTTGCATTCCACCCTGGGAGCTTCTTTGATATTATAACTTAACTTAATGTGTGAACAATGCTGTAGCTCTATTATGATTTTAATTTCTGTCACCTCCAGTCATTATTGCATGTATTCCACTCTGTGACTATAGTCACTCAAGCTTCACTATGTTAAAAGGAATTGCGAATGTCACATACGGGCTTGTGGTGGGCATTGCTAAGTACATATACATCTTGTGGGGCTATCAGATGGATTAAGCATTTCATCATAATCCCAAATTTAACATAGAGCGCAATTGTCAAAACAAAACATAATACAGTGAGTATTAATAAAACAACAACAGGGTGGAGCATCTTGTTGAAGATTCCTGCAGCAGTTGATGACCATCTGAAAAGAGTGTCCCACCATTTATGTCCTCGATCCTTTTTAACTCTTTCCAACACTCAATGTATTTCTTCCACATCTTGGGCCTGTTTCAACAACTGCTTCAATTCATCATGCCATAGTAGTTTCTACATCAATATGAGTTTCATTCCCATAGAGACAAGTAGTAGGTCATAAATCAGTGTATACTTAGACTGCTGAAATTGATAAGATGTTACAGGAGCTGAATAATTAAATGTGCTTGCATCTACAAGCACAAAGTTACAAAAAGTTCTCATGCAAACACACGCTTTTCCAATATATTCAAATACAGTTTCTGGGGGTTCATCAGGATGTATCTCAAAATGGCAAACATTTTGTTCAGTGTCAAGACAAATGTCTTGTGCCTTGATGGTATTGCTTTCACAAATGAATCCTTGTTGTTCTCACATAATGCAGGAATCAACATCAACGGTTTGTCATTTAATTCCATTCTACTAAGCCCAGACTCTATGTTCTTATCAGACAGTGTGTATTTTCATGGTGATTCAACCCCAGCGCAATGACTGGGTATATGGTATATGCCAAACCATTGCATATCATTAAGGCAAAAAGTGGCTTTAGTCTCAGTGAAATTAACCAGATGCCACCAGGATTGACATTTCTTCTCAAATTCAGTTACATTATCTCATATTACTTTCTGAATTTCACTAGGTAAGGTGCCTTCCTCACCTTCCCTTATAATTGTGTCTGCCATTGATTGCATCCATAGTTGGGCTTGGATAAGAGCTAAAGAAACATTGTTTTGGGTTGCATCAAGTGCATTGATGATCAACTGATGGTCCTTTTCACTAGTTTCTTCCCACTCAGTTAATATATTCAATAAAAGCCATTGGTTGGGTCCCAAAGCTAAGAGAGAGGATAGTAGAGGCTGTTTCAACCTGTTTAGATCACATCTGTCTTTGATCATCTTGAAGAGTTGAGAGTTCATCCATGCAACCATACTGACCATCTTGTGTAAGATGTGCTCAGGAATGGTGAGCAAGTGGGTTAGATCACAGAGATACTGGTTCGCATTGTCAATTCTTTCATTTGAAGGAATATGGCAGATTAAACAATACTTGTTGTTGACCTATATTTTTAATTATATAAGGACCAATGTTAAAAATATAAGGAATTAGACTAATAGGAGGCCAAGTGGATATGTTCTGAAAAATTTGTAAGGGCAGAGGTTTTGTATCCTTTAAAATTGGTACAGACGTTGCTGTATCAATCATAAATTCAAAGAATTATTCAGTGTTTCTGTAATGGCAAAAAAATACACAATTATAAATTTAAGAAAAATAAAACATTCAACGTTATAATCTTCCCATCTAATAAAGTCAACATAAATTGTTTTAATTTCAATTGGCCTAGAATAAATAGACTGAACAGCTGATTTATTTTTTTTTCCTAAAATGGCTTGAAGTTTTAGCCACCTAAACAAGCCCATACCAAATGCTGGAGTGCAAATAATAATTATAAATAATAATAATGAATCTCAAAATGAGATCCATTGAAGAGGGCTTATAATACATTCATAAAATATAACAAAACAGAATAGGAACAGAGCTGAAAGCTTGTACCAAATACTCTGAGACATCTTGATTAGCGGAATGTTTTTCCATAAACAGGCTTGTATTTTACAACATTTGAAACCCATCTAATTATCACAGAACAGCAGAATGAGTTCAGGATGTTGAGAGGATCTGGAAGGCTGTTATTTTACAGTAAATGGCTTTAATCATCCCGATAACAGAACTGTGTTTTCTGTGTAGAAAGTCTCATTTCCCTTTTTTTTTTTGCCTTGCCAAAATCTTCCATGTCAGCTTTCTCTCTGAGCTCAAGACACAGAGGATGCAGACAGTCAAGTTATATCCCATTTGCTTTGTCTGCTGATTAAACAGGAAAGATTAAGCTCATGTCATGTTACCCATTTAAAAATCATTGCTTTTACAAGTATGTGTTCTGTCTTTTAAAGACATTTACCCTTTGAAAGAGAGAGGTTACAAGAGCATAAAATCAAAGTAAAGAGCGGTTAGAATTGTGCCTAGTCTACATTTTTGCCTTTAAATCAAAAATGCCTTCATATCTTGCAGTTCTTCCACAGCCTCAGCTGGATGCTTTGAAACAGATCATCTTTCATTGTCTCAGATGTGGATCTGGCAAGGAGCTTCTGTGCTGAGATTGAATTCTGGTAAGTCTGAGCTCTGCAGGTTTGCTTCTGTCAGAAGGAAGAAGGTCACAGATAAACTTATTTGTGATATTACCACACAATTAGGATGATGAGACAATGTCTGGAAATAATGCAATCTACGATTAAAATTTAAAAAGGCAGCAGAAAGAAATGGGTATATTTATAAAAACAAGAGGCATAAAATATCCTAGCTATTGCAAGTTAGCTGGACAGATGCTTACTTGTTAGCAGTGATTCATGAAAGTCACTCACAAAAATTATGTAAATTTCATTATTTGAATATTGTTACTCATCTGCAATTATGCAAAGCCAACAAATACTTTCTCTACAAAGTTATGCCTTGCTATGGAAAAGCACAGCTCTAGGCTTTTCAAACCCCTTCACACTGACTGTCTCATGCACTTTCAGGCGCTCCCCCTCCTGCCTCCCACCATTGGTGGGTGGCTGGGGACCCTGGGCTCTCCAGCAGGGAGCTGAGCCTCTGCTTTGTCTCGGGTCCAGCTTCTGAACACATGCTGAGTTCGAGGGAGGTTGAAAGTGATGGAAGAGGAGGCAGTCTTGCAGAAAAGGCTCACATGCCAAGCACTGGATAAACTATAACTCCACCCATGTGCTTCCTTCATAAAGAATGTTCCTCTGACACCATTTTCAGTTGTTGTTTACTTGCTATTTTCATTACCGCAGCTGGCAATATTTTAAAATGCACATAGGTAAATCTGAAGGCAAATCCCAACAGAAAGTCAGAAAGTAAAGGCCAACAGATTGCTTTGCTTTTATAATCCTCTATTGTAAATAAATGTGAATGCTGGAATTGATTAATTGCTTCCTTTCCAGTGCAAGCACATTTATTCCTTGATTCGTTTTCACCAGGCAAGCTCTATGTCACTTTACATTTCATAGCTTCTCATAATGGAAAAAGGAGGTTTACCAATTATGAGAATCACTTCACTAGGTATTTAAGGCCAAGCAGGCTGTGGGATACAGAGGGTAGCAGGAGGATCCAGAAACAGCCACTCTGCAGCCAGGGGCGTCTTTCTGGTGCACACCCCAAAGGGGTTGACACTGGGCAAGCAGAGAGAAGGGACTGCTTTCTAAGCATTTGCATTGACTTTCCAGAGCTATTTAACAAAGAAGCAGAGAAATAAATACTAATACAGTGAATGTCTGGTTAACCTTTTCATTTTCAGGTGCTCTTTTTCTCTCTCTGTAGATCAAAATTTAAATATATTAGCAGATCTGCCTGAAGAGTACCCAGATATTCCCCAGAACCTCAGTATGTTTTTTCTCAGTCGATTCCATAGAAGCAAAGCAGGCAAGAAATTTGATGTGGTAGAAGTCTAGCTGGTTGGTCAACCATAACTACAATGCAATACCATCCATATTTTGTTTTCTAATAATACATATATGACAAAAAGCTGGTGTGTGTGTGTGTTTAGGGTTTTTTTAGCCATTGTTACAAGTGATATAATAGTTGCAACTTTGGATGTTACAACTGGAATTTCCTAGTTAGCCATCAGGTTTATTCCTATGACCTAAGATATCTCTTGAGGAAGAACACTTCTAGTGCACTGGTAAAAGATGTCCAAAAAAGTACAACTGATTGTTTCCAGCAACTAGGTTACAACTATCAGGGAACTATGCCCACTGTGAAGAAATGCTAAATAATCAGTGTGGTAATTCATTATGGTGTGAACCTAGTACTACTGCATAAGACTTGATAAGGTGCCACGACCCAGACCTTGGAATTGTTCTTTATGTCGTAATAAGAAATTATTCAAACTAGACGCATCTCTGCTCTCTCATTGTTTGGGTAGCTTTACTGATTCCAGAGATCATCTCTCCACTGATAATGCTGAGTTCTGTAAGTAGCTGCTGATTGTTATAAAACTGCACCCAAGAAGGGACTTTAAACTCTCATAAAAATCTGATATAAACCAGGATTTCTGAGAGGTCATGACTGCCATGTAGCAGCTTTGGTCTGCTTATCCCTTTGGAGGTTTGTTCTTGTTCTCAGTTACCTGTCTGAATAGTACCTTGAGTACTGTGTGCAGTTCTGGGCCCCTCATTTCAAGAAGGATATTGAGGTGCTGGAGTGGGTCCAGAGGAGAGCAACGAGGCTGGGAAAGGGACTAGAAGGAAATCTCATGAGGAGATGCTGAGGGAGCTGGGGTTGTTTAGCCTGGAGAAGACGAGACTCAGGGGGGACCTTGTCGCTCTCTACAACTACCTGAAGGAAGGTTGTAGTCAGGTGGGGGTTGGGCTCTTCTCCCAGGCAATTAGTGACAGGACAAGAGGGCATGGCCTGAAGCTGTGCCAGGGGAGGTTTCAGTTGGATATCAGGAAGCACTTCCTGACAGAGGGTGATCAGACATTGGAAGGGACTGCCCAGGGAGGTGGCGGAGTCACCATTGCTGGATGTGACACTTGGTGCCATGGTCTAGCCGATGTGGTGGTGTTGGGTCATAGCCTGGACTTGATGATCTCAGAGGTCTTTTCCAGCCTCAGTAATTCTGTAATTCCATGAATTTGAACAAATTCATCCTCAGTTTGGTATGATGGGTCCTATAGCTCTGCTGTTTGTGGTACCTGTATGTGCATATGGCTCCGGTTTATTATGCAGTTTATTTCTTGTAGTATTTCTAGTAGTAAAACCCAGAAAAAATACATACAGCCCAGGCTAATGAAATGCATAAATTGCTAGCCTAATATGTGCTTAGCTGCTCTATCTGACCTCAGAATCCGCTGGTTCTGCTGGGCTATAGTGTAGGTTATGAACTACTTCTTTATAAAGAGGTACAAAATGCCACACAGTTTTTGTCATAGGGGTCTCCCAGCTGGTGTATAGAACATCCTCCAACATTCTAGTATTGATCACATTAGGAAGTACAGAGACATTAGCTTACTATTAGACCTTCTACAGTTATTTTTATTTTTCCCAAATATTTTTTAGGATCTCTGGGGCCCAGAAGCCTAGGGTCATGAGAACAGGAGGAAACAGCTGTTGCAGATTGTGCTGCACAATACAGACTGAGCACAGGAGCTAGGGTGTGTTTTGGAGTCTGTCAAATGGGGACACACTCGGTATTGATGGGATTTTGAGCACTAGAGATGCTTTAAATAGAGCACCTTTCATGTATCCTACATACATCTAGGGAAAAATAATGAAAGAACAAAGAGAAAGGGAGAATTTCCTCTTGTGATAAATGTCTCTGTGGCTGAGTACAGAAGTACTGGAATGATGAAGGACCGAGTCTATCACAATGGTTGCCTCATGCCTCCTGATGAAAGTTATGATGTTACTGCACAGCCTCCCACCCACATTGCAGCCACAGGCAGCTACGCCCAGCCCTGTCTAGTAGTCCTAAAATGTGTGTCCAAACACAGCTGTGAATAATATTTTTAGACGTGCACAGGAAGACTGACTATTCTGCGTTGTGTGATTGGAAGACTATGAAAGGTTCTGGGATGCCTCAGTAAACCCAGAAGGGATGCTTTCAGTGCAGTGGAACATTAAAAGTTCCCAATATTTTTAAAGTTTTATAGTGCAGTGACAAAAAATATCACTCAGGCTAGGCAATCTTCATGGAAATATTTAGTCTTCTGTCATGTGGGAAACAGACTGCAGCTCTTATATTCTGTTCTGCAAATTCAGAGTCAAAGGGCAATGATTCCCCATGTGGGATAAAATGGATATATTATGTGCAGTTGCTGAGAGCAATGATTAGGAATTAGGAGTAGTCCTTGCAAGACTCCTGAATTCTAACTTTTTATTATGTCAATGATATTACTTTTACAGACATAATTCAATAAGTAAAACAATACTGTCCATAAAATGAACATTCTTCATTTTTTCCAATGCTTTGGACTTCGTCTTGGATAAGAAATATTAGCCTAAATGCATCCTTGCCATAATTTCACTGGTGTGACTGGAGCAACATGAAGGATGTACATATATGCTACTTTGCAGCCATAATAAATGGGACAGTCTGGACTGCACAATTTCTGGTAGTTTTTCAATGTAAATCTCATACTGTTTAAACTGACTGTAGACAGGAATGAGCAAGAAAACTCCTGTTTGGATGATTATGTTGTTTTGAGTTTCATTCAGAATTTGATAATTAATCCATAGTGCTGAGATTTTACTTTGGTTATATGCTCTAATGAATTTCCATAAAGATACTGCATTTCAAGAATGCTCATGATTTGCTCTCATAACCACAGCCTCATTAATCTATATTAAACTAATTAATCTATAACTTAAAACTACAACACACTCTTGAACAATATACTTATGGGGTTTTTTGCTTTGCATGAAACATATTCATGATTTGTACCAGTATCCTGCATTTTTTTTCAGTTTAAAGAGCTTTAAAACAATGATTACTAATATGTTTGCCTACACACCCACTTAGAAGACACTGTATATGTAACATCTGGTCGTCATGATTAACCTTTCCAGGCTGCCCAGCACAGAAGTCAAATGGCACCAATTATCCCTCTCCTGATCATGTGCCAGGTTATACATATATCTCTAGAGGTAACGATGCCATATCCACCTTTATTGAGCTATGGTCTATGTCTTTTTGTCCCTCTCTCCATTTCTTGCCTTGAGTTCATAAAACAAAATAAAACCCCACAACTATTAAGTTGAATTAGATATTCTTAAAATGTATTACAGCAGGTATATGATAATTTCCATGTTAAATATAAATACAGAAAGAGATCCTGTAAGATTTTCATAAATTGGAAAAGCTGCTGCCACATATAAAGCTTATCACTCTCCTACTCCTTAGAACCTGGCTTTGTTGCTCTGCAGCTCAGGGCTTGGAAAGTTGGGGATTTTTTCCATGCTTGGGAGCAAAATAGTTCAATTTTAGTCATAAATCTGCCATGTATGCATCAGGAACTTTTCAAAACATACGAAACACAGACCTTGGGGAAGAAGAGATGACTAAATGACACAGAAAATCTGTACTTTACCCAAAGTGGCAGGAAAATGTGTGCTTTATGTCTGTTGTGGGGAACCATGGGAGAAGATTGTGTGCAAATGAGTTTGGGGATGTCAAGTCTCTAGGTGGTGACTGTCAGAGGTGAGAGGTGTTAATTAGGCAGCCCTGTCTTGTAGTGAGCCCCAGCTCTTTCTCACTCTGCTGATTCACACAGAATAATTCATTACCCAGCACTGCTTTTTGACTGTCACAAACAAATCATAGGCTGGGAGTTTTTGCAACCTTCTTTCCATCTAGGAGATTGTATTTTGACTATAATGAAAGTTTTGCTTTACATTTATTTATTTATTTGTTTGTTTGTTTATTTTAGGGCAAAAGGTCAGGAAATAGGATTTTAATATGGTTTTGTTTATTCTTATACTATCTAGTGCACCAAAATATTTAGCTACTTGAGGGAAAATCCATTTGTCAATACACAGAAGCATTTCTCTCCTAAGGTTTGATTTGGTCACTGAAATTTTTTTAAGCTAAATTTTATTTTTGGTTGCTGCGCTTGTCTTAGCGGAACCAGAATGTGTTAAATCAGTGCAGGAAATGATGCTCTCTTTACAAATAAGGTACTAAAGAAATTTTGTAAGAAACACGCTACAAAGATGTCTTTCATTAATGATTAAATACATGGATGAGCATATGGATATGATGATGATACAAACAGAAGAAGAATGTCTACCCTTACCCACTGTCCTTTCAAAACATACAGTGTATTTTGCTGCAATGTTAGAGACAACTGGGCCATGTATTTTTAAATTACAGAATTATGGACCTCAATCCCTTATAATTGGAGGAACAGTTTTTCATGGATAATGCAGAGATGTAATTCAATGATACACTGGGGCAATAATCAGTAGTATTGATAACTGGCCTGTTATGGTGCCACTGTGGTGCCCACATGAGGTTATTTCCAAGTTCGTAAACTATGAGCACCTGTGGAGATACTTTAACTGTATGCTGGCACTCAGAGCATCAGAGACTGTGGATATCTCCCTTTTTTTTATGCAGCCCTGCAGTGCTGAGGCATGAGTATTGGAAAGTATGGAAAACTAAGACGATGACGTTTGGACTTAACAGTATGATGAGTTCTTATTCCAACATACCACAATTATTACCGTGAGATAGACAGAAATTATCCCACCTGCAAACAGCCCAGGCAAGACTTCAGAAGACCAGTGCTGCAGAAGCAGCTTAAGCAGAACAGCCGTTCAAAGGTCCTTTTTCATTTCACCCACTTCCCGGGAACTTGGCTGAGTTTTCTAAGGTGGAAAAGAGCAATACTCCTCATACTGTGGCAAGGGCAGGCTATGCTGTTTTCAAGGGGCTAAGCATTGTTCACTAGAAAGGGGAAATTTTTCCTTCCACACTAACTGCACACACACAAACAAAATTTTCTTGAATCACACAGAAAATGAAAAGATATTTATGTCATCCTAAATATCTTAAAACATTGTAAACCTGGGGTTTTTTTTGTGGTTTTTTTTTCTGAGAGTGAGAAGAGTTAAGGTCTTGATTTTCAAAGGGAGCTCAGTTTGGCTTTTAAAATTTTATTCTTGCTCTTTCACCTCCACAGAATGATAGCTAGAAATGCATATCACTTCTTTCGCTGGGTCAAGGCTAAGTGTGCATTTGTTGGCACAATCTGATAATTGTCTATCCAAGTAATATAAAACAATTGTAAAGATATTTGCAGCCTGCTTCTCTTTAGTCACAATTACCATAAAACCAAGGGAATGTGAAGAATGAGGACTGGCTTCATCTCTGAACAAAGCAGGCACTTCTAGAAAATACACTTTAATTACATTCCTCCTCTTGTTGGAAAGGTTGTACATCAGGAAAAGTCTTCTGAGTCTTTTCTGTGGCAGAAATGCAGCCATCATACAAAACCTCTAATAAGAATTGTCAGATATAACAATTTTATGATATCTGTTCATCACCTGAGCAGCAAAAGGAAGATTTTCTTAATGAATGTATTAATCTGACAGATGAGGGCCAAGGAAGAAGCAGGACAAAAGCAATGCCACAGCTTCACAGAAGAACACAAAGGCAAGTATTTTAAAGACAGAAGCACAAAGAGGTAGGCCTGGTTCAAGTGAGAACGGATGTAATTCTATTCAGTGATTTTACTTTTCAGCTCAGTTCTTCTAACTAATTGCACTGTCTGAAGTTAGCAGCATGTTCTCACAAGCATTGTCTACTTCTAGCAGTGATAACACCCCATGTTTAGAGTTAGTACCAATGATTGGTGTGCAGACCAAGGCCACTGCTGGATCTTGTGCACCACATTGGGGGGTGCAGCAAGTACAAGGTTGCACCTGCAGGGAGGAGTGGACAGGACAGGTGACCCTAAACTCACTAACGAGGTATTCCAGCCCGTACATGTCATATTTGGTATAAAGCTGAGGGTCTCGCTCCATTTTGCTTGGCTTTGCTCAGCTTGGTTCGGGTCCTTTTCTTGTTTCTTCAGTTGGCATCCGAGGAGGACTCTGTCTGTTTTGCCTTCAATCCCAATCTGTGTGTTCCTGAATCTGGTACCAGAATCCAGCTCCTGGACATAGTTCCCATCTGTCACTGGGCTCAGTCTGGGACTCTCCTGGTGCCTGCTCCACATCATCAGTGGTGATGGTGACGTAATTGCCATCGGGCGGTTGGGTTCAATACTGGTTTTGTATATATTTGTATGTAGTCCATTTTATTATTATTATTTTCATTTTCACTAAAGCTGTTCTAATTTCCTTTTCTAATTGCTAAGTCTCTCTCCCTTATTCCCTTTCTCTTCCCCTTTGGGGAGGGAGGGGGAATTAACAGAGAGCATCAGTTACAGTTCTAAGGGGCTGCCCTGACCCTAAACTAGGACAGAGGTTTTACTAATGTGCTGTTCTTTTGCCACTGCTGGTGGTGACAGGTTGAAGGTGGATGATAGGTAAGAAATCAGCTAGTAGGACTGGGCAGGGCTGAGAGCCCAGTGCATATTATCAAAAGAGATTGTGGACTCAGAAGTACAGGTTATTGGATGCCTTGGTGGGTATGTAATTCAGAAAATATGCTACTGAAGTCTGGGTTCTTGGATTTGTTTAAAATCAGGATAAGATTACAACCAACTCCTGTAGATTATCTATTTTTAGTAGGCTGAATAAAATAGCAAGGATTTTGGAAAAGTTCATAATTTTCTCTCCAAGATGAAATACAGCTTTAGCCTCTGTGTGGGTGGCTAAGAAAATATCACAGTGTCCATAAATGACAGGCACTTTTTTTGTTGTTTTAAAGCAAACTTTTCAGAGGCTTAGAGATATTGTTATTAAAAAAGTCAGGACCTGAATGCCGCATGCTCCCACTGACATCAGTACAAACCTGCCACAGTGATTACTCTCCCATAGGATCAGATCCTGCTGGTCATGTCTCCAGAGTTTACACAGGAGTAAATTAAGTGTAAATCTTCTGCTGCCAGTACAGATACTAATCATCATGTCAGTGTAACAGACAGTTTCCTTCAACCCTCAATTGAATTTGTTGAGGCTCCTACCCTGTGATAAATGTACTATATTAAAGGTGGCGTGGAAATGCTCATCACTCACCATGGTGCCCCTTCCCATGCACACAGGCATTTGAGAGATGGTACCTCCATCATCAGTGGTGCTTTAGGAAACTACTTCATGGTTTGTGCTTTGTAACTGTGAGGTGCAGCATGCTGGTTGTCACTCATTTGGTCAGGTTCAAAATCTGTTTGCTGAAGTTCTTTGCTACTACATGAGACCTTTCTCTCCCACCGCTTTATTATGTCAGATTTAGCAATGCCAGATCCCAAGGAGTGGTGGTTCAGCTCAAAGCATGGAACAGCATCTCCAGAGGACAAATTAAGTCAGCCACAATTTAGAGGCAGTACTGGTCCAGTAAGAAAACAATGCATCAGCTGCTTGGAATGGAGCCTTAATGCCTGGTGGAAGACAAGATTTACATGGTAAAATGAACTAATACCTACTACAGTAAAGAGTCTGTAGGAAAGTGTTATGGATCTGCAAAAAGATGATAGAGGTGATAAGAATTTATTCTTGTGGTGCTCTAGTTTTTTCTTTCTCACTGAACTGTAAAACTGAGTTTAATGTTGAGACAGACTCAGGTACTTTGTTATTGGCGTTAGTAATATAGATTATAAAATATGGCTGGAAGTTTTCATTCATCTTTAAGAAGGACAAAATTGTTTTTTCTGAAGTTTATACTGAAAAGTTGTTTCTCACTGTTTGTAATTTGGGAATTTGCTTACATTTATATGGGGCACGATAGAATAACTGCTTTCCATGTGCATTTTCTTTTTTGTGCTGAATTCCACGAGGCTGGCTAAAACAAAGTACAAAAAAAAGAAATTTCACTCTTTATAACTGATGACTTACTTATGATTTTGGAATGTTCAAGATGACTGCTTTTTTGTTATCATTGTTATTAGGAAATTAAGCAAGGGCGAGGACATAAGCTGTATGTTTCACCTGGAGTGTACTGGTAGTTGTTCTGCGTATGTTGGAGCAGTTTGCAGTTGTGCTATGGGGAGGAGGAGTGTGTTTCTGTTCAACACAACTGGTATGCAGGAATCCTTTTGAGATGATGTGAGTAAGCCTGAGACACAGACACTTATGCACTGCTCAGGTCAGATCTGAAACCTCCCAGCAGGTCACAAGAACATGGGCTGTGTCTATTACTGTTTCCTATGTTCCTATAAACTTTGAAGAAGTAACACTGAATAAACAAGGGTGCATATTTTGATCTGCAGTCTCCAGAAATATGGCATTGCATAGTTTTAGTAATGGCATACACTGATATTACTTTGTACTGTCAGAACTTTCTTATATCAAAAGTTCTGAATTAAAGAAAGTGCTTGGGAACTGAAGCTGAATCTTGCCAATGGCCTTCTAAGTAGGATTTTTACATTCAGATTTTAAGGCTCTTCACACATTTTCTTTGGAAAGCTCAAGCTTCTCTCTTGGGGGCTGAGTTTGTATTTTAATGAATCAGGAAGTGTGAAAGCAATATGAAAATAGGTTGTTAAGTCTTGGGAGGAACAGTCATTCAGAACTGGCTATCAATAGAAAACTGCCTTCAATAGGCTACAGCTTTGCAAATGTTGAAGGGAAAAAGTACTAGATATATAGATAGTAATTACGTAAATATGACTGTTTTAAGACTGTACTGTGCCTGCCTTTGTCCTTAGAAAGAACGGTATGAATAAAGGCTTAGTATTTTCCTGCATTAGATAAATTTCCATCTATTTATTTCACAATTAACATGAAAATATATAATGTATGGAAAGATATAGATAATATAACACTTTTGGTAAAATTTAGAAAAAAATACTTGAGCCACCGGAATCCTGCTCAAACAAATTGGGATGAAAACCTGACCTTGATTTCTAACTGCACAGGCAGTGTTCTTATGCCTGCCCTGGAAATCCCTGGTATGCATCCCATTCAGAAGACTGGGATGCTACAGATTGCACAGGCAATGCAACACTGCAAACAATTTTGATTTAGGAAGTTGTCTTTTTTCCCTCGTAACTTGAACTGCCGGAAGAATTTCTTACTTGTTTGTTTTATTTTGTTTTGGGTTTTTTCCCCCCATCATGGATGTGCCAAAGGGAGGTTTTTTAACTGATCAGTTTTGCTCACTGATACTGTAAATAAGGCTGAGAGATGAAGAAGGTGAGCGCCAGTTTCCCCAAGCATTCATTTGAACCAGAAACTAAAAAGGCTCTGTTGCAACAGGAAAAAAGTCAACATTAAAATAGAATAAACAAGAGTCTGTGGTGCAGTTTGGCCAGGGAACCACATAGAAGAAAGGACAATGAAACTCAAAGATGCAACTTCTATGAGAGACAGTAGCATTATTGCAGTATTAATGTTTCCATTTTTAAGGCAAATCAAATTACAGATTTTTTTTGTCCAATTTTTACAATAATATTCTTTCAAAGTCCAGAATACAGTATTAAAGAAAAGACAAGACTTGAGTTCAGGTGCCATTGGGTTACTTAGTGACATCTGAACAATGCAGTGTTTACAAGCAGTCTGTGGTTTTAGATTAGGTTTGCCAAATGTCACATAAAACAATCAGATATGCACAGAAAAAGGTCATTGAAAACCATTTGCATGCTGGAGTATGGGGAGATAAAGCTCAATGAACATTACTGCTAATAAAAAAACACGTGACTTCTTTCTGCAATGAGTATGGAGTACTTGAGATAACCGGAGGCATATTTTAGGTAAGATGAAAAATAGCCAAACCCTTCCTGTGACTTGAAATCATGAAGGGTCAGCTAATATCGCCTGCAGTTTTTCAAAGGCAGACAAAGACTCTTTCATGCCAACAGTTTTATTTGTGTTCATAATTTTGAGATTATAACAGCACCTTGGCTGTTACCAGATTCTAAACAAAACAGAAAAGTGTTCATTGTAAAAACCCTTATTTAACTCTTTAGTCGGGTCTACCAATTACTATCCTCTTATGGTAGAAAAAGAATTAGGAATCCATCCTGCTGGCAACCCTGGTGCACTTTTTAATGGTTTGCTTTGATTTGCCAGCATGACTTTCTTTTGAATCCTTATGCTTGCCTTGGTGACAAGTAACATTATTATTTCAATCAGCTCACATGCAATGTAGTACAAAGGTTTTGCTGGGCTTTCCAGCACAGCTATTATTTTGGATTAAGCAGCACTCTTGTGGCATTACATCTGAAATGAATTTGCATAAATCAGATGATCATACGTTATGCCCTGAGATGATAGCTCTTTGTTTTTCCTCAGGACTGTGAGAGTTTAGACTAACCCGTGTGTTGCTTCAGACCAACTCAGAATGGATGGATTGTACTTAACTCAGGAAGAGATTGGCAAAGTACTGCCAGTGAAATCTTGTCGGTTACTGGAAGGTAGCAGGAATTTTGCCATTAACTTTATCTGGGATTTCTTCCTTTTGTTTCTTGTCCCTGGTGGATTCTGCTTAATCCCCAACCACGTCAGTGAAATGAAGCAGCAATGAAGATGGTATGGTGATGTAAAGCGTCAGGAATAAGGGATAAAAAGTTGAGTCCAGAGGGCTACATAAATATTCATCTGTCCTACACCTGGTCACAGAAGGGAAAAGAACCAATATATGTAGTTCTTCTCTCTAGAATAGACAGAAATTCTTAGATAATTATAATCCCTGACCAAAATTTCTCAAAAATCCCCTTTATATTGTGGAAGGACTTTAAAGTGGAGTGGAAAGTTTTGTTTATTAGGGGAAAAAAAAAAAAAGAGGAAAAAAAAAAAAAAGGGAGGGAAGGGAAGGAAAGGGGAAAGGAAAGGAAAAAAAGAAAAAACCCACAATTGCTTTGCATAAGAATCACCTGTTCCATATAAATCAATGAAAAAAATCTTCTATTTGTTAATTTTAATGAGTGAAGCTTTATGTATGGTAGAATAAAGTAAAATCAGAACATATGAAAAAAATCTAGAATTGTATATGTGTTACAAATTGCTATGTCTGACTAAATTATCTTTCCGGGATTTATGTTGCAAAGGAGAGTTTCAGCAATACTACAAATTTGTCATAAATAATCCTTAACAAAGTTGATATTTCAGTGAGGAGACTTGGCAAATGTGTTTCAAATGCCAATGTAATTTCCAAGTTCATGTTCAGTCAGCATTTCCTACAACTCTGTCTGTCACTCCTTATTTAGGACCTGATTTTCAATTGCCAAAGCTTTCAACTGAAATTAGCTAAATTTGCCAAAGAAATAAAACTAAATCCAGAATTATTAGTAACAGGATATTTATAAAAGAGGCCAATTTCTCTATCCCTTACAATTCTATAAGTGATAACGAAGATAGAGATGGATCCTTTGCTACAATAAAAGAACAAATGATGAGAAAATTATATGTGTGGTAGGAGAATATATTTTATAGTGACTGCAAATAAATATCTTTATCCTTAAAAAATAGTTTTGCTAAATTACCAAGATAAATATTATACTGCACCCATACTGTCAAATCTTGTAAAGATGTTTTAAATGGATGTGTAAGTACAGGTCGCATTTTCATTTCCTAACTATGCTCAAATATTTGCAGTCTGGGTTTAGTCTCAATGTCTTTTCCTACCAACCAGTGTGTAAGTTTACATCCAGACACTGGTTTTGATTGCTGTATTTGTTGATTCTTGTCCTTGTAAGTGATACTGTCTTCCATACTGCTGTTGAGGGTGTGAATATTGCTGTTATTTTTATTTTTTTTTTCTAGTCAGAGTAGTATTCAATATGTGATCAGTGAGAATATATGCCCACAAATACACGATGACTTCAAATAGCCTTTTCACATACTGCACCTTGTGGATACTCTCTCATTGCAGTCTTTATATGAAGTTGTGGTCCTCAAGGCTGTGGGAAATGTCAGCCTAACAATAATTTTAGGAATGTTACCATCATCTAATAAGACAAATTATTACTCTGTGCGTGTGAGATACCATTGTATATCAGCAGCGGACTGATGTTCTATTGCATTCAGTCTTGGATAAAACAAACCGCAAGATTACTTACCTACCTTGAACAAACAGGTTCTTTTCTATCTAACACTTTTATTCTCTGAAATCTGACTAAGTTGGTGTATAGAAAGCATTAACTACTGAAAGATATTGAAAATAAAACAGGAGGGAATCCATGTGGTCAAAGATTCTTTGATGATAAAACAGTGGGGTTTTTTGTAAGATTTGACAAAGTTTAATAGGTGTAAGTAGAAGAGTTCATAAAAATCCCTTGGAACTGACATGAGATGCACTGGATCTCATTCTTGAATTGCAAAATATTTGATATCTATGTAAATTAATCATTCTTTGAACCCTTTAGTCCAATTAAGTAACATTTACTAAGAAGAAAGAGTCAGAACAACTTGATACACCAAAGACGGGATTTTCTCATTCCTTTCAGATGCAGATATTATTTGAAAAGATTGTTTCAGAGTTTGGATCTTCTGATGTCTTTTTCAAGTGATCGGTTTTAAACTATGCATAACTGCAGTGACAGTGGGGCAGAACACAAAGTGTGACAATGCATCATTCTGATCCAAGAAAGTAGCCAAGTTTAACCTTAGTCTTTTAGTACTACAGCAAATAAATGAAAAAGCATTGTAATCAATTTTGCTTCTTTTTAAGGAAAAATCTAGTTTTGCTATATGTGCTCTTGCAAGAGCAAAAGATGACTATTTACTGAAGAAATCTGAAATTCATGGTAGTTTAAAATTACATTACTGAAATGTAAATACACTCACCAGGACCAAAAACGTTGACTATGCAGCTATCCAGCAAATAAAATACATTTTTACTTGCAAGAACTACCATAGTAAATATAAATTATGCAAGTAATAAACCCAATATTCCTATACCATCTGGGGTCTTTACATGAGCTAAAATTTCTTTACATAAAACAGCATCTCTCTCTATTAGAATTTAGATCAAATTTATTGATTTCAAAAAGTCACAATGAACTTCAGCAGAGGCTGAATTCATTGTAAATCATATTAAAGCTTATGGAAGTAAATATCAGCTGGTGACTAGAGGACCTGTGGAGGGGAAGGGCTGGAGTTCAGTTCTTTTTCTGTGTATGCTTAACTAAATACCTAAATAGATGCTGAAGCAGTGACAGGGAGACAGGTTCTTTACTGAACGAATGTTTCCTCAACTTTAATCGTACTTGAGATTACTGTCTGTTCAAAGACATATTTAATAATCTGTTGAAGTTGAACTGTTTCCAAAGAGACTGATTACAGATGTGGCTCAGCACAAGCATGCTGGAGCTGATATCTGAGGTGGCAATGAAGGAGATGGCAAGAATGAAAGGACAGAAATGGAGAGGCAAAGAGGTGAAGCTGGCCTGTAAAAGCAGACTGCTATGTTGGAAAAGACCTCCAAGATCATCAAGTTCAACCTTCTACCCAACACCTTCATGACCACTAGACCATGTCTTGAAACACGACATACACCCATTTTTTGAGCACCTCCAGGGACAGTGACTCCACCATTTCCCTGGGAAGCCTGTTCCCATGTTTAACTATTCTTTCAGTAAAGAAATTCTTCCTAATATCTAACCTGAACTTCCCCTGGTGCAAATTGTGGCCATATCCTCTTGTCCTGTCATTAGTTACTAGGGAGAAGGGGCCAACACCGGCCTTACTACAACCTCCTTTCAGGTAGCTATAGAGAACAATAACGTCTCTCAGACAAATTTTACTCTTTGATGCTTAGCTTAGCAGTTAGCCTAATTATTATTGTAGTTTTGGCAGGCAAGCTGTCTTTCTAATATGTTTCTATTCTTTTGAACTATCCATATAGATTGTGAAGTATTTTCTATAATGCTTTAAGATGATAAAATTCAGTTTTAAAATGAAAAAGCTCAGAAGCCAGAAAGATATTGCTCTGTTGTCAAGCATAACCTCACCTCTCAAACATTTGAAAGCCTGAAGGGCTTGGAGAGAAAATTAAGAAGGGTGTCTGACTTTCATGAAAACATGTATTTCCTCCATGATCTCTTTATTTATTTTGGTAGGAAGTACACAGAAAGCAGACAAATATGTTGAAATTAATCATGTGGAACTTATTTCTGCAGGAGAGGCTGTGAGATGACTGCAGGAACCCAAGCAAGGCCCAGATCTGTGATGTGTTGGTGGATAGGAACTTGTGTGACAAGCAATGAAATGTTCTGTGACATATACATGCAGTTGAGTTGCTGTCAAGGCCACAGTCTGGTTACAAAGGACAGATCAAACACCGACTGGAAGACAAAATCAAGGCCTTCTGTAATGAATAACAAAAGTAGAGAGAAGATAAGATAGAGCTATGAGGTGGTGTTCCACTGCCAGTGTCACCAAGGAAAGTGTGGGTGACAGATCATGACCTACTTTCTGTGGCTGGTAGGCACGAACCAAAGCCCTTTGTAGCAAAGAAAATGGTAGCTTCTGGTAAGGAGACTGTTCATGTTTAAATATTTCTACTGTATTTTTATGCTATGGCCATCACGAAAGAGAGAAATTCCAAAAGAATCAGTGTTTGTTCAACGCTCTGTGGGTACAGGAAGAGTACAGGAGCTGTGCATTCAGCAAGCCAAGCACTGAAGCTTTGGGAGGATTTGCTCCCAGACATGAGATGCCCTTGTGAAAAGCACATAGAAATGTAATCCATGATTTATGAGACTGAACTTTAAAAGTGAGATCTTCCAAAATAAATTGCTAGCAGCAAAGTCCGTGCAATCCTGGAACATTTAGCTATTAAGTACTGTCTTTTTTTCCTCACTAGTGGTATAATTTGCATTTTCATTAAACTAGCCAAATATTTTGCTGAACAGAAAAGTATCTTAGTAAACATAATTATGTTTTTGGTCTAGAAGACCTTTTTCCTGAAAAAAAAATCCTGGTTACCTTTTCTATTAATAAAAAGTTGATTAATGTAGTTGGATAAATTAATAAAGAAGAGATAACTGAATTAATCATACTTAATGTAATAGCAGATTGCTAGGAGCTTATAGATTAGTCTAAGAATTTCCCTTCATGTTATAGGCTAATATAAATAGCCTTAATTCAAAAGGCCTATTGCCATTTTTTCCTGACCTTTCCCACAAATTAACAGTGCACTGGTAAAAACTCCTGTCATATAATAGACAGAGGATGACACTTGGGGTAAAAGGCCCACAGAAGTCCATGTGTTCTGCTACTTGTTTTTAACTGAAACTGGAAATCTGCTCTGTTTGAAAATATGGATTTTAATGGTCACATAGAATAAAAGGCTGGTATTGATTCAAGATGTGGTTGGAGATACTCAGACCTTGCAGCTGATGAATCAGTTTTTAGCTGCTCTTTAGCTCCCCAGTTGCTTTGCTAATGACTGTCTTGCAGGTGTTTTTCCTGAGATCTGAGATAGATAGTGCAGCAGTTGACTGACACACTTTCTCATGTTTGTACTTTAAGAGAAAAGAAAGAAAATTCCATTTTTTCTTCTCTAGACCTTGCTATCTCACAACCTGTAATTATATCGACAACTGGGACATATGCAGAGGATGAACAAAGTGAGCAGGAGTCAGATGATAGCTTTTTTCCACTCTCTGGGAGTGTGTGTTTCTTCTTGAGGAAGAGACTGTCTGAACCCTTTGGATTCCAACATAGTTCAGTCTAGGATAGACCTAAATGTATAGTCACAGCCCTTAAAATCTAATGAGTTTCTAATTTACAGTGAAACAATTCCAGACATACATATATGAGATGGGAAGAACAAGGTGCCAAAAATTTCTTTTTTGTCTGGCCTTGAAGTGCAAAATATTCTCTCTAAAAAGTAAAAATTCAGTGAGATCTCTAACATAAAACTTTGTTTATTATATGTTCTTCTCCACCATACTTCTCTTCAGAATTCTTAAAGCACCTTCAGAAGAAGTTTTTTTACAAAAAAAAAGGACTTGAGTTCTCTGTTCAAGAGGTTATTTAAAAAAAAAACCCAAACCATACAGTTTTCATACATATAAATATATTAGCGTATATATAAATCTAGAGTTGCACTGGACCTTTAATATCATCCAGCTCAGCGGATGGTGACCAGCAGAAAACACCTAGCCAGCTTGTCTGCACTGTTGCTGATGGCTCTCACATTCACCATGAGCTTGTGGAAGAGATGAAAAGACGACTAAGGTACCACCTACTAGGCAGAGACTGTGATGTAATAGCTCTGGACAGAGAGGACAGTACAGTGAAAAAGCAGGTGATGTTCAGAAGAGATTGTGCAATAAGCAGTTCAGGATCTGACGACAATTTCAACAACTGGTTCAACAGGGTGGGGCTGTATCCCTTCCAACAGGTTATATGCATATTAGACACAGATGGGGCCTTCTTTCTTCTTGTATTTTCTTTTCTCCTGAGAACACCATGCCAAGGTAATAAAATAGTTCAGCTGTTGGAGGAGAAGCCTGTCAGAGGGACAGCCAGACTGGCTCAGGTCAGGGGTTTGGCTGGTTTAACAGCTTGCTTGTTGTTGGAACGAGCTTTGAGCATGTGAGGAAGGTGCAACAAACACAGCATAATATGGAAAGAGGGCAGTCTAGCCAGCAATCCTTAATGCTTATAATGGACCCCATCATACCAGATGGCCTCTGTGTTTAGTTCTATTAGTCATTATAATCCCTGATATTTTTCATATCAATTTAGCGTCCAGTACTCTTTCAAGTTACTTAGAAATTCTGAAACAATGAGATCTATAATTCAATCATGTGAAAATTGTGCTTGTGAGGGAAAGGCTGGGAGGCACCTTTTTTATAGGTTTTTGAAATGTGCAGATTCTCATTTTTGTGGAATTTAAATTTTTTATTAGATCTGAAGTTGTGCCCTGTGCTCTCCCTGCTTTAATTTCAATCTAGTGATTATAAATACAAATAGAAAAAGCAGAGCAAACAAATGGAGCAACACACTGTATTTACTCATAATATTTGTGATATGACCAATTAAAACATTCCTGAGGTACATGTTTATTTATTAATTCTGCAAACCATATTTGAAAGGTTAAAGAAAATCCCTATGTTTTCTCCCAAAAGCTTCTTTATATTTAGCTCCAGCATAGTCTGATATTTTCTGGCTGTAGAAAATAACAGAGTTCACATTAGCAAACACAAATAGTTCTAAAAAGACCATTACATTTTTTTTAAAAAGTAGTTAATCTCAAGCTTAAAATTGCCTACAGTCTGTTGAACAACTTTCAAGACTGATACATAAGTAGAAGAAAAGATGGTCTCTAGAGAGCTAATCTTGCAGCTAGTAATCCTTTGGGTTTTCAGCCAAATAGGATTGAAAACCAGGTTTTCTATGAAGAGTGATTAAGATGTCTACATAAAGCTCAGATTAGGAATTGAAAAAGTAAAAAAAAAAAAAAGGAGGATGAGAAAAGGTTTTAGTGGAACACTAAAATCTCACAAATCTGTTTCATTAAAATCAGTACTCCTCATTTCCGTGGAAGAATTTTTGGTTTATTTTATTGTGTTTTCACTGCATGCAATTTCCATTGTTGTACTTCAAATTGCAGGAAACTGGGTTCATACAGGAGTGATGAGGCATCTGATGTTGTATTCATTATACCCAAACCAGTATATAAGCACAGCATTCTGGAGCATGCATTGGGCTGCAACTCCTTGTTTACGTGTTCAATCCCAAATACTAAAGTGATGAAAAAATGTCCATATTCTTTAGCAATACCATAGAAGAGTGAAAACCGTTATGCATGAGTGAAAGAGAATAAAAACTAATTTTTAAATCTCCAATAAGCCTGGTTTATGATACTAATGACCCGGTGGAAAATTATAAGAATATTCTGGTCCAAGAGGAAAAAAAATTTCCCAAGAGTAACTATACATTGATTTCGTGGGTAGGCTGGAGAAGTTAGAGTGGGAAGCATGGCAAAGGCTTGAGAAAAGCAAAGCTGGCAGAACTATTAAAGTTCATGTTGTAAATGTATAAAATATAACTGTTTTTCACAAGAAACAAAGTGAATGTGAGGTTGCAAATTGTTAATAAGGTCAGATCTTCCTAAAGACAATCAGCCTTTGATAGTCTGAGAAGAGAGGAAAAAATATAACTATTAGCTGCCAAGTCCTTAAACGACTATGATTTTGGCATAGTCTTTCTGATCATATGATACATATTCTACTAAGGAAATCAGAGTTGTGTAAATTCTTGCAAAGTATTTTTAGGAAGCTATGAAGTATTGTCTGGAAGCAAATCAGAGGAGGAGAAATTTGCCCTAAATTATAGAAATGTTTTAATTTCATTGTTAAGTATCTGAGAAAACTTACAGGAAAAATAACTAGTGTCTCTAGAAAGGCTATAATAAGTCACTATACGTAAATTTTCCAATCTGTGTATTGTTCTTGCCTAGGTTTTTTATTTAATTTCTACATGTACTGTGAGAAATCACTTTGCCTGGAAGGTTTTCAGGGTTTCTATTACTTTTTTTGAAACTTAAAATCCCCATATGACTCCAAATCCTGAACTGCCATTGTGCTGATAAAGCTGAGAGTTTGATGAACTCATAATGTTACATTACCAACTTCAAAGGTATAATTGAGTAAATAAGTATTTATGTCTATTCTTCCAAAAGTGTCAGAGCTTTGTAAAATACATTTTTCTTATAGATCGTTTAAATGACTGTGCTGCAGCTTTCACATCTGCAGTCAAAGAACTGATCTGACCAGTTTCATTCAAGCAAATGTGCCTGAGCCCATTTGTTTATATTTCCTTTATTTGTCATGCAATGGGTTCTTTTGGAAATTAACATTTCCAAGCAAATCATTGTTTTTGTTTGTAACAGTGATTTGCATCTCTCCCTCACAGCATTTAAATGTTATAAACAGTACCAGGACATTATTTTCTTGTGTTTCAATGTTTAGTTGCTGTCAAGATTAAAGGAGGCACCCTGACTATCAGGGCCAAATGCAAGACCTGAGCAGTGTAGGGATTACTACTCTTTTGCTGGAGACCATCCCAAACTTTGGGAACCCAACTCTGTATGTGACATCATTGGTGAATGAAGAAGTAAAAGATCATAGAATCATAGAATGGTGGGGGTTGGAAGGGACCTCTGGAGATCATCGAGTCCAATCCCCCGGCCAAAGCAGGATCACCCAGGGCAGACCACACAGGAACACATCCAGGTGGGTTTTGAAAATCTCTAGAGGAGGAGACTCCACAACTTCCCTGGGCAGCCTGTTCTAGTGCTCCCTCACAGTGAAGAAGTTTTTCCTCATGTTACGGTGGAACTCCTCTGTTCCAGTTTGTGAGATGACATCCCTGAGTTAGCTTGCATCCATTGATGTACAGTGGTTTTGTTTTTTCCACAGCACTCATTAGGGTAAATTTTGTGAGCTGATGATTTTTTCCTAAGTGATGATGTGATAGTTTCAGCTGAAGATCCGTAGCCTCATCTGTGAGATATTTAACACTTTTATAGTATTCAGCCCTAAACGGGTCCTATAGATGGTGGTGAAATAACATTAAAAAGCCCCATTATTTTCCAGATATGAAAGGTGAATATTTAACATTCATTTAAGTCATTAGGAGTCCAAGGTATTCAGCCAGCTTGAAATCTGATCTCTGTTCCACTATAAAGAATGGAAAAACTATTAAAAGATCAGAACAGTGGGCAGTATGCAACAATAACCACAAGAGTAAAAAGAAAAATGCCTGTTGAAAGTCTAATTTTGGGAAAGGTCTGAATCAGAACTAAGAAAGCACAGAAAAGTCTAATTAAGTAAATGTTCATTCCTATAATCTTTATATAATATGTGAACAAAAAATGGTATGAAATTGTGTTGTATAAAACACAGTCCTCCAATCAGGAATAAAGCAATACTCTCCTTCCTCTTTTAAATCTTTACTCCTCAGTGAAGGAACTGTTATATATGTCTCTATTACTGTCAGTGCAAAGATCCATCAGCTACAAAAAGTCTACTTATCAATCAAAACAACTTTTTAGACTCAATTTATAAAATAAATGTAATCAAAAAGAGTGAAGAAGAATATGTGAAGCAAATTAATCAAAAATTATAGTGTGTCTCATCCAACTTCAAAGTAGGAGCTATGTATTTTATATCCTTAACAAATGTATTTTTGAAGCTTAATAAAATATGAATCAGTATTTAGCTCAGTGTTCCTTCCCATGATGTTCTTGTTGTCTTCTGCATCAAACAAGGAAATCCATAACTGTAAATATATTAGTGGTAGTGGGGGAACAGAAGTGAGAATGCAAGTAATCATGTCAGGATGATGAAGCTGACTTGGATGAATGGGAATTGAAGAGTCTCCCTGGTAAGCAAAAATGGTAGAAGAAGAGACATGGACTCAGTTTAGGGTGGGTGATGTCTGATGGGGGGCGTGGGGAGAGTAAGGATGGGGAATAGTCCAGGGTATTAGTCAGAAAAGTAAACTCAGAGAAAGAAATATGGCTGAACTGGAAGGTGTTATATATGCGTTCTAGGATGTTGGGTAATAATACTGGAGGGCTCCATGTATATGAAGACAAAATAGTTCTTATTTTAAGGCAAATGTTTACATGCTACAGACTTGTCCTATTATTCCTAACCATTTCCAGTATACAGACTCCCTGGTTTTCCTTTAATCCCTTCATACAGCAGTGCAAGATTGCTTCTCCAAGCTTCAAGAAGATGGTAAATAATGAAACAAGAAAGGTCTGGCTGAGCTGAATAGACAGCAAGCCCAAAATTTTCACATGCAGCAGCCTTAGAAATTACCTATTAATATTTTCTTTAGTAATAGAGTTTTGACTGAAAGAGACGTCTTTACATGAAAATGTTTTGGCTTATTTTATATTCATTATACTTTTTAATCAAAACCCTCCAGATGCTACTGTGTTGTCCTCATTCAAAACCATCAACAGCCATATGCTACAGAACCAAAGGCTTAATTGCAAGGATGTATCTGGAATCAACAGAGTCAGGGGAGAGGAGGTACAATTTTGTTAGTAATCATGCAAGCAGACACAGGGAAGACAAATAAGCAGCAAAGAAATATGCTCAGCATTCTTGCTATTGAGCAAGTTTTCAATTACTTCGAGGTCCTACAAAGAGGGAATGAAATTGGTGTCTTATACACCACACATATACATTCACCCCTCATTTCTTTAAGTATGAACCAGTAATTGTTGCAGGAGAGGTGAAATTAAGGAACATACAGTGAAGAAAATAAAATGCAAAGAAAACACAGAAGGCTACATTTCGGTGAGAAATCAACATTGATCTTACGAGGAACCAACATCTGTCCAAGAATGGATTCAAAATGGAGCCAGTGGTAAAGTGGCATCTGTGGAGGCATGGGATTGATGCATAAAGATGAAAATGTATGAGGTTGTTGAGATAGACTTTGTGGTTATTTATAATGACTAAGCGGTTTTGACCAACACAGGGAAAGGAGCAGGGTCTGTACCCTGTTACAGAACATCATTGGCCTGGGTCTGTACTACTGACATATTTCACACACTACCATTTTAGAGGTTCTTATTTTGAATAAAATTTAGGAGCTAGTTTCAGAATGTGTAGCATAATTATAATTTTTGTTTTTCTGAGGTCTGGTTTAATCCTACCACTCCAATAATGTATTCTAATACACTTTGAGTAGAAAAGTCACATGTACTCAGATTCATTTTGTATTTTTACACAGTCAAGAAAACAATGCCAATTAAATACTCTTTTAGCCCTCTAAACCCCCATAATTCTCATAATATCCAAGACCAATTACAAAATTATTTCAAAATTTACCTTATTTCCACTAGAGGTCAGTCAATAGATGGTAAACTCTCATGTTGTCAAAATACGTATTGTTAGCTTCTTTACTTGCATAACTTGTGCAAACATGCTGAACAAGATTATTATATATGAAAAACTTGTGCAAGAAAAATAATTTTAACCATATGTCACCTTTTTAGAAAATTATCCGTCATTATTGCAAGGTGAAGTGTCACTTAATGCTTAAATATCAAATAGAAAATGTGCATAAAAAATTGCTCTTCCATAGTTGCAGCATAATCCGGATAGAAAGACTCTGTTTACTGTGGAGTGTTTTGTAAATTATAGAAGCTGATTGGAAATCTACACAAGCCTTTTACTAAGCTGAAAAATCAGTAAAACTACTATTTTTTTAAAGGGAATCAATCTGTCTTAACATAAAAATTGAAAGTACCAAACTGCTTAAGTATCACTCAGAGGAGTTAAATTTGTTTGTTAGGTGAACAAGAATTCAAGAAAGGTTACACTGGTCGCATTTACTACTGCCCTTACTGGCAACTTCTAAATGTGGGGTATTCCTCAGATGTCTTGATGTTGAAGAGATTTGGCTGACAAATTTCTTTATTTACCATGGTGTTATTTATTACATTTTCTGCGAGAAGCATATTCAGAAGTTCACTCATTATTGTTGTTTCTGGATATTGAACTTAGTTTATTTTTAATGCAATTGCATTCTCTGTTGATCTCTCTCATCTCAGATGAATCCCAGCTGAATAATGAGGTCCTCAGGTCTCAGATGCTCTTCTTTGGCTCCAGACATGAAGGTAGTGGGTCTTCAATCTAGAGAGCAATTTTGATGTCCAGGGTGATCTCTTGGGAATCATTAAAACTATTTACTATCTATGTCATCTGCTTTGTTTTGTTCTCAGTGAGTATTAACCTAATATTTCAATTTAAATGCTTCCAGTATACTTGCAAAGAACTTCTATTTTTCACTAAGTGTCAAGAATGATGATGCCTTTACATACACTCAAAGCACTTTTTTTTGTTGCCACCCATTTACTGCAACTGCATCAATGCTGAGACCTAAACAATTTCTCCTAAGGATTCACCACAACATTGTTTTATGTGTGGGCCAAGAACATCATCAGAATCTATCAAGTGATTACATATATAAAAATGCTATATGCCTTCATATCTCTGCTTGTTACTCCACTGTATATACAAGCTCTACCTGGTATTACTCCTGTATAACACTAAGATATTTAACCATCTGTTTTCAGGAAAAATGAAGTGCAATGTTTCTAATTTGGGAAACATTAGCTGGCCTCCACTTCAAATCGTGTGATGCATGATTATGGGAAACTTTGAAATACAGTATTTTAAAATTGTTTTTTATAATTTTTATGCAGATTCTGGTAGCCCCAAATTGCTAGTCACTGACATCTTAACCAAGATTCATTGAATACCATTAATACTGAAACTGTTCTGTTGTAATTGAACTTGACAGTTAACTATGAGATAAAAAAGCTCATCTCTGTGAATCCCTTGGACGAGCAGAACTAGCATTTTCAAAACTTCCTATTTTCCAAAAAACATCTGTTGTATTGGACCACTCAGTGTTAAGATAAAGTGGCATGCATAGTCAGGCATGGTCAGATGGGCATAGGTCAGATGTTTTTGGAATTCAGTGGCAGCATTTTCGAAAGGACTTATGTCTTTTGTCCCGATTACCATGTTTTTTCTGACACAGGACATTTGCAAATCTATTTTTGGCTGTTTCAGCAAGAGAAGAATGAGCTTATAGAGCTCTCGAATCCAGTTTAAATTACATTTTTCTTAATATTTCACCACCAGAACATTAAAATATAGAAATGTGCTTTGAGATAAATTTGTGGAGTTCGTATCTGATATCTCAAAACATGTGGGTCTTTTTGTTCTTTGACCTTCTGTCTTTAAAATCCTCTACTTCAATCTGAATAAGAAGAAGATTCAGCTTATGTCACCTATGTGAAAATGATGAAGCAAATATATCCATAATCTTGTCCATTTACAGCAGCCGAGGATTTAGCATTTATATCCCTTTATTCCTTTTGGCATGGCCTGCAGCAGAAGACTACTTTTAGAAACGTGTGACATTTTGGCTTTGCCACATCCCTTTTGTGATTTTACTGTGATGGATAGTTTTCCTCAGGAGAGAACAGGAGGGGTAGTGGGAGGACACCAGAACTGCACAAAGTGATGAACACACACAGAGAGTTGGCAGAAGAAACTCATTTTGCTTGCGTGTCAGAAGAGGTGGGACATGCCAAGGGGAAGTAGGTTTTGGACAAAAGTTGCTGAACTTTCCATATGATGCTCCAGTGAGCACTTTGCCTAATGGCTACTCTGGGAAGTTTACCCTGGAGCTCTCTAAACAGATGCTGACTACAACAAATGGAAAGGAATTTTTTTTTTTTTTTTTCTTTACCATGTGAGGCAAGGCTAAATGAATTTGAGTTTTCACTAAATCAGGCTTTTCTGAAGATGCTCATCACAGTTTTTTCTGCTCCTGGGTGGATTTACTGTGAAGGCACAGAGCTTTGTGGACTATAGTGTCCCTCACATTTCTGCCTGATGTAATTACAGTCTTCTTGCATCAGTGAGGAACACCAGCCTGCCTTGGAGCTGCTAAATAGCTTAGTGCCACAGCTGAGGCATGTTGGCTTGTTATCCCAATACACCTTAGTACCTGGGACATTCTCATCTCTTCTTCTCCTCACTGCCCTAGGCCATTCTCACCAGGCTGAACAGACAAAACAAACTCCTTCAAAGACCTCACATTAAGGGCTTTGTTCACTGGAAAGATTTCCTACCAGCTAGCCAGACTGCCTTTCTGCTGGTATGAGTAAACTTCTATCAGTGATTCCAGACCTGCATTGACCATACAGCTCCAGTGGTCTTAGCAGCACTTTGCCCATTTAACTAGACTGTGAACTCAACTTTTCCAGCTCCAAGTCCTGAAAGTAGGTAAGCTGCAGAAGTGTTAAGTGTTTCTTGGGATAGTGTTTTACTATGAATATCTTGAATGAGTGAGCCTGCTTTGTCTGTGTTTATAATTCCTGATAAGTTATGATCTCTCAGCATAAAGAACTCTTGAGGGCTCTTCAGATACACCTAAAAAAATGCTGTGGCTCCTCCAGATTTAAATTCACATTGCTCCTGTGACTTAAGTGCAATTTTGTAATTTTATACCAGTTTTGCTTCAGCCTCTATCATCTGAAGTTCTGGTCCAGCAAAAGCTATTAAAGAAAATGTTATGAGAAGATGTGTTCATTTATATCAAGTGATATATTAAAAGATATATTAAAAATCACCTTGGGTATATAGAGGACTAATATGGGTATAGATGTGTGTGTA
Source organism: Actenoides hombroni (assembly GCA_024336885.1). NCBI lineage: Eukaryota > Metazoa > Chordata > Aves > Coraciiformes > Alcedinidae > Actenoides > Actenoides hombroni. The sequence continues at coordinate 57,698,577 of WUAM01000287.1, read as the reverse complement.
CATATATATGTGTATGTATATATATATATATATGAAGTCTTATGAAGATGAGCCATGGCAATAGGAGCCGAAGGGGAAACATCAGTGAAATAACTCAAAGGTGTGTTCTTCTCAGAAGATGGCATGGCCAACAGCTCAGCTGAAGTGACTCTACTCCAATGCACACAGCATAGGCAACAAACAGGAGAAGCTGGAAGTCACTGTGCTGAAAGAAAACTACAGTCTGGTTGTCATTACTGAAATTTGCTGACATTTGCCATAGAGGGCCAGAGCTCTTGATCAAGACAGGCTGAGGGATGAAAGGATTGAGAGCAGCCCTGAAAAGAAGGACTTTGGGGTACTGGTGGATGAAAAGCTGGCCAAGAGCTGGCAATGTTCACTCACAGCCTAGCAGGCCAGCCATATGCTGAGTTGCATCAAAAGAAGTGTGGCTAGAAGGTCAAGGGAAGTGTTTCTGCAGCTCCACTCTGGTGAGACCTCACCTGTAGTACTGTGTCCACCTCTGGAGCCCTCAGCACAAGAAAGACATGAACCTGTTGGAGCAGGTCCAGAATTGGGTCACAGAAATGATCAGAGGTCTGGAACACCTCTCGTATGAAGAAAGGCTGAGAGAGTTGGGGTTGTTCAGCCTGGAAAAGAGAAGGCTCCAGGGGCACCGTATTGCAGCCTTTCAGTACTTAAAGAAGGCCTATATGAAAGACAGAAACAATATTTTTAACAGGGCCTGTTGTGACAGGACAAGGAGTAATAGCTGTAAACTAAAAAAAGGTAGGTTTAGACTAGATACAAGGAAGAATTTTTTTTATGATTAGGGTGGTGAAACACTGGCACAGGTTTCCTAGAGAGGTGGTAGATGCCTCATCCTGAACAACCTGATCTAGCTGAGGATGTTCCTGCTTGCTGCAGGGGGGTTGGACTAGATGACCTTTAGAGGTTCCTTCCAACCCAAACCATTCTATTATTCTAAGATATTACAGCCTTATCTATGCAGTTATGTAGGTTTTTTTATTTAATTCCATAGAAAGATGAATATGGAAAGGTGAAAAATAATTGAAAGGATAGCTGAGGGTTCATAAGGAAAAATTAAGTTATTATTTTGGAATGGATTTTAAGACTGGGCAGTACATGCTTTTTGCATGTTAGTTTTACTATAAGTTCAACACGCTACTGTGCCATGAAGGATGGCTACAGACAACACTGAGTATGTCCAGCTGTTGGAGTGCCAGGTAAAGCAAGACTCTGGGAAGAATTTCTCATCATATATCACAGAATAAATTTATATCAAGAAACTACTTTGGCATTTTTGAACTCAAAGTGTCTGGTTCATCTTTTGACAGGAAAAACGTTCAGTTTGAATGCCATTCCCTTTCCCAGTATGTAGAAGAGTGCAACATGAAGAACAGAGCACTTTAAAAGCTGATACAATAAGACAGCTGCAAAATTCCATAAGAAAAAATCCACAGAGAACCAGAGAGATGAAAACAGACTGGACATATGATACCCTGCTCAAGGCTGGGAATCCAAACCTTGGCTGTTCAGCCATAATCAACATCAGTCTGCCACCTGATCTTCTTGATTCCTCACATACCCATGAGAGAGAAATTAAGAAGTGCTGAGAGTTTGGATAACTGGAGGTGATTGGGGAAAAAAAACGAAGAGATGATATGGTGCTGTGAAAGGTTGTTTATTTTGACCAGTGTACCACATTTCCTGCTGCCAAATCCATTACAATCTCAAGATGTTAAAAAAAAAAAAAAAAAAAAAGAAACAAACCCCAAGAGTTTTGTCTCTTTCAGTCCTCCTGCATAACCAAGGAGCCGAAAGATATTGTATGATTAACAGCTCACTCTCACAATCAAGTTACCACAACTCAGCAAATTAAGTTGTCAACACGTGTCAGATGAGATACGGCAATTGTTCATATGTGCAGTTGACACATAAAATGCCAAGCAATGTTATTTCATTCTTTCATTACATCACATTACTCCCAGTGTGCCATGGGTTAGAACTGCACATTGGGAGGGGTTCACTACTCTAAATTTAGATCTCTGTATTAGAGAGGTCTATGTCTAGAACTGGTTGTCTAAGATCATGCTAAAGTCAGTGGAAAGAAGCAGGTGTTTCTGGAGTGCACTTTATCTTATCTTGGGATAGCTATTCAAAACAGAGCAGATGAATCTTTCTCCACTGAGTCTAAAAGGCATCTGCATGATCAGCTCTGATATAATTGTCTAAGGTTAAGTAAGATTAATCTTTGGAGAGCTACGATATCTCAGCCAATGATTTGATCATGATTCTGAGCATAAACATATAGTGATTGGTTTGGTTTAATCTTTCACTGATCATAGCAGAGAGAAAATAAGACTTTACAGACTACCAGTAAGAAAAAAATCTTAGTCTAGATACTATCCAGATCCTAGAGCCTATCCTAATCACCTCTGTCCAAGAGTGATTATTGCAAGATAGGAAGAATCCCTTCTCCTGCATCCCATTTTTTCTGTTTTGGGGTGAGAGTGAGGGGAACTTTGAGGGAAAAAGAGAGCTTCCCAGAGCTCGTCTTCATGGGTATTTGAAAAAGTATCTGAGAGTATTAACAATAAAATATAGGGCAGCCCTTAGGTTGCTCTAGATTATGAGTGATGAGCTGAATGTTATTAGGTGGACCAGGTAAAGCTCCCTTTATTAATTGTATTCCATTTACCTAATCTAGCTCAGATTCTACCTCATCCTCTCTTAATGAGTCACATGAGTATTACAAAATGACTCTTACTGCAGTGTTGGCTAAGCAGTTTCCACTTAGTTCCTGTCTCCTGTTAAGCTTTCTAATCCACTTGTATATACTATCCCATGCTGACATGGTTATAAAAAAAACCCAAACAACCAACAAAGAAACCAAACCAAACCAACAAAAAATCAAAAGGAAACAAACCCAAATGTTTGGGGAATAATTTTTTCCACGTGACTCTGTCTCTCAGTGTAGCTGCTGAAGCAGTTTCTCCAGCACAGCAAGGCAGAGGAAGAAGGAGGACAGCTGCTGAATAGTTGAGCACATTCTCAGGATTAAGGAGAGAAAATTGTCTTGTTTTCCCCTCTAGCAATCTGCAGACACTGGGGGCGGGGGGGAAGTTCATACTCATTCCTGATAAAAATTAAGTTTAAATTCAGGATCATGATGCTGTCAAGTTACAAAAGCTTTTACCAGAAGAAACTGCATTAAAGAGCAATATTGGACTGTTCTTCCTCAAACCCTGTGTTTCCTGTCAGTGCATCACTTTTATGGCTTATTTGCCTTTTACAACTTTTGCACTGTTTCCATCATTTATGGTATCAGTTAATTAGTCATAAGAAACTTAAATCTAAGCTCAGTCTCATATGAGGCTCAGATTCAATCGGGAAACCACTGATGGCTGACTTGCAGTGCATTTTCTTCTGTGCTCATAGAAACCCCTCATGCTTCCAGGGTAGTTGGATGAACTTTGGTCTTTAAGCAGAACTATGAATGATCACAGTTTAGTTTCCTCTTCTTTGGATGTGCTGCAGCTATGCTAGCGATCTCCTGCAGTGTACAGCTGCATAAAGTCATGCCTATACCGAAATGAATAGTATTTCAGTCTTTGACTTCCGTGGTTCCAGAACTTGGCTCGAGATTAGTCCCAGTTACTGGTAGTCTTGTGAAATAATATGATACATCCTGTGTATCTTAACTGTGTTTTGTAAATGGCATGTAAATGTAGTTAAACCCTTTAGGAAGAGTTTGTCAAATTCAAGAACATCACTGATACTCAATTTACTTGTTCAGTTCACAGGGGATATGTTGGGGTATGTTCAACAGCATTGGCACTGAGGATTTCGCTGTCTGCTTCTGTAGGCTTAGGGAAAATGACACCAATTCCACTAGATTTTAAAGTGAGTTGCTTAGGGCCTTGGTGTGTGTTTCTTAACTTTGCCCGGATGTCTGTAGTGAGGTCAGGTACACATGCAGGGATTTGTCGTTTCCTACAATGTTGCGCATCTCCTCTGCACTATGGCAGACAAAAAGGTGGTGATCTGATGCTCGGTGAGCACCAAACGCTTTGCAAGTGTTGATGTGTCTTGTCCTGATTAGCACCAGCTTGTTCCACATGTTATTCTGTCTTGTTTTATACATATCATTAAGCTGCTTTTAATTGCAAAATAGTAAAAATTCCTTTGCAGAATATAGTATAAAAGATGCAGAGTTTGATATCCTGCCTGACTTCTTTCTCTAAACTGACAGTTTGAGGAGCAAGGTACTATAGCTTATGATGGTTTTTCAGTGCTTCCTTCTAAGAGCTGGTGTATTTTTCTGCTTTGAGTGAAAAGAAAACGTAATTTCTTAATTAGATTCATCATCATTTAACATGAGATCTTCACTGATTATAAATGTAAAAGAGGTTATCTGCATTTCTGTGACACATTTGAGAAATATATTGCCATTGAGTATTTACCTGCTGTGTTGGGGTTTTTTTAACAGTTTCATGATAGAAATACAGCTCTTACCATATAGGGAATTTTAATGTAAAAAACCAAACCACAAAAAACAGACAAACCAAAACCGAACCCAAATACAACCAAACAAAAAAACAACCCCCACAAAAATTACAATTAAAAAAACCCCAACAACAGAAAAACCCAACCAACCAAAAAACCGCACACAAAACCAAGCCAAACCAAAAAAAAAAAAAGGGGGGGGGGGAAGAAAAAACCCAACCCATAAACACAAAAAGCCACAAACAAACAAAAAAACCAAACACCAAAAACAGGCAAGGAGAAGGTATTCAATATAAGAATGCTTCATGTTCTTACACTTATTTTCCTACACAAATAATTCTTCCAGTATTGGAATCTAACCTAATTGATTTTTAGAGAGATTTGTTAGCATTACATTCTGGCTCTGCAGATAAGACTTTCAGAAATTATAGGTTGTTAGTGTAAGAAATGGCTAAAATGACTGTGATAAGCCTGTTTCCACACTGTCTGAGAGGGTGTTATCTGAGACACTGGCCTTAAATTTTTATGCTTGTGCAGATGATTGACTTAAAATCCCAGCACCTGTGATCTCTATAATGTTCAATCTATTTGTGCAGCTGTTCCTCTGAGACTGTTGCATGAAGTAATTGATTAGTTCAGCAGTCCTTCAACATCATTGCAGTGTTATGAAAGCTGGTGAATTAATAAGCTATGTTTCAGCAGCATACAGCCTCATCCTCTCAGTTTGCATGATAGCTCTAGGGTACCAATATTTTGCTGTAGCAGCCCTAAGTTTCCAAAATGGCTAGAACACTTACAAATACTGATTTTTATAGCTAAGAGGAAAAAGTATCTCTCTTCATCACTTTCTTTCCTGAAGTGAAATACTCTTTCTACTGAATTTGATGAAGAATTGATGAAGATAATAGTCTTTAAAAGAGGACCAGGAGGTGGAGAACATGGAGAAAGTTCAGTGGAGAGCAAGAAGCCAAGATACTTTGTCTTTATTCCTTGTTTGAAGGGAAAATGTCATGTTTGAAGTAAAGTGATGATGATGATAGAATTTAACTGTACTGACAGAATCAATATAATGTTATCGTTTTTGAGGGATTGGTATGGTGCAAAGGCAGACTGCTCTGAACTCATGTTACCACATGTTATCTAGTTGCAAGAGAACACTTCGTTAGTTCACCCACACATAGTACAAAATTATTCTCTCCTACAAAAAAATATTTAAAACAACACTATCCCATATTCTGTTGATATTAAAAAGGAAAATAATGCAGTCTATGGTCACTTTCCAGTCTGATTAAGTCTATTTTGCAGACTAAAATTTTTCTAGGAGGATTATCCTTTCAGCAAATGATAACCAAGCTGCCTAAAAAACACTGTACAACTTACAGACTTTCTATACATAAAGAGTTATATTAATATGTTTGCACGTCCCTAACACTCTTAGATGGACAGTATGTTGTTTATTCCTTGACAGTTCTTCAATTCTCCACAGTAAGAATTGATTTAGGTCTGAAACAGTTCTACAGCTGACAGATCATTTGGAGTCTGCCAAGAGGCACTATATAAATATGAGAAGAGTGGAGCCTTGTTAAATGCATGCCTGCTTTTTTTTTTCTTTGTGACAACAGTTAATTGCAGATAAAAATCTCATCATTTATATTATTCACAGGCTCATAGTCCTGAAAATTATTGGTTATTAGACATACAGTGATATTCTCATGATGAGGATGTTCGTGCACCCACATGTTTTGTTACATCAATTATTTATAAAGTTAAATTCTACATCATTTGTATTCATGTTCAGGATACATACCTAGATGACAAGGGGTTAACAAAGTGATGTTTAAGAGAGTAGCTTGATTTACATCTAAGGAATAAAATTGCACTTGTAGGTACAGATGCAAAACAAGGTCAGTGGAGTGAGAGGCTGGTTTTCTGGGTTTAGGTATTGTAAGACTGATACTCAATACCCATAATTTAAATTGAAAAAAAAAAAGGGGAGGGGAGGGGAAACGCATGAAAATACATCACTGTGTTATAAGCAAAAATCTGTGTTAGGGAAATATATGGATGTATTGGAAACTGTCAGGAAAATACCTTTCTAAAATATATGAAACAGAATCTGAGAAAAAAAGAGCTGGATGATACTTCATGTTTTGCTATTTCCTCTTCTTGCTCTGAGACAGGAGAGGTCACACTGAAATGCTCTTTAGCAGATATTTACCTGTCATGCTATTGAAAACCTCCAGCTTGATTTTCATAACCTTTCTAGGCACTCTTGTAGAATTTTGCTGTTCTTGTGTTAAGTAGGAAGTTGCTCTAAACTCCAGTCTAGCCTCTAACCTTTCCTTGCTGTGAAGTAAACCAATTATTCTTCATTTCACCCTCAACAACCTTGGAGAATAGTGAACCACTATACCCTTTTTAACCAGTTTTAACTTACATAAGAATTGCTATGTCTACTCTATCACTTTACTATCCTTCATGTACTTACAAATTGATCATTTAACATTTGCTCTGGCACCTTTCAGGGTATAAAGTAAGCTGATATATGATTCTCTGGACCCTTTCTATGTTAAGGAAAGTACAGTGCTTGCCTTTCACCAGCTTCCTGTGACTTCTCAAGGATAATGATTCAGAAGAGATTCCTTTGGCTTTAGGGTACATTTCAGCATGCCCCACTGACTTTAATACAGTCAATTTGCCCATTCTCTATCATGCCCTTTAACTGTTCTGCCCTGCTTTCTACCTACCTGTTAATGTTAATTGCACATCACAAATTTTGTGAATGCTAATGCAAAAGAGCAACCTAACCTTGTCCTTGTCATCCATTATATGCTCACTGCCTGCTCCTTCAGAAAAGGAGCTAGTCATGCTGCCTAAGTGCTCTTGCTCCCTCTGCAGCAGCCCGTGGCTTCTGCTCCCCTTTCCTTCACCTCTGCAGGAGTGCCACCTCCTCACCTTGCCATTATTTCCTTCTCTGGTGTTGAGTGCTATTGCTCACGACATATTTCACCCAAAGTTCATTCTGCCTTTAGGATCTCAGGAGTTTACTCCCTAATTAAGTTTGAATTTAAAATACCTACACACCTAGTTGTTTTTTCTAACTTAGAGTAAATAAATAAATAAGTTTAGGGACATGGGGCATCTGTGTCCTGCTATGTTACCTTTTCTGCTGCTCTCAAGTTAGTTAAAGCCTTTCTTTATTAAGGTTGTTAAGTGAATCTGCCCTTGAGTGCTTTTGTTGTCCTTTAGAAAAGTAAAAACATAACACATTTTGAAAATATAAAATCAGATTTATGTCCTTCCAGATCCAACATCTGAATAGGCTATCTTGAAGCTAATATAAAAGCTAATACAGGATTATTCTCCTAGAACACAAGTGAAAGCATTAAAGTTGTTTTAAAAAAAAATATCCTTCTGGAAGGATATTGCAAAACCTAGATGATTTGGCTGTTACAGAAACTAACAAAATATAAGTAAATTCCCTCATTTCAGGCTAATAAAGCAAAAGTAACTACCTTGCTTGCATAGTGGTCATAATAAATCTTCATGAATTTTATGAATTTTTTTTTTCTTCTGTGAAGAGATAAAATGGGTCTTGAAATTCTTAAGCTGATATTCTGAAAGTAACACCTTTATGGAGGGGATGTGCAATTAGAACAAATCTTGTATTTAAGAAGATTTTCTAGTGTTGCTCAGAATAAATTTCAGCCACTGGTTTCTGAAGCCTTTGCAGGCAGGTTTTATTCCCTCCTGTCAGAAACAACCCAAGCCCGAATGTTATGCTATTGGTTTAGCATTGGCTCAAATGCATGAACTCTGTAAGACATAGTAGATTTTTGTTCACTTTCAGTATGTCAGATCTATTTTTGACTGATGTGTGATACAGAGATCAAGTGACGAGAAGAGTAGATGTCCTGTGGAGATACTAAATCAGAACATAAATCACATATTTACGACAGCAGAGGGAGAGCATCATTAAAAATAATACACAAAAATTCAAACCATGCCTCGGTGAAGGTTCGTGACAAATAAATGGATTTTTACCTTTTTTACTGCTTAAGTGTCACTGTGGGGCAGAAGGGAATATAGCAACAGAATGGAAGAGACGATAGGAAGTAAACCCCGTCATTCATCTTCTCCTGACCTTTGAGAGAGTGGTGAACCCCTGTGCATTTTACAGGTATCACTGTGGTGGATTCCCTCTCCTTTTGCACTTAATCTAAAGCTGCACCTCAGCAGTTGTGATTTGTAGACTCTTTCTTCATCTTCAAGACACTTTCACATATTGGATCTTCTCCCCATTACTTCATTCATTTGTCTTTCAGGCATTCAAGTAAATTAACTTGAAATTAATATCTTACCAAAGAAAATGTTTTATAAATGCTCATTGTCTTTGTGGGACTTGTCTGAAATACTAGTCTAAATGATCACATTTTATTATCTTTCCATAACATTTTACTGCTTGTTCATCATTGTCTGCCCAGAGATAATGAATATCTGAAATAAATCCTAATACATTAGCAGCCTGTTCAATAGACTTCATATTCCCATTGAGAAATCTAACTAATTTCAATGTGTTGAAATATTTCACATTCTCCTTTGTTGATCGAGGTTTGGGGTTTTTTTACATTAATGCCAATGGTAGTGTCAACACTATTAATATTTACCAGTGAAATTCCAGATACGCTGATTAAGATAAGGTAGACTGTATGTCCTTTATCACCATATTAGTTTGTTGGTATTTTTTAAGCGAATCTAGCATTTTACACTTGCGGGCATTCTGTCTGAATGAACAGCTAAATGCCTTATTATTATTATTATTATTATTAAACTGAAAGGATGCAAATGAAGAGCAACAGTTAAAACCTCCCTACTTGAAAGTTTGCTGTGCAGGCTTGTTTCCTTTACCTCTTCTCTGGTAGTTCTGCAGTCAGTGTATTTTCAGTCAAGTCACCTCACTGTAATAGATCTTTGTTTCATCCTCTTTCTTAAGTTGCATGCTTCCTGAGGCAGGAGTTCTTATTTTATACCTACAGCATCCATCATGGAACTCAGGATACAGCTGTGATAGAGATCATAATGAATAAAGCTCTTTAATAGAATCCTGCTCTTCCTTCCAAGTAGTTTTATTTGTAACGAGGTTATTAACTGGATGACTTGCACTCATTTTCATCAACAGGTTGTTTTCAAATGGATTTGTCTATTTACTATTCATGATTAACAATAATGATGTTGCATGGGCATAAAATGGGTTTAATGGAGTAAAGAGCAGGATTTGAAATGTTCATTAGCCCTGTTGCAATTTACCCATATGCAAGAGCCCTCTGCCATTTCTACATCATGATAGCAAGTGTGCTTAAAAAAAACTTGACAGTTTTATTAATAAGTTTTGTTACCATTAGATTTTTGCTTTTGTTTACTAGGGGTTTAATTTTGAATGTGTAAAACCCAGTGCTGTCATATACTAACACACACATTGGCGTGTTTAGAAACTATGATTTCCAGTCGCCAGAAAAGTTGCGCAATCTGTTTGTAGCTGTATGTAGATTTCTCCGGTAATTAATGTATATTTCAGAACATGTTTTCCTGATTTGAAGGATAATTTAAAGGCATGACTATTTTAAATTGTTTATAAATCAACAGCACAGAGGTACCTGGACCTGAATAGCTTACACAGAGGTATATTGCATTTAAAAAATTAAATATAAACAGGTACACAAAAAAATGGATACAGCAAACCACCTGGTGAAATACTAGTAACAAAGTTTCACATGTCATTCTGGTCAGCTAATTATCAGCAGCACCTAGGACAAAGGTTAGGAAACCACCATGGTACTTCCAACCACGGAGAAGACTTGCCTGCTACCTTACTGACAGTGCTCAGTGGACTCCCAGTTTATGAACCCCATGGAAGCAAGCTGGCACCCAGATGGTGGAGTAGGTGCCATTTTCCTCTCCAGTGTGCATCTGACACTACAAAAACTGTGAAAAATCTATTTCTTGGGCTTGCTCTACACACTGGGTACATTTTGATGGCAGCAAAGAAAGAGAAGTACAGATGTCCTGTTGATAACAATGTCCTTAGGACATTTTCCGTATTTCTTTAACAGAAACAGAATTTATTCAACAGAAAGAGAATACTTCTGTAAAAACAACAGAATAACATCCTCTGCATCCGACATTCTTATCCCTTGAATTTAGCAAACTTTCACATTTCAGGAAGACCTGAAAAAGCTCTCATGGTTTCTGAAAGCACCCACCCTATGACTTCAAGCCATGTAGTTGACCAGCACTCAGGAACAATTAATTTAAGTTATTTGCAGCTCAGAAGCATGGCGAGAAGGATGTTTTCAGTGTAGTAGGCTGAAAAAGCCTTCATTAACTCTGCTTCTCCTCCTAAAATACCATCCACTTTTTGAACAGGGGTGGACAAAGGGATGCCAATTTGCCCCAAAATGCCACCCATTCCCATAGAAATGTTTCAGTGCAGATGGTGCTGTAAAATCTGAACTGTTCCAGAGATTCAGAGTGGCAGATGGAAGTACCTGAGCATGTGTGAGCAAAGACAACTGCTTTGTTTTTGCACTGACTGGGTGCACACAGTCTAGGTAATTACAGCAGGGAAGTTGAGTCCAGTTAACCAGATCCTTGAATTTAATCCATCCTGCTGTGCCACCCTATTCACACAAGTGAATTGCATTTAAAGAGCATTATGGCAACTTGGAGTCAGTAACTGGTTATATAAAGACCCTGTCGGCTTTCTCAAATCAATAAAAGAGGGGCTGTGGACCAATCTATTTTCTTCCTTTTCAAGTGTATTCTGATGTCATTTCTTGGTCAGTAACTTTTGTGCCATCTCAGCTTCTCCAGAGGAACTGCAAACTCTTAAAGATTTAAGAGAGTCCTCAAAATTATGCTGACACTGTATAAATTTCTCTTATCTAGTGGGGTTTTGAGTACACAAGGTTTTCAGTTTGCAGCTGAAAGTGTCAACAGCACTTTATAAATGAGGTTCTAAGCCAGTTTGGATACAATATAGGAGCTGGCTCTGATTGTATCACAGACGGTTCAGAGATTCATTTTTCTCTTTGCTGTTAGTTCAAAGAAAAGGTAGTTCCTAATAAAGAGAGAAAAAAAAAAATCTGCTTTTCAAGACTGTTCCAGTGGTCCATATGCAAGAAGTTTGGCATCACTGGTTTGACAAAGGAACAACTCTGCTGAGTTGCCTATCTTAAAACTAGTCTTCACACGAAGAAACCAGCCTGACAAAGTTCATTTATATTTACTTATTTGACCTATTCCTGTGAAATTTGGACTACTTTTAGGAAGCCGCATTTTCCAAAAATTACTTTCAACTTTGGCCTAAAATGATACTGCTGTATCTTTGTGTACTTGTTTTTCAACTTCAGAATACTTAGCTACATCTGAGGCTTCACGTGCATGAATAGATGTGGTAAAAAAAATGTTTCTAATTATCCAATGGCTCCTTAGATATTGCCCAACACTCACAATACTGTATCCCATCTTCGTGCTCCTCTCTTGGAAGACTGTTCCCAGGTCACTTCTGCTCTTTTCTCCACTCATTGGCTTTGAGCTGTCAGATCCTGAATTTTTTACTTTCAGATAAATAGACAGGTGTCCCAGGTTTAGGTTAATTATCACAAACAGCATCTGGCCCAAGTAATTGGGAGCGGCCACAGCCAGGATAAACAACTGAACTAGCCAATGGGCTATTTGATACCATACTGGCATCATGCCTGCTATATAAGGGGAGGGTTGGCCTGGGGTAGGACCACCTGTTTTCAACTTGATTCAATGTATGGTTGCAGCCTCGGGCTAGAGCACAGGAAAGAAATGTTTCAGGTACTGGTGGAGACTTGTATTTTCTATCACTCACTTTGTGTAGTATTTCATTAGTATTGTTGTTATTACTGTTATTTTCTCTTTGTGTTGTTTTATTAAACTGTGCTTATCTTAGCCCCTGGGGTCTCACCTTTTTTTTTCTCCTGATTCTCCTTCCCCCTTCTATGAGGTGGGGTGTGGAGGTGGGTGGGGAAGCAGTAGGTGAGTAGCTGCATGGTGTTTAGCTGCTGGCAGAGGTTAAACCATGACATCAGATAGCTTTTATGAATGTATTGAAAAACAGAGTGCTCTTTGTGGGTGGATATCTGGCTGAAGCTGGAAATGGGTGTATTGTATATGATTAAATTTCTGTACAGTCTTATGGACAGCATTTCCTTGTTGGTGCATTTTCACCTATGCCTACAAGATGTATATAATTCATAGGTATGGGAGGGCAGATGTTAAAAGCTGTTTGTAGTCTCTGTAAACTACTGAAGAACAGGAAGTATTTTAAAATAAAATATTTTTTTTATTTACTGGAAACACTGAAGTGTAAGCAGAGGGTAAAGATGTAACTCTAGAGCACGGAGGCAACTGTAGGAGAGCATCTGGAGACCACAGCCTTCACTCCTCTTGCCCTTTCTCAGAGAAGACATTCCTACAAGACCTAAGGTCTGTTTATATGTCTATCATTGACTTATGAGATTGCAGAAAAAAACACGTCATCTTCTCTTTTTTTATAACTCTGAAATAGTACTCATCTCTCTTTATGAAGTGCTTAGAGTTCCTAGGGAGAAGAGGCTGTGGATAAATCACCAATTTATGTCCTCTTGCCCATGTTTGTCACATAACTTATATGGATGTTTTATGAGGAGCTTCTCTTTTTGTTCTTGAGGTATGATAGAGAAGGTTATTGAGAAATATGAATGTTTGCTTAAATTACTATTTGTTCTGCAAGGTGCTTTTTTAATTGAAAACATCTTCCTGAGAATTTGGTTTTGATGATAATAATATCAGGTGTCACCTACAGTCTTGAGGAATAGCAAGACCACCACAACTAGATCCCTACCAGCTTACATTTGATAATTATGTCCTGCAGTTTACTGCCCTTCCATGGCACTAAAAGTCAAGCAAATTTTGGTTTTTATACCATAATAAATAAATAAGCTGCTATATTTATTGAAAGAATCACACATTTAGGAATTATCTCCTGGCATTTCATAACATCAAAAGGATAATATTTTTTGGTTTGTTTTTAGAGCCTGTAATTCCACTGTCTTGAAAAAGTTGTGAGGTCTAAGGTGACTATAAATATCTGAGTTTTGTTGTGTCTTCAAACAGCTCAGTAAGGAGTTCAGAGAAAGCAGTCGCATACAGAAAAGAAATGCCTGACTGAAGAAAAAGACTGTGCTCACAGGGAAGACATGAGAAAGAGGGGTGGAAGGAAGGCTGCCTGGGAGAATCTTTTTTCCATGTAAATAAAACTTTTGTCCTATTATGCTACAGAACAACATAACTGACAAATAAATTAAATGTATTGTCTAGCAAGAAAAGTTCAAACCTTGTTCAACACTGACTAGATGGTGTCTGGAGGAAGGGGCTGGTGGAAAACTGTCCCCCAGAACACTTGAGGCAGTCTGGTCAAACCTTGTTGCTGTCTTTATTTCTCCAAGTGAAAAACATATTTTTTAAAAGCACTTTTTCCTGTACTTCACTACAAATCATGTTGTGTATAGTAGGTATAGTTACAATTGTGACAGAAAGGAAAGGATTAAAATTTTTTTCTGACAAGGATGATTTTACAGTGCCTGTAAAGAGGGTGATTCTAAAGCAGGGCACAGAAGACGCACAAGTAAACTCCAACCTGCCAGCAAAATTTAAGAGGAGGATTCTCCAGCAGCACAGCGTTGGGTAATCTGGTGAGATTTGCTCCTGCTTCTAGCAGAATTCCATCTCTTGACTCCTTGGTGGGGAATGGCCAAGACCTATATCAAGCACACACAATGTATTCTTATAGACTCTAAGACTCTGTTATGAGAAGCCATACAAAAATTGTTAGTAGAAACATTACAACAACTCAGTCCCTGTATCAAAACAAACAAAAAAAAGCACCAAGGTGATATTCCTGAGGTCTTAGCTTTCTATGCTACATATTTGGATAAAGACAATTGACAAAAGGAAACTATTAAGACCACAGAGTGGTCTTCCCTCTTCCTGTAATAGATGGTGAAACTACCTGGTCTACTTTGCTGTCTGTGATTTTGTGGTGATCTGCACAGAAAAAGCTGCATTTCTGTGGCTGTTCCTGTGTGTGGCCCTTTCATGATCTTGTTATATTCCCAGGCTAGGGACCAATGTGTGGAATAACACACGGGATGTGCCAGTGATTAGTGTTGTAATAGCAGAGCTAGTATTTAGGCAGTACATGTGGATGCTTAGAGTTTATGTTTTTACAGTTGCAGTATTCCCTAAAGTACCTCTTTCTTGGTAAAAATGTAGTGACAACTTGGTCATCTTTACTTGTAAGAGAAATTGAAGGGAAAAATTATTGTAACTCCAGGAAAACATCCTTTAAATATAATTCTTTAACTTAATGTCTGATAAATGCTGCTAGAGAAGAAAGAAAAAATTGATTTTTCTCAGAATTTTTAGTGCAATATTCCTTTTCAGCTGAGATTAACTGTAAAATGCTACTGAAGGTTAATATTTTGAAGCTGTGAGGACACATAATAATCTGTCAATTAATCTCAGTATCCAACACCTGTCATATGAAAAAGAACATTTCAACAGCTAAACAAAACAACAGATTCATTGGCTCTTTTAAATATTAATGCAAAGAGTTAGCTTAATGGTATTGTGTCAGGCTCATGGGCACCCTATTGTCCATGGTTTGCCTGCAGGGCCTTCTTCATGAATTTTTTCAGAGATTAAGATGAAAAGAAGACAGTTGTTATTCAAACAGAATTGTTTCCTGCCTGAGCTAATCGGCAGCTCTCACAGCATTGAACAAATTATTTATATGAGTTCAGTATATTAAATGAAATTGATAGAATCGTGTTCAGTAATGCTCATTTGCTCTCATGGCCTGGGGTTGTTCATCTGCTGATATATGTTAAATCTCTGAAGTACTCTGGGGTTTACCCAGAGGAGAAAAGAGGTTCTCTGTAAATGCAACCCATCTGCTTCCCTATATCACAAAATGTACTGGGGGAATCAAATTCATGCAAGTGGCTGTGGAAAGCTGGGTAATGCAGAGATGTTCCATAAGACGCAAGTTTATTCTGCATAGCTGACTAGCCTTGCTCCAAAGCAGAAAAAGAAAGATGACTGCCCACAGAGGCAGATGTGATGGATGAATGGTTCCATTTTGAGGTGCTATTTATCACTGTTTTGTTTCTGATTATTCCATGAAGCCAGAAAGGACAACCTGGGTTAGTGATCAGCATACACAGTGCTGCTCTTAAACCTGGACAGGAAGGATCTTGTACAAAATAATTATTCTTTGTTCTTTTTTTTAATTATTATTTAAAAAAGGGGGGACATTATTTGCCTATCTTAATTTTTCTTACAGTTTAAATTGTGTATGATAGTCTATTCTACTTCATTTATAACTTGCTGAATTTTAAGGAGAGTTGTATGCAGTTGAAATTGCCATATCCTACTGTACTACAAAAATTTTTCAATATGGAGAACGTTATGGAAAAGTCTTTACATTTTTAAAGAAATTATTATGTTGGTAGAAGGATGTTAAGCTGTTTTGTAGATGACCAGAGCAACATACTTCAGTTTTTATGGATGAAGCTTTATTTGACATCAGTACTTCTCAGAGGATTGGGAAAACTTTATCAATTGCTGAATATAAAAGCAAGTTGAGAGTTTAAGATCTAGCATTAGGTAACAATGGTAATGATTATTTATGTGAACACTTAATTTATACACAAAATCAAAAGCAAACTGCTTCAGATCAAAAAAGCAACCCTATTCAAACCGAGACTCCATATTTTCTTCTAGGATTGTGCTTTCTTTATCTTTTGAGCTCTGGTCTGTTAATGTTGCTCAAAATGTCTTGGTGATGGCTATGATGCCTTATAAGAAGGTTCTAATTGGAAACTGGTTTGATGTATATGGTACTATTTCACAGCTCTTCTTGTTCTTAAGATTCATCACCAACAGGATGAAAAAATACATTTTAAAAATACCTAACTCTTTGTTCCTTAAAGAAGATGAGTGCCTATGTATCCTAGGTTGCTTTAGTGTGCTCATAGTGTGACTCTATTTTTAAGAAATGGCTGGTATGTCAGTATTGTTTTCTTGCTCTGGTAAGTAATGAAGCTTGGCTGGAAGGAAGGAAACACAATTCCAGTGAATAAAATCTGTTTATAGTGAAATTAGACCTAATCTGCATTGCTTCATGACAGTTAAGCAAAAAGTGTTTGCTTTCTTAGAACTCGTTCGAAGATTAAAACTCCTTGGTCTCTGGCGTAAGAAGGAAAGGACTTTTTGCCACTTTAGTGTTGGGATATAAACTATTGCCAAGTTCAAACCACCAGCAGTTTCCACTTCATAACCATTTTACACATGGTGTAACAGACATGACATCCTACCTTTGCATTTTTATACTTCAGTAAGTTGATGTATTCTTAAAGGGAAAACATGTTTCTTCAGATGAACATGTGTTTCTTCAGATAAACATGGAATCAATTTCTTTAAAGGTATTGTAAACACAACCTTGTTTACAGTGGAACAATTCTGGGCACAGGCTTGCATCTGATACTGGAGAAAACACACCCGAGTATGTATCCAACAGCTACAAATTAATCAGAAAATGTTTGGGTGTAACTTATGGAGAAGCCGTGGACACACAAACTGAGTGCATCTAGGAAAAAGCTATAGGTTTAGTAAGCAAATAAA
>WUAM01000287.1:57623961-57680477 GCA_024336885.1 Actenoides hombroni | reverse complement strand
TGAAAAAAACACCAATTTTTGAATCGAAATAAAACAAACGGCTGACTTTTGGTGGTTTTTTTTGGGGGGTGTTCCCCCCCCCCCCCCCCCCCAATCAATTTTTAGCCAGCTCTTTTTAGATCTGTGGGAGAGTTGCTTGGAGCCTTAACCTTTCAATTTAGCTTCAATTATTTATAATACAATAAACCTGTAAGGGCTAAAACAATGTGATTTCCTCCTGCTTCTGGAAAACAAATCTTCCAGCTATATTTAATATTTAAAGCACTCTTAAGCTATTACTCAGTGGAACTGACAGTAGGAAATCACCATTCAGACACCTACAATGATCAATAATAAAATATCAGAAATGTAATGTATATGCACTGGTCATTGTCAGTTGCTCTTTATGAAGCTACAGACTGACTCAGCTGTCAGAAGGTAGTTGTCACCAACACAGCTGACTCGCATCATCCATCCATTAGACAAAATGGAGTGGCTACTTTATTGAGTTGCTTTAAAAATCCTTTGTGCAAGGCTTTAAGTAAAAAGGATCTCGCTGAAATTTCATCTTGTATTTGTTTTTAAAAAATCCATGCCATAATTTTAAAAGAACAACATGGACTGAATATCACAAAATACTTAAGAGTGAGATAGCTGATAGCAATTGATGATGCCAGAAACACTCCTCCTGCTGGACTCCAAAACCATGATGCTCTCCTTGTAATTAGGATACTAAGGTAGAAACAGAAAGGCAAGCAACAGGATAACTGCTAAAGAGAAGGGCAAGAAAGGACTGAATGAAACAGCCATTCATCAGGAGGAGTAAGGATTGCTGGGGTCAGAGTTTCAGAAAATAAACACTATTTTGTGTCCTGGCCCTAAAGCAACAGCATCCCCTGTGCTGTATTAACTAGTTTGCACTGCCAAGGTCTTAGAGACAGATTGCTGCTGCAGCCTGTGTAATAAGCCAGAAAGGATCCAGGCTCTGGTGAACTCTGAAAATGTTAACTGGTTGCTTACATTAACAATGTATTTGTTGTCTGTAGTGGAATTGGTGTGGGTAGGCATCAGGAGGGTGTTTTTTACTGTCCTATCCATTATAGTATTAAAAAAAAAAAAAAAAGGCTAGAGTTGAGTTCTGTTTTCTAGATAAGGTTAGAGTTACAAACCTTTCTCTGTTCATTGTAAAATGGCTTTTAAAAGCTTTTAGTCAGTCTCTAAGTTATGGCATCATACTTAAGATAATGACAGAGGCAACACATGAAAGCATAAGTCTTGCAGGCTGGTTCTCCAAAAGACTCCTAGAATAATTGGAGATCATATATTAGCTGGATAATGATCAAATCCCTATGCCTGGTTCTGAATATTATTTTCTATGTAGTGATAATAGGGGTTTGGGTTTGCTGTAATTGGTCACAGGAAAGAACCACTTTGGTGCCATAGCTGGCAGGTGGCCTATCAAAGGACATCCTGTGGAGATAAGAGGTGTCAGCACCAGAACTACCTGAGTATTCAAGCCTATCATCTAACAAGTGTACTACTAAAGTCTGTGATATTGTCAAAATGCTGCTAACTCTCCTCATTTCCAAATCATCAGGGTAAACTGAAAAAACTGCTCTGTAGCATAAAATCGATATAAGAAAAAAAGAGAATTCTTCCCTGAAATTTGTCAATACTTTTTGACACTGTTTGCTGGTTGTCAAACAACGCTTTCTTATATACAGCAAATAATATAGGTGTTATAGACCTTTATTTCTCAAGATCCTCTGAGACAAATTGACCCAAAACTGGTTTGCATAGTAAACACCTCGTACTAGTATCATCACCCAGGAGGAACTCTAAGAGGAAAGGCCTAGGAAGACATGATGATAACATACTGGAAGATAAGAATAAGGGCAGCAATACCTAAAAATATATGGGTATAATAACATAAAGACCAAACGGGAAAGATTTACCTTTCAGTAGAAGCTGCTATGACTGATAGCCCATGTCAAAGAAGATTTTGACACTATCACTCATAAGTGTCAAGACTTCAGCTGGAATTAACTCTTGCTAGTATTGTTAAACAGAGTTCTGCAAACAGATGAAAGAGAATGAGGGCAGCTGCGTCAAAGATGATATAATGTTCAGGAAATTCTGAACTAGTCAATTAACAACTGGAAAGAAAGCTATGTAATCCTAGATCAAAAGTAACAAATTGAGACCTAATTAGCTAAGTTGTGTTGGGATTTTTCTATTAACTACTATGGCATCTTCTTATATCATCAGAAAGTTGCCTCCTTTTGACTCTTTAATATGCTTTTTCTTCTCTAGATTTGCTAATTAACAGCAAAAATATAAAGGAAATGGAGGAAAAATACTGTTTTGCATTCAGCAGCAGAAGAGTAAGTAATATTGTCGTGTATGCTTCCAGTGACATATAGCTCAGTTTTAAATACTAATTTAATTTCTGGACAAGGCCTGCCATTTCTCTCTTGGATGTGAAATTATACTGGTAAAACAGGTTTTGCACATGGTTTTCTTTCTTTGTCATCTGGGACTTATGAGCTAGAAATCTACATAGATTTCAAGGAGATTATGGGCATTATATAACTCCTACTCTTTCATGGTCTTCCTTTTAGAAAACATGCCTTGAATTCTAGCAGTTGTAGATGAACCCTTCGAGACACAGCTTAAGTATAAGCATACACAGCTGTACCACCTGCCACCACAGGCAACCCCCAGGTGTGGAGAAGCACCCACAGCTGAGATCAACTTGTGTGGACCTCAGATGGGGTGTTTTTAGGTGAGTACGAAAGTCTCCTCTATAGTAGAAGTCAGTGAATAGAAGAGACTTGTCAGATTTCTTGGCTGGGAGTGACCCTGAACACCACCACAACCACTTTATCTTTCCATGTTACCAGATACAAGAGACATAAACTTTGCTTTAGACTTTTCCTAGTTAGAGGCCAAATGCCAGAAATCTTCCCTCAGGGAAAGCTGACAAAGGGGCTACCTACTGCCTAATCTCCACCCATTCCTGGCAGTGGTGAGGTCACTAGCAGTGCCTCTTTGAATGGAAATTCCCTTACTTTATCCCTAAGCACGGCTGAGCAACAGCCTCCCTGCACATTCTCCTACAACAGCAAGATCTTCCACACAGTACCTCTCTTTCCATTGCCTAGGACTAAGAAATTTGTGGTACGAAAGGTTCAGAGTCCACTTCCGGTGTCTGTGGAAACTGTGATTTGGTTTGGCATGATAAAATAGGATCTGCCTTACTGTTTGAGTGTTCACATGGATATGTGTAGGAAGGTGTTACTAAGCATACCATCTGAACCAGAAGGCTAGGAAGTTACCTTGGATACTTCCCTTATGCTAATAATGTTTCTGAGGAGAGTCCAGAGTAACATTTCCTAAAATGAGGATTATATTGATGACATTGATGAAATAAATTGGTTGGTTTTCAGGAGTCTTCAACTGTACTCAAAATATCCCTGATCAGTGAGCCTACATTCATCTTCTGAAATCACAAATGTATCATCCCATAAAAGGTAACTTGCACTATTCTACATGAACAATTTTAAATAGAAACTTTAATTCTACCTGCACCTCAGCTACCCCTTCTCATCTTAAGCTCTATGGAGCCAAGAATTTAGGCTGCTATACTCTATTATAGTACTATGCTTTGTTTTATATACCTTGTTCTCTGAACACATTTTTCTGCAACAAATGAGAAATACTGAAGCCTCAAGACTCTGAGCTAGGGCTGTTTTTTAAATTCAGAAAAAAACCCAGAAAGAACCATTAATAAACCCCCTTCATTTTGTAGCAACAGTACCATGACCAGTTTCCATGGAAACATCATTTGCAGGAGGAGGAAGTGTTCATTTTACAATTAAATTATAGGAGACAGTTAAATTTTTGATCAAACACACTTAAGAATGTGGAGAATTCCCAGCCAAGTGCCTCACACTGTTAAAAATAGGAGAAGTACTGCAATATCCATGCATTTCTGTCTGGAGTAATGTG
Source organism: Actenoides hombroni (assembly GCA_024336885.1). Taxonomy (NCBI): domain Eukaryota; kingdom Metazoa; phylum Chordata; class Aves; order Coraciiformes; family Alcedinidae; genus Actenoides; species Actenoides hombroni. The sequence continues at coordinate 57,676,487 of WUAM01000287.1, read as the reverse complement.
TGGAGAGAGGGGAATCTGCAGAAAGTGGAAGAACATCTGCAGTCTCCACCAGTGAAAGACTCTGGTTTTGATCCATACAGCAAGGATCAAACAATGGCTGGCTTTGGCTCATGCTTACAGTCTGACCTCAGATGCACTCCTTGGCTCATTAGCCATCAGGACAAATGTAAGATGTGATAACTGCAGTGTTTTACAATTATCTGGGTATCAGGTAGGTAATGCTATAAATAAATCCTCATCCTGAGGGTCTGCCTACGCTGTGGTTACTGCCATGCCATCTTTACTTAACATAGCTCATAGGGATTTGGCAGGATTGTTTACAATTAGGTAGCTTCAGTACACGTTGTAGTCCAGCCATATGGAACACTGCATAGGATAATTAGATGTCTTGAAAGTTAGTTAATTTAGGCTATTATCCCATGAAGAGCATTCTGTATTGCTGTAAGTAGGCTGCTAGTGATACTACACTTGGTTATCTTAAGTTGAAATCAAGCCTATGTGTCCTAAAAGAGCATATAAATCCCATGGTAAATTTTTGGGGAAGAGTGTCAAGCAGCAAGTGAATCTATAAGAAGCTGGGGTGAAGGGAAGAGGCTCAACATTGAGAAAAAGAAGTGAAAGGGCATGATGGATATGATGCTGAAAAAGAAGCATGTAGGCACTTGTACCATGGTGGAAAAGGTCCAGAGATCAGAAGGGGCCAAGTGAGAGATTTCTTGTTTTGGAGAAGAAGCAAGTGGAGGATGATCACCCAAGTGTAAAGAGTCTGGCCCAAGCAGTGGGAAGGACTAGTGGAGGTGGTGGCATCCTGATGAACATGTAAGAACTAAAGAACCTGTTGGTGTAGAAGATGCAAGATTGTCAAGAAGTGTGTGTGCATGCGTGCGTGTGCTCAGAGCAGGTATCAAGGGAGCTTTGATACCTTTCAAGAAGGAGCCTGCACTCTGATTAGTGTTTAGATCAATGTATTATTGAGACTGTCTTCTTCTGACCTAGTTATCAGAAAACTTAAATCATTACCTAAGACAATGCTAGGAAGTTGGCATATTTCTGATTTTTGGGTTTTTTTAAAGATTAGTAAGAAATATGGAATTGCTGTTATTAGATTTGGAATTCTAAATACAGTAGGAAGTCTTCACTTATCTGGAAGTTTTAATAGTATTCATGATAACAGATTACAAGGGATGACTTGCTGATCTTCAGCAATCATGACCTTCCAAACCATAGGATTGAAAAAAGGTGATATTGGTTTTCTTAAAATGCTGTTTTCTCAGTGTTTATGATAATGTATTTCTGGAGATATGAGCACTAGAATTTCTATTGCTCTGAAATAAAATTTGAGAGTTTTGGGCTTTTTTGACCTTTAAAGAATGCACTATCATAAGACTCATAATAATAATGGAAATTTAAGGCACAAAAGTTCAAGTCCACAAATTAAAAGGATTAGGAACCTTTTTTTTTTTCTGTCAGAGCCTTAATCCAGTGGTACAAATTCTTTGTATATATCTACAACATGCTGATCTGAAAGAAAATTGGACTGAACACTGTTTTATGCACATTGATACATATTAGTGAGTCCATGAGCTAGGAAGTGCCCAGGAGAAATCTACTTAGTTTCAGGGCTAAAGTGAGACATTGATTATGCTTGAGTCCAGCTACTCAGAATACCAGAAAAAAGCCATGATTTTGTCTCCAGAGACTCTACAGAAGCTTTAGTATCTGTTCTCTTTTTCCACTGTAAACTATAGCACTTCAGGTTTTAGTATCAAATGCAAAAGTATGGCTAGATATAACTAACTGCTTTGTAAACTAACCTCCCAGCAGTCTGGTGTGAGATACACGTTTCTCACCAGATTTTTACAGTTATTAGAATTGCAACTCAGAAACCCATTTTTCTAATGTGACCTAATGTACATAAGCCTCACAGTTTCTTACTGGGTCACCAGGCGTCAAGTGCAGAGGTTTTAAATACACATTTATTTGCCAGTAAAAAATCAAATTAGTTTATGGAATTACTTCTAACTTTTAAATGAAGTTCCCCCTGTTATTGAAAAAACTCTAGAAAACGACCTCTTCTGAAGATAGAGATGCAAGCTTCAGACACAGGCATTTTGAATACATGAAGCCATCAGAACAGTAAGTTTGCACCAGTGCAGAAAGATTTCTATGCTCAATGCAGAACTGGTTGTAAGGATAGGACCAGGTCATGCTCTACAGCTCTGCAAAATACTCTGTCAGGCTCATAGGGGAGCCACACTCTTCAGGACTGGGAAAGCCCATTCAGGTTAGCCATCCCTCTCCTGTTTCAAGTACTACTTCAGAACAATTTATTTTGTCGGTTAAGCTATGATTGATACAGGGCAGATCTTCAGAGACATTACTTTCCATGTGGATTTTCTTTTCTTTGCTTGATTTTTAGAATTGTGTATGGAAGGGAAATGGAATAGATTGTGACCCTTCCTTAGTCTTTTGCAGATGTATAGATAACATGCTGAGAGCCAATTACTTTGAAAATAAAAGTATTTCAGAAAAACAACATTTTGCCTTAATAGCAAGACATTTTGATCCCCCTGGAATATGTGTTATTACTGTTAGTGGCTGTTAGGGGACTCTGAACAAGCATTTGCCACAGTCTGAAATTAATAAGGCAGGACTTACGGTAAACATGCTCAATTTCTCTGATTAAGAGAAATAAATACTTCAGTAATCAAAAGAGTTCAACTTAAGCAATGTGTCATATTACTACTATACTGGAAAGGCACCACAGGGAGGATGGGACAAGTGCTGGAATAACAGGACAAAGGCAAAAGATCAGTTTCACCATTTTCCTTGCTCTTTCTAAAAATAGGATGAAGAAGAAAAATAATTTTCTAGATATGTAAGAAAAAGCAGCATTTGGATTTACTGACTGCAGAATGGGTAAAACATTGGTTTTGCTTTCTAAAAGGGGTATCAGTGTTAAACTTCCCAGTCTGAGAATAGGGATGAGGAGCCCCAGTCCTGTGGGGTTTCATACCATGCTACAGCCTCAGGAGCAGGGACCTGCAGAGGTTATGTAGAAGGAATTCAGATAAATGCATAGTCTCTCAGGAAGCAGTTTTTCTATTTGCCTTACAGGTTTTCTGGGTACATTGGTGGATATGTGAACTAAGTGAATAAGACTGAGCTTTCTTAGGTGTGTTTCCACTTTCCAAAAGATATCTGATTTCTGTCAAAGCTTGCACATTTGATTGACAAATTAAAAGCATCAAATCACTGTCAGATACTCATAAATCATTTGATTTGGTGCTGTGCAATTCATGACAGGTACAATGTTTCAGCAACATTTTGCTTCAAGGGAAAGTTGATGATTTAAACCAGAACAGATTATTATCCAGTACATGCATTTTTTGGGTGAAGAGCAAGATGTAAATGGTTCTAATGAGAACCTGAAGCTGAAACAGACCTGTTCCTGCAGACTATGGAAGAACATTATTTTTAATATTTAATTACCCATGAACACCTCCAGCAGAGTTTGACTTTTCAGTTGAGTTCTATAGCTCACTCCTATAACCCTATTGCTATTCGTATTCTATTCTATTCTACATAAATTATAGGAATAAAAGGATGAAATTGATAGAGGTTTTAAATTATTGTTGTTATTATTTGCCTAGAATAAAAGCACAAATCTTTCCTAAAGTCTGTTTTGTTTTTTCTTAATTACTGTTATCTTCAGGAATTGTGACCTTTCATTATAATAAAGCTGAGAAGTGGCAATTTTGTAAAATAATCAGAGATTCATTTTGTAATCTTTAGTGATAAGGACTTTATTAGCTAAAAGTAGGAAAAATGCTGAAAGGAGCATATGCTGTTTTAAACATATGTAGTGCACTGAATAGAAAGTTCTGCCTGTGATGACGCACTCCTTGATCTAAGATTCCTCTGATATATTTCAAAACTTCTTTAATAAATGTCCATACTAGCTACTGCTGGGCAGGAATATACTGAACAAGTTCCTCCAATCATGTAAAAATTGAAGCATTAAACAAGGTGCAGGGGGGAAATAAATTTCATACTATAACCTAATTTTTTTTGTAAAACCTTTTTTGCTCAGTTGCTTTGAAATCAGTGGTGAGCACTATGTCATCAGCTCAATTTCTGTTTCAGAGTTATCAGAGCCATTCAAAGTAGTAAATTATTTATTTTAACATCAATAAACTGCCTTTAATATTCTGATAGTGGCTGAAAATGGAGTTTCCACGCGTAATTCCTTGGATTCAACATTAGGAACAGTAACTGAGTAACAGAATAGGCAGAGTAGGCAGCAGAAAGTATGTAGAGGTTTGCAGGGAGGGGTTAAAGGCTTTGCTAGTCACATTGCCTGGATGACTTAGTCTGGAAACTGGGTATTTCCTGAAACACTATTATGTGAGATTTTGCTTCTGCAAACTGAGTATCACCTGTGGTGAAGAACTTCTAAGATTGGTTGGCTTTAACTAGTAATTTACTCTTAATCAAATTCATGGTTCTGGCTATTTGATATTATGGGAACTTGTGTTTGTAAAGACCTGCTTCTTAGGCCCATAAACAATTATAGTTAATTTCTGGTGGCTTCTTAATGGTTGAAGGAAGAAAACTTCCTTAAAATATAACCTACAGAGACACTTCAAAAAGCTTTCTATGTATAAGCAGATATTTGTGTAACAAAGTCTACATGGAAGGTGTCCTTAGGTGAAAGATGTTGTTCTCAAGAGTGCTGATTGATGTTAAGTGCTTCTCACAAATCCTCCATGGAAGGGCTGCTCTCCTTCATGGTTATCCTGTGAAAAAGCACAGTACAACCTAAAAGCTATCCTAATGGGATAGACCAAACTTAGTTAAATAGGAGGAGACATTGGAGGCTGCAAGAAAATTATTAAGAAATTGTCTGGAATAGATATCTTTAAATGTCCTTTTTTCATCGAAATGGAACAAGTTACTTGTCCAGTACCAATTTACTTCTGAGTGGGAAGAGCAAGCCTCACAATGAACATTTTATTGAACATCAAAAAAATTCACAGACTAGTCTAGTAATTCATAGTCATTCTATCATCTGTCTAAAATGTTATTTTTCTTCTTTTTGCATTAGTAGATTCCCTCTAAATCTATACCAGATGTCACTGTGCAATTGCAGAAAATTTCCATCTCCATGAAGAGAGTCTAGAGACTGGTTAAGTTTTCCTAGTTTTGAGGGGAATATATATAATACTTCTGTAGTTTAACTTGTACCAGCAGTGAATAACTGGATTCAATCTTGCTGAGCTGCAAGACAGAGTTGTCATGTAGAGAGTAATTATAAAATCTTAATCTTGGTCAGCAAGGGCAAGGACATGTGATTGTGTATATGAGGTTATCTGCCAACCTGACAGGTTGGGAAAAGAGGAATGTTAGGGTGAGAACAATCCTCTTACCATGTCTGTTTGGTCATTATTTCTTGAAAAAGATGCTGTCTGCTCAACTGAACTGAGATTAGTTGACAAATAAGGAACTTAAGAAAGAATCATTTGGGGTCTTTTGGTGGAGGTGGTGTGGGAACTGGTATGCTCATCCATCAAGCTGACCAGTTCCTCTCCTACTATCCTTATGTGGTCTTCTCACAAGCATCCAAGTCTTCAGGGCAATCTTAGGGAACAATCTTTCTGAAGCAGAAATGTTTCCTTTGTCTGGCCCTTATTGCATAGAGGTTAAATGTGTCTCTTGGACAGTAGCGTGCCAACTCTTCACCATTAGGAAATGTTTGAAGATGATGAAACCCAAAGGATGACAGAGGAAATAGGGGAGAAAAGCAAAGAGAAAGGACAGAAAAGAAATTGCAAAGGGAAGAACAGGTTGAAGGAGAGGCCTGAAATCCAGGAGGCCCCAAGAAGCACCTCAAAAGACAACTAGTTTCACCATGTCTTGAGTAGTTAAATTCGGGTGGAAGAAATTCAGGGAAGGGAGGAGACAATATGCATAGAAAATGAAAAGAGCTAGATAACAGTTTTCAAACAAAATCTGTAGAGAATAAACTACCAAGAAAAACAGCCTGGAAATAAGAAAGAGGAGAGAACATATGGGAGCTGGGTGGGCAGAGAACTGGAAAGGGACAGGTGGCAGATGGGTAGCTTTGCTGAAACAATACGTGCACATTTACACTAATCTGCCTCCTTATAAGTGAATTGAAGGTCTTCATCAGATTTTTCTGAGATTTGTAAATCTTGGGTTTCACTGAAGCTGGTAGATGTCTGCCAGAGATATTATTGATATACTAGGCTTTTTGAAGTCCTGCTCCCCTGGACTTGGCCCCCCCAAAAAGCCATTTGAGCTTTTTTTTGCTGTTATCTTTGTGTCCTTATGTCTGGGATTCATATAACAACTTTATATTATTAGCTATCTGATGACAGCTGATTATACATTATTATACAAAGATTTTATTGTTTTGACGTAGGAATACTCACATTATTCATAGGGAGCAAGAGCATAGCTGTGTTGGGCAAGGAATTTTAAATAAGTCGTGATAAAGTGATAAGCCCTCATGAATTCTGCTACACCATATTTCAGAGTCATTTGTACAACCTCAGGGAGTTTTATTTCTAAGAGTAATATGACATATGATTGCTCTTCTCACCCTAAACAATATATTATTGCAGTATTTAATCCTGAGATTTCTTTGTTAAGAGAGTTTAAAGTGTGTTTGGAAAATCTTTTACGTATTTGAGGTCAAATAGTTAAACTCTCATGTATCTCTGTATGTCTCTGGACACTTACATTCTGAAGACATCTGACAGACATTTTTGACCCAGGAAAAAGCAGGATGACTTCATACCAAAACTATGATTATGCTTTTATTACTTTGTCTTCTTTAAAACAAAAAAAAACAAAAATGAAACCCTAACAAACAACAAAAACACTAATCTTGGCAAAATGAATTAATCTGTAAGCATGATAGTTTCTACAATTTAAAACAAAATAAATCAAAATCAACACCAAAAACAACCCTGCCAAGTTACAATTGTGCTGTATGTAAAGGATTTTTTTCCTACAATAGCTTTGTAAAGAATGTCTAGCACATTAATATTGGCTCTGATTATGATCTCAGTGTGGAAAATGGCCAGTGTTCCATTCATTCTAGGGGGAGCATCTTTCTAAGTAATTAGATTCTTTCTTTAGGATATTTTTCATACTTCATATGCATCTAGTCTGTTGTAGAAATTACTTCATTGTTCCTTGGTTTTCAGTGGTGAAGGATTAGAAAAATAGCTCTTATTTAAATCATAGGTAATAGAAACAGGTGTCTGTAGCATGGTAAAGTGTGGTTATTTCCGCTAACATAGCATTAAATTCAGCATCACGACATGACATTTTAACTAGCCAGGATCCAGCCCCAGGTGATAACTCGTGTTTTATGATTAGTATATTTATTTTGTATTCAGTTACAAATAAAGGCAGGAATTTGGAGTTCTTAAGTGATATTTTAAGATGAAATGCTCTAAAAATACACAACTGAATATAGTTCTTTTTTGTCAGTTGTGATTTCCACTACCAACCTTGTAATCTGACTACGTGTTAGGTTACAAGTCTCAGCTAAACCATGGTATTCAATAGTCTGAAACATGAATAAAATAGTTGAGATACAGTTTAGATTCATAATACAAAATATGACTTGGGTCTCCAAAATACTAGAATGTGAAATTAACAAAATATTAACAATTTAAGTAGTTATATGTATGTTCTGTGTATGAATCTTTGGTATGTAGTCCAAGTTCTAGGTTCAAATGCAGAACACAGCAACAGAAACTTAGCATTAGACCATATTTTTATGTGTTTTTACAACTGAGCACTATTAACCAAAAATTGGTTTAATATGTTTAATGTTGTAGTGAAAATATTGTGAATTATTCATTATGTGACGCTTTATAAGGGGTTAAAAACATCTTGACTTAAACCATGTGTTGTGCTTCAGAGTCTTGGTCAGCCATCCTTTTTCTCCAAGAGCTGTGATCAGCAAGTAACTACTTCCACTATACTTACAGTACCCACACATTTCAGACCGCGTTATTCTTATCAAAATGGATGTGTCCCTGAAGAGGTAAGAATGAGATAACAGATATCTGCATCCTACCATGTGGAAAATCACTTCAGGCTTCATCTCGTTTTGTGCAAAGGCAAACGGTGCAGTATCTTCATCTCTGAGAAAGAGAAACTGTTGCGTGCCAAGAGACCAAAGGTGTCACTCAAGCGTCACTATATTTACTGGGATTCATGGCCTCATAAAATGAGATCATATGATGGAATACTTTGCAAGTCATTAAATGCATTCTCAGGGATGTGAAACTGCTTCCCGCTTCCCGTTATTTTTTATGTTAGTCATCTGCAGTAAATACTTTACTGATAGCTATCTAAACTAAGCATGAGAACCAGTCTCTGACAGAGAAGAATCATTACTGGTGCAGCATCAGGCAGCAGAATTGTCTTTCCCTTGTGCAGATTGATGCAGTAAGGTGAGTTTTGGTGGGAACTGCTCTGCCACAAGATGGGAGTGTTTGGCCAGACGTAGGAGTCTGAAAGGTGATGATGAAGTGGCTGCCCTGGCATGTAGCTACTCCTCACCCTATGCATGTTGCAAGGCAGATGTAAGGAGGGCTGCCTGGCTTTTGCCTGAGCTATGCACATTGTTAGCTTCTTGCTTTCACAAGGACTTAATTAAAGCAGAGATGGTTTTCAAATAATTAGCACCAAGTTTCCTCCTTGTAACAATATAAATTTAATCTAAGCAAGAGCCATCAACCTCACCTCCTCTCTCCCAAAAGTCACTGCTGGGTTCAGATAAGATGCTTTTCTCCTCAAATCCTTACTGAAATTGGAGACTTTTGCTGCTGTGCTCCATAAGCACTGCTGAACATTGCCTTCTCCCCACCGGCTTTTGTCTCACCAAACTCAAAACAAAGATGGCAGGTTTTCACTACTATTTTTTTTTCAGCACATATATAAAGCTCGCCAAAGTAATATGGTTGTTTCTTTCAATCCACTTGCTTGAAGGTCACTGGATTTCTAAGAAATACTATGAGCGAGTACTGACCTCTGCTCAAACTTCAAATCTGGTGAGGCTGCAATTCAAATGCACAGGCTTTTAGGTACAAAGACTGATCTTGACTCGCATTTGGAGGGTGTTCTGACTGGATCAACTTGCAACTCTTTGAGCCAGTATTTTTTTCTCTTTTTACTGTATATTGCACTGCAGGTTTTCAGCTTATCACATATGAAAAATGAGTTACCTGATCTTAAGGGAGTAGAGACAAAAATGTAGATGGTAAGATAAATAAGTCATGACAGGCAGTGGTGTCTGCAGATGGTACAGAGCACTGAGATACAGAGTGGGTTAGTGCTTGGGATGGGTTAGGAATCAGACCACTAAAGATCTGTTGGCGGAGGGGAAACCAAAACTGCCACTCTCTGTTTCCTGAGAGGACCTGTAAAGATCAGCTCCTAAGCATGTCCTTGCTGTCTACATTCTGGTGGCGATGAAGCCCTGCAAGACAGACAGGTTGAATACCCCTTGGGGGTGGCTCCAAAGCCTAGCAGTGCTCGCCTAAGTAAACAGCCACCCATATTTTCCATCTGTTCTTTCTTTAGGCTCACACTAAAGATTTTTTCCTGAATGCATCTGTATAAAGTTTGGAAATACCCTTAAAAAACTAGGAGACCCTCTCTTTCCTTGTGTATTGACAAAAGGAGGAAGGAGAAGGTGGCTTTCCTTGGCCTGCGCTCCTCTATTCTCACCCTTTCTTTTTTTTCCTGTTTTGTCATTATGAGGTGCTTTCAGACTACTTCAAGATTAAAATTAGTCCACCTCAGCTTTTCCAGGTAGTTTTAATTATGGTTTTAATCAGTGTTTGCAACACATGCAGCCATCATAGTCTTAATTATATGCATAGAGGCCATTCTGATTCATTACCAAGGCAGACTTTGACATTATCATCTATAGTAGTCAGAGTTAAAATTTTGACACAGGTTGTTTTTTTACTAAACATTTAAATTATTAAATGAAAGAATAATATGACAACATGCCAAATAAAGTCCCTAGAAAATTACTTTTTTTCTGCTTAATATGTTTTCTAATAAGCAAATAACTCTTTAATCAAATCTTTCATCCCAACATCCTAAGTTCAGCACCTCATCAATGGAGAGGTTCATACCACCTGCAGCATTTGTACAGCCATTTATACCATGTCTAATACTTGCCATCTCTTGTTCAGGTAGGTAAGGACTAAAGACTGGTAGGCTCTGAGTACCACAGTGGCTAATCAGATGTGAAGATAGAACATGCCTGAATGTACTTTACTATTGCTATTGCTAAGTACAGGGCTCAGAAATAGTAACAATAGTTGGCTAAATGGGGATTCCTAGGAGTATGAATCAGTGTGTATCCTGCTGAAACTACTTCTTTCTGACAGTAAGCTTTTAGAGGACGTTTCTACTGTGAAAATGAAAGGCTAATAGAGGCTGTTTTTAAACAGTTGCAGTAGAGAGCAGGCTTAAGGGAATTGTCTTGCAGGTTATTTTGTAAAAGAAGTTGTTATTATTAAGCAATTTTTTTTGGTTTCAGTTCTGTTTTGAGTAGAGATACCATTAGGCAGATGGATGTTCCTATGGTTTATGGCAGTCTACTAAATTACTTCTAATATCTTGAATATAAACAGCAATAACATATGCTTAAAAGTGCCTCAAGGTTAACAAATGCTTAAGAGCTTGTACTGGTTCAGATAGTTTTGTACTGGGCTTTCAGAGCAAGGAATGAATTCTAAAAGCATGTGTCAGCTACTAAGAAATGCAAAAAAGACAATTATTTGGTCTGCCAGTGTTCTTTGACAGAAACCCTGCAGCTTAGCAGTACAAATAATTCCATGAAAACTGCACAACAAAAGAAAATGAACTCATTCACAAGGAAGAGTGTTCAGTTCAAACAAAGGGTTGTGCTGCTTGTCTCAGTCTGGAATGGAGCTCACACTGTTATAATATATGTAAAGCAGTGACGTAACATATTCAGCAATTTCCCAACCCTCCAGGTTCCACTAAAGTTTAAAATGGTGGAGTCTTATGATTGATAACCTGATACAGGCTTTCTGGGCTTAGCTTCTCCTGTGATAAGTAGAATTACACTGTTGAAAAAACACTTAAACAAAAAAGTGTCGAACTCTATATATCCTTCCATCATGACAGAGAAGATACAAACTGCTAATACATTGTTGGTACACTACAAATTCAATGTCATGTTACAATGTACTCGGCCAGAGAAGTCTGTTTAAACCATTTCAGTAATGCTTTCTTATCAGAGTAATCCCTTCTTGCCATTACTCATTAAATTCAAGGTCAATTGAAGTCCTGTGGGGGAGCCTTTCATCTATTTTATGTGCTTTGGGAGAGAACCATAACACATAAACTTCTAACAGAGCTAAGAGGTGACTGAAAGACCTTAAAATACAGTCAATAACACATAGAAATCCATGAACAAGAAAATAAAAATTGTACAATGGCCTGGAAATATGTATCATAGTTGGTTACTGACAGCGCTTGTGTGCTACTGTGTTGTACAGAGCACTCTGTAAGGAATGCAATGATCTGTTATCTGAACTATAAAATCCATTTATAGTTTCAGGTAAGTTAATTTATAGCTGCAATCAATCCCGCTAATTGGTCAGCATGGAATATAACAAACAGCAACACCCCTGCACTTGAGAGTGACAATATCATAGAGGATTTAATTTTAGTGTGACAGTAAGTATAAAATATTCACTGACTGTGAAGGTAAACTTGTAACAATATAGGGCTTCTTATTCAAACAAATCTCCACAGAGTGTTACCAATTTATCATTTTGATTGTATGGACAGTGAAGCATGCAGTGCACTCATGTAAATATAGCATAAACTGAGATTTGTCATTGTTCAAGGCATTCCTTTTTTTTTTTTTTTTTTTTTAAGGCCTAATGTCACAATCATTTGCCTGAGCATGTAATTTTATATGCTGGTGGTGCTTCCATTGGTTTACGTAGAATCGACATTTTAAACTAAAGGGATTGAATTACTGTACAAATTCTGCTGACGTTTTAGTTGAAGTTATCTGAGGTACTCAAAGTATTTAGGAGCCTTAATTTATTTTAAGATATATTTTACATATCATGACATAAGCAGAATTAGATGCCCAGGTCCAGAATGGATATAATGACTCATCCACTTATTATTTGCCTGTTACTGGTATAAACTTTACAATGCATAGTTGGTCCTGTTTCACCCGGCCATTAAAGGGCTAAGAAAGTTCTAGCATCCCACTGGCATCCTAAAATGGAGATTTCCTTGAAGGTGTGGGCAGAGGAGATCCTCTGATACACTGAGACCTTTCTGGCAAGCATCTCTGAGAAGCACGTGACCAGCAGAGACGTCTGGAAGACTGCCACCCTGGTGGCATTTTGTTGCACGTATGGCAGGCATGGGGTGCACAGAATTCACATATATGTGTTTATAGTTTTATTGCCATAGAGAAGCACATACAGAAAAGCTGGACTGTAGAACACAATCTTAATAATGTTTCACATTATTTCAAGGGCTAAAGGTAAACATAAAGGTCATATATTTTTTCCTCTAAACTGAAAGGCAAGTTATAGTCATATTACAGTAAAAAAACGCACACAAACTCCACAAACTCTGGAGCTTTAGCTTTGTATCTGAATGATGCTGACAGTTCCGGTTCCACACCCTGATCATTTATGTTAGTTTTCAGCTGACAAGAAAAGGATTAGGTTAAGAAAGCAGAGAATTAAAATCAAGCTGCATTTACAGTTGATTACTTTCCCAATGTAAATCAGCTTGGCTTAATTCAGTAATAACTTTTACTGTCTTTACCATTGCTGTTGCATTAATTTTGGATATCATTACTTCCTAGAAAGTAATTATCCTGCCTACATATTTTCTTGATTCAATGAACAGGTAAAAATCAAAACTGAGAAGAATAAATTTAGATATCTGATGGCATAAAATGCTCAAACACTGGCTTTGTATAAAAGTTTCTAAATGTTGATGCATTCATTTGTAAGCAAATAGTAATTGTTTGACAGGTCTTGTGAAAAGCCATTTGTTTAAGCCATAAGACATAATTTTTACTAGAGTGCAATTATCCCAAAGACTGCAGTCTCTATCATGCTTCCACAGCTATAGGTGTAAACAGCTGTAGAGATATTCAGAATAAAAAATCTTAATAAAGATCCATGAGCATGAAGGAAGCCCCTTTTGCTAGAGGAGCATGGATGGGTGAGATGACAAACAGCGTGGGCGGTGGAGAGCTGCAGCTGAGTGCTGTTCTGCCTCTGTTCTACCATGCAGCAATTCATAAATTTTGGGTTCCACTCAGGATATCACAAGAACACTTGACTGTCTCTAAGTTTTGTGCATAATTCCCAGCATTGTTACATTTTTTTGCTTTAAGACACACACAGAATATTTCCTTCCCAAAGTGTTTGTGCAGTAAGATATGAACACCATACCTTCCCCAGTGTAGGAAAGAAAGTGAATGGAGGTGACTTCTTATGGTATTGCTGCACAGTAAAGCAGCACATTCATCTCACTGCTGGCAGAAAAATATATCTTTGAACTATATCACACAGTTAAAGCTAGGGTATGATGAACATATCCTCCTATGTTACGGGAGACTCTCATGGGTGATTGTGTAACCAGCCTGGTAACTCACCTTCTGGAAGGATAGAAGGGATCAGGAAGGTATTTTTACAAGTCAGAGCTGAAGAATTAGAGCTAAATGATTATAGTAGGATGCAGAAGTGCAGCTGGTAGAGTGATAGGGGAAGGGCAAAAGACCCAGAAGGAGCCTGGACGTTGATTGTACAGTCTATAATCACAAAGAGGAGCAGTATTTTCAATGTAGCCCATTGTCTTTATGACAATATCCTGGGGTTTCTGTCAGTTCCTGCTATTCCTTGTAACTTATGGGGCCCAGGGTTTGACCACAGGAAGAAATATAACAGACTTTCCCCTCAGGTAGTTTATAAGAAAAAATATGCCAAAATTTGCAAGAGCATCCCTAACATGATGTTTTGTCTCTCACAACCACCTTTAGGATCATCATAAAAATTCTCTAAAATAAGCACACAAGACCTTCAAACCCTTATTGTAAAACATGCACTATGTACCACACATATGAGCAAAATTCCCACTTTCTCTTCAGTTTCCTGTTTTTTTCAGAGAAAGATTCAGAAAAAACACAAATGCAGCAGGTGTAGGACATCATCTTCACTTCCAGTCTCCCGCCTGTTTAGCTCCCTCCTTGAATAAAATCCCAAATTACAAATAGGAGTGGCCTGGCTAGCAAGGTGGGAGTGCAGTTGTCTGGGAAGTGGGTGATGTGTTTGGAAATGGTATCCTATCTCCTGCTGACCAACCTTGTTGAAATCAGCCACTGGACATCAACAAAAAGTGAGTAACCCTGTGCAGCAACACAACACCAGCACAAAACTAGGCAGAAGTAAGGAGCTCCAGGGATTGAATAGTAATTTCTTACTGAATGAGGGCTAAAAAGTTTTTTGTTACTCTTAGTCTATGTTCTGATATCTGGAAATGGCTATTTTCACAACATCTAAAGTAGATTATAAGTAGAAAATTAGGTAAAAAGCAGTTATGTGTTGCTGTTCACAATTCATAGTACGCTCCTATAGATAATGTGGTGTGGGATATAGAAACACAAACAGAATTATGAATAATGTGAAATTTACTGAGGAAAAGAGACATTCAAGCTAATTTTCAAAAGGCCCAACAAGCTGTGACTTGGGGTTTCTAGGCTATGGTCTGACAAACTGAAAGCAAGTTTTTGGGGTTTGTTTTATAAATGTGATTTTTTAGGTGGTTCATGAACAGATTAGGCACCCTTGTTCTTTCTTTCCTCTCCACAGGAGGAAATTTACTTACTTTGGCATACTCTCTGACAATATTGTCTTTTTACATAAAGTGTTTGAGAAAGAATGGCGTTGTGGGCTTGTTCTACCTGTGCTGGCACGTTGGCATGCTCTGCCTAATCACAGACTGAGTATGTCTCCCATGGGGGTGAATATATTCTCACTTCTGCTTAACCAAAAAGAAACTTCTAGTTAAAACAAAAAAAAATCCATCTTGAAAGACAGCGGGATGGAGAATTCATAGAGGTGGGCATACCTTGCTGTTTCTGTGGGAGGTTTTAAGAAGTTTATTGCAAATATTGGCAATAGTATGACTTTATGGATGTTGCAGTCCAAGACAAATATCTTAGACCTATTTTGCATCCAGAGATTAGCTCTCTGAACATACAAATGTTAGACATAATTCTAGAGCAAACAGAAGTAAAACAGAAATAGAGGTTTTAAACATAAGAGTAATAAATGTTATATTGCTACACTCTGTTACTACGAGATAAACATTCTCTGTTTCACAATAGAGAGATTAGACATAGAGATTATTTCTACAAAGAACCATTTTAAAAAGATTTCTGAGGATACTCTTTCAGCATTCTGGAAAGATACTTTAACCTTCAATGATAATTGTTCTGAATGCCCGGAGCTACACCTTCACTAGTACTCAGCATTTAGTATCTCTGCAATGTCACTGTACCTTTTTTGAATGTTATGGTTTAAAAATAGTCAAAGCCTTATATATATGCTAAAATTTTTACAGAATTACACTTAATACTGGGCACCTATACTTTTATGCAGTCATTTTGACTGAGGATAAGGCATAGCAGTGAATACTCTGGAATTTTACTTTCAAGACTGGTTTGTTTCTCTGCTACACTATGAAAATAAATGGTGGTTTGGAGCATAAAAATTGAAAAACACAAAGGGGCTTTTCCTCCCAGGCTTGTATGCTGGAGGTTGCAGAGTAGGTTCTGCTCAAAGGTTGACTCTCAAATGTCTGTGCAGTCACGTCTGCATGATGTTGACGTTATTAAGGGGATAATACTGCTTTCCTACCATTTGCACTTGCAGACTGCGTTTGCACCCTGTTTGAAGTGGGGTGGAGGTTGAGGGAAGAACACAGAGTTTGGCTGGGAGCAAACAAAGGGCAGCCACTTGCCAGCTCTTGGGGTCTGAATTTCCATACCACTTTCTCTGAAAGTGTCTTTGGATGCCTTGATAGATTGATGTTTTATTTACATTTAGATTAGATTAGATCACTATGATTAGAATAATACACTTCACTGATTCAATTTTGGGCTTCTGCTTTCAACTACGAAGATGATTTTCATGGCAAATATATTGTAAGAGCTTGTAATTTGGCTAAGAAGTACAAATTGTTTTCTTTTTTCCTGTTAGGTATAGGCAGAACATGACTCTCCACATCAGTCTCATGGGTTTATGAATTGGGTCTCTACTGAAAAGTCAAATTAGCTTTGAGTTAGTTTGATATTTAAAAACAAAAATAAAAGATTCCTTTAAAAATGAAGGCACTTTGGCCATGGCAACTTTTGGACTACTTCAGATGACAATCAGTAAAAATGTAAACATTCACACCAGTGTTAACCTTAACATTTTGTTCAAAAAATCTCACTTATTTACAGATAGATCTTTCGGCTAGGTGGATTCAACCTCTTTTCCAGTGAATAAATGCTAAGCACGTAGCATCTCAACCTCAGTTCCTCAAGAAAATAAAATATTTCAGGACCCTGTTCTGATGAAGGTATTCAAAACATTTTCAAATGGTAGCTCCATGCAAACATTTGAATAGAATTTTGACTAAAGAAATATAGTGTATTACTAGACCTATAGTTGATCGCTATCGCCCTAAGCAATTATTCTTCAACACCATTTGATTCTTACTTAATAGTTACTTCCTTGGAATAATTTATAATGGAAATCATTGGGCAATGCAGTGATTAATTATCACATCATTTACTATTTTTAGATCCTATGATACAGCTGTCATTTAGAAGGGATATCTCAGGATAATTGACTTTTGATTACATTACAGTAATTCCCATAGACATCTTGTTGTTCCATCGCATCACAATGTCATGTGGATATTTGGGACATTGAAGTCAGGACAGTCTAGTGACCACAATACCCTTCCCAGATCCAGAGCACTGTTCAATGGACCTGAGTCTATCACTCCCTTAAAGTCTTCTGAATTTCTGTTAATCTTGAGAATACTACTTTCACTTCCATTATTCTCTCTAGTTCTTTTATTAGAAGTTGGATATTTGTTATTCATGGCAGGTGTGTATATTGTGCACCATTTTGAGTTTTTTCTCTATTTTTTTAATTAGCTTTTTTATTTAAAACACTAACTTTGATTATAAGATGGAAGTCTGCTGGGAGGTAGAAGTTGCACATTTGTATTGGCTGGCCAGATACTTAGACAGTTTAAGCCACCTTACAACTTTTGTGGCAACTTAACAGCTGTCAAAGTATGTATCTTGATGTGAGTAGGGTTTGGGTTTTTTTTCTAACTGAATAGCTGTTTACTTCAAAAACTTTCAACAGACATACTTATTCTGTTTCTGAATTGCTTTCTACTGGCAATTTTATAGTCTTGAGAAATAGTTACATATTTGAATATTGTCACAATATTATTTTAATACAGGACTTGTGTGTACTCTCCCAGGGATGTTGACTTCCTTTTACTATATGAGCTTTCCATAGTGATCTAAAATTTAACATAAAAACTGACAGTTCTAAGGCCACCACTCATTTCTATTGTTATGTGTTACTTTGTCCTGTGTTGCATGTCAGTATTTGGTTTACTTTAATAATTTAGTTACTAATGTCAGTGACCAAATACCTGATCTACAGCACTCTTCCTTTTAAAACTTCTGTTCACCAGAAGTACTTGGTTTGTACAGAGACAAAGTAGAAATAAAAGCTTTCTTGTATCCTCTAGTCTGTTCATCAGACTGGTAACAACTCGTAGTCTAATGTAATGTAAAACAAATAGTCTTAGACTTGGGAATAGAAGAATACAAATGGATTACTTTACTGATTTCTCCTCTCTAATGTGCAAAACCCATACTACTTACGGTCTAGCAAAAGAAAACCTTTAAGTGATTGTGAAATGATCCATGAACTTCAGGTATTTTTCTTTAAGCCAGCTGACACCTCTATACATAAAAGTGCAACTGTAATAGGAGTTCTTCGGTATGAGGATGGTGAGACACTGGAACAGGTTGCCCAGAGAAATTCTGACCATCTCACTCATGGAAGTGTTTAAGACCAGGCTGAATGAGGCTTTGAGCAGCCTGATCTAGTGGGAGGTGTCCCTGCCTATGGCCGGAGGGTTGGAACTAGATGATCTTTAAGGTCCTGTCCAACTCCAGTCATTCTATGTATCATAGTATCACCATATTTAAGTTATAGGATTATGCATAATGAGGACTTTGAAGCAATTTGCTCTGACTGTGCATGGTTTTTTTCTTTACACTTCCAATATAGATGTCTGCCATCAAATTTGCAATGTCTTCTTTCTCTGGTATGCAATATGTTGCTTGTTTTCTGACAGTGCATATACAGCGAGTTATAAATCATGGTGATTATGGGATATACTAGGATAGATCTAATAGAAATCTAATCACTGTACAAATTGAGCTTCTTTGGGACCTAAATGTTAGAGTCTCATTGGACAGAGGAAGGCTTAAAACTCATATTTTACAGAAGGAAGATCAAGGTATGCTCATCTAAAACCTCTTATCAAAAAGAAAACAAATCTGCAGGTCCCTAATTTTCAAAAGTATTTGTGTTCCTAGTGAGCACTCTACCACTTAGATGACTTCTGCATCCTTTAATATTTGCCATTGAACTCTACAGATGCCTGAATTCCCTGAGCACAGCACTCCTGCAAAAACAAACATTGCCTGAAGCAGAGGCTCAAAGTCACCCTGAAGTCCCTGCAGCACTGAAGTGGACTCAAAATAGAGATGTCCCTACTTTCCTTGCTGGTAAGGCCTAGTCATTTAGCTATGCTGTCTCTCTCTCATTAGCCACCCCAGTTAGGTAGTCCTATTAGGTCTGCTTCACCTTAGTCCAGTTACTATTTTATTAGTACAGCCAGAAACTCTGTAGTCAGTGGGTGTGACAGCTATCTGTGAAACGGCAGCTAAGCAGTGCGGAGATGGGGCTTTCTATGGACTATAGCTGCTACATCTTGTCCTGAATTGCTGAGTAGCATCCAAACCATAATGACTGTGTGCATTACGGTACTGGGTGCCCTGTATAACATGCAATCTTATTTTTTTCATAAGTAGGTTTTAGATATCTAAATCCAAAAGGTTACTTCTAGGGTAGGATTCCAAATTGAGGAAGACATCTACCTGAATGGAGTGAAAAATTTACCATTGAATCATTACACTGAAACATTAACTTACTTTTCAGCCCACTTTAGCCTTATTCATGTCTATAAAAATGACTGTTATGCCACTGAAATTCACCTGATAAAGGTAATGAATGTTATTGAAGTTGGATCTGTATGCCTTACATGTGCTGTGTTAAACTTACACCATCTAATTATTCAAGTTGCTTTTTATGAATGTGGTAGCCAAACTGGAAAAACTTCAAGTGGGTGGATGGTACATGGATTTATTCACAAGCTGTGAAAAAATTCACATTCAGTAAACATGAGTTCACTCAAAATGAGAGAATTTGAAGTGACAGGTGAAGATGCTTTTATATATTCTTAGAGTTAGTGTTCGAGACTCATTTTCTGTTACTATGACAGCCTTTCTTCCACTAAATAAGGACGTGGGTTGTTTAGTCAATGGCTCTGCTAGTCACTTTTATACAGCCAACAAGCAATTAGATCAAGGATGCTGAGATAGTGAGTGACTCATGGAATAGCTTAGAGTGAAATAGATTTCCGTAGGTCATTTGTCCAGATTACTTCTCAAAGGAGAACCAACATCAAAGCTGGATGACAGATTTTAATTATATACCACTCATTTTAAATATTTACTACAAGCACTTATGATACACATTAAATGGCATACACAAATACATCTTAATTTTATATAACAAATTAATAACATGAAATTATATGTGTATGACTATAAAAGCATCCTATACTTGAGTCCATTCAAAATCCATTTTGACTTCTCTGCTGTTAGCCTTTCTTCCTTCTCTTTCAAAGAAGAGAGCCCAACCTCTGTACAGCAGCTGCCATGGGAGTGAAACTTCCCTGTCAGTAGTGCCACAGTCTGAGCAATCACCCAGAGACAGACAGTCAAATCTAGTTCCCTTCTCAGCCAGAGCCCATGCAGTTTTGGCATACCTTCTAGTTTACAGCACAGTGTCACAGTTTCAAGATTTTTTGCTCCTCAGAGCATGCGGGAACATAAACTAGTAGTCTCACACAAACAGTGGTTGTACTTGCAAGTTTTCCTGACTGCTCAAAGGAATGGCAATTTTTATTTTATTTTTTTTAAAAGAGTTATGGGGTAAAAATGTTAAGAACTGTCCTGACAGATTCACTAAAGGGAGCAGGATACAAACTGATAGTTTCTGACACATGCCTCTTTTCCAGTCTATGGGTCCAGGTGTCCCCTGGAGACCAATACCACTCTGTCACAAGACTGGCTGTGTGCCTGCCCTTAGCCCTCAGGGGCCAGTTAGCTAACAGATGACTGGAGAGTAAGCTGTTAATGGTTGTGCAGTGTGCATACTGCCCTTTGATTGATCCTGATCTGGAGGAAATGCCCTAGAAACAGACCCCTTGGTTTAAGAAAGGAAATTTCCTTCTGCTTAGGAAAGGTTTTCTAATTTCTAGAGCCTTTTTTTTAAAGGTGGATTTTGCTGTGTTTTGTGACTACTTTGTAGGTGGTTGCTGTTCTCTGTGAACACTGGCTCTACTCATCGTTGCTTAACTTTTTATGGATCAGCACAAGAAAGTCACATTGAGAGGAGGTTCTTTTGAAACCTCTTCTGAATTTTTTTTTTTTCAATTAGCTGCAAACTCTAGACTACTAATCTTTGGTGACTATGACAATATAACCAGTCACAGCTTGTGTTTGATGATGAGAAGGACTGGAAACTAGCAGAATTGTTTTGGAATGCTCCACTATGGAGAGAAAGGAAACGCCACATGTTTTAACAGCCACAATGCCATCAGAACTGCTCCTCCAAATGTGTTCTACAACTAAGCAGCCTCCTGAGTACTCCATTCTGCAAAGTCATCTGGTTGTTGACCAAAAGGATGTTTCAGGAAGGTTTGACTCCCCTGGAGAATGACCATTTTCTCTAGCCAGTGAGAAAACATGTATAACTGCAGGAAAGCCATTCTGGACTGCCCTCACTGTTCCCTAGTTACAAACTGGGTGTTTATCCTTGGGCTCCAACAGCTGAGTCAGTGATTCTTGTGATGTTTAACTACAGCTGTGTAACCTCATTTTCCAGTATCACCAGTACGAGGGGGGACTCTAGGTTTAATTACATTCATATTTGTGTTCTCATGGAGGAAAAGGGAAGAACGATTTATGCCTGACAGTAAAGTCAGTTTTATAAGGAAAATGGTTCTTTCATGAAAGACACAACTATTTTTTGAAGGATGAGACCATTCCCTTCAGAGCTGCATCTCAGCTTTGTAACATGTATGTGCAACACATGAATTATGCAGATAAGTCCATCAATCCTGTCCTTATTTATTAGCACTCAACCATTATAATGCTTGTAAAGAGAAACAGCATCATGAATTGTTAGTTTGATTTTATTTTGGATGCTGTACACACCAAACAAGTTGTGGAATTACCACTTAATTTTTTTGATGAAGACAAAGACTCATTTTGGCAAATACTTACTACAGACTGTAATGTATTTGCCAAGTGATAAGAGTACATTAGTATCTGCTACACCAGCCTGACCTATTGCTTTGTCTGGTTACTCAGCTGGCACATATTACTGTATTGGAGCCAGACAAGTTATATCAGTGTGGTGGTGTTTTAGCTCAGTATATGTAAATATATCCGCAAATGTTTCAGTTGAAAGGACTGGGGGAAAGGTGCACCAGTTACTCTCGCTTGCACATGATATTAGCAAGATATGAGCACTATTGCCTTCCTGTAGTTCTCATTCAGGATATGAATCTGATTGTAGTAGTGTAAACTGGTGTACATTACAATATCATCTTAATGGTACCACTTAGTCTTTACTTTGAGCATGTGAACTGACTGCACAGGTGCCAGGCTGTGAAGAAACATCTGACACTTTTTCATGTTTGTCTGTGGAGTGCTTAACATGCTGTTAGGGTTATACAAATAATAAGGAAAAATAAAGACCAGAAGGTAAGCAAATCTGAGACCAAACTGCAAGTAATACAAATACCTCACCTGAAAGGCAGTGAGATTTGGCCATAGAGGGGTAAATAGTTAGGACTTTGAGACAAAATGCAAATAAAGTTTTTCCAAGAGTCACAGGAAAAACACTAACTTCTAGAGGATTTTATGGTCACTATAGATCAAAAAATGATGATCTCTATAGTGACAACAGGCCGGAAAAGTAGCTTTTATTACAGGCATGCATCTCTTGGTTTATTTGCTGGTAAGTAGAAGTAGTAGTGAGATTGCAAATGTTATAAAACACAAAGATGAAGAATGCTCATAAAGAACCCCAATCAAACAAAAAAAACCCAAACACAAACTGTGCTGCCCACTATGAAACTAGAGAACGGAACTCATTTTAAACAAGGTCAGGATTGCCTGCCCTTCCAGGCAGCTAGTTGTTTAATGTAAAGGTTTTACTACATGCCCTCTGTAAGGAGAGAAGGAACATACCACAATGTAAGTTTAAAGAAATGTTTTCGCATCTTGGCATAACTGCTTCTCATAAGCCACCCTTCTGTAGGAATTGAGAGAATTGCAGAAGTAGTGGTGTCTGAAGGGACAAACAGGAACATGAGGATTAGGTCAGAGCAAAGTTTCACCTAGACAGATGTCTCTTCTTTGGAACTCTCCCTCTTGCTCTTTTAGCCTGCCACAACTCTGAAGCCTCTCAAATATTCTCTGCTGTGTCCTGGGGGAGGTGCAGCCTCTTTCAACACAGCCCACCTGGGCACATTGCTCTAAATACCATTTGACGTAACAAAGACCAGAGAATATATGTGATATGAATATATATCGCAGAACAGAAAATAAAACTTTCCAGACACTCTTCTATTAATTCTTGTGCGACCCCACAGGTAGACTTTTTCTACCAATAAAGCTAATGAATTAGTACATCAGGTTGCCCAAATTTTAAATGGTTGTTTAGTCAAGTGAAGACCTTCTGCTTCATTTTTTGAGCCTTTGATGGGGGCCCAATGCCTTTTGAAAAGTAAAATGAGATTGTATCAACTTCATCTCCTCTGTTACCGGTGTACTGACATCTTCAGAAACCCTGAAAGATATGTCGTGACTTTTCATTTAAAGAGCTATGTTGACTGTTCTTAAATATACCATTTTTAATGTGTCCACAAACTCTGTTCTTATAGTTCAAATAACTTAATGCAGTACAAAGTACAGGAGTGTTGGGTGTGTTGTTTTTGTTGTTGGCTTGGTTTTTAATTTGATTCCATTTACCATGTGTTTTTGTACCTGGGCATTTTTAAATAAGAAATCATACACTGCACTTGCTACTTAAGCTATTTCATGCTTCAGTTCCTTCTGAGCTCTTGGATAAATATCCTCTGGTCCTGATGAACATGCTTTACAGCATTTTCTGAACTTCAATTTAATGCAGAACCATTGGGGTATTATCCATTAAAACAAAAAAAGAAAGAGTGTCTTTGTGTGGCAAGGGGGAAGCACATTTCTGGTAGGAATATTTTCTGAACGCTTCTGCACTCACTATGTATAAAAAGTAATTTCATTTATCTGCTTTGGCCTTATCTTTCTATGAATGCTTCTTTTGTGCCTTGATCACTTAGTATTGTACGGCTTAGTATATGTAGCAGGCTTTTGGCTTTTGATGGTTTTGTAAAAGGATTTATTATTACTTTTTTATGCCTTTTGTAAGTTGTTCTTTAAACTATTTGGCCTGCTTTGTTGTGTTTTTACATTTAACCTGCCAGAGTTCATCTTCCCCTCTCTTCCTCATTTGAACATGATGTCAGCTTTTTAAAGGTCACCCTCTCCCTTCTGAAACCTCATCTAAAACACATGTTACTGATCAAAACCATGATACAGTAAGTTAAAGGTGAAGCCACTGTTGGTCAGTGACGGTTGTGGTATTAATGGGAGATCCAGGCAGGAATGGAGAGCCGTTGGATGGTCAGAACTTGGCAGTCCAAAAACTACTCCCGCTCTGCCCCCTGCACCACACTCCCCCCAACCCCTCCCCAACCCCATGTGTGTGTGTGAGCTCATGCCTGAAAATCAAAACATGTTGCTGTTGCTTGTTGTTGCCCTGAGCACATTGGGGTAAAAAATGAAACTTTGTAAATGAGCAGAATTGCATCAAAAGTCCCCTTCAGGTTTTATCTCATAGTGGGCCCAAGACCCTCAAATCTGGGTTATTAATTTGGGTCAAAAAGGCAAATATTAAAACTGTCAGGTGATGTTAGTATCACATTTAGAGGGATGCCATACATTGCAGTAGTAACAAAACAGTGAGGGAATGCTGATTTTGCACTACAACAATATTGTATCAAGAAGCAAAGGTAAATAAAACAGTGTTATGTTGTGTTATTAATTCTGTTAAGACTATTGTTGCTCAACATACTGAGAAGTTTTAAAGCAAGGCATGTGCCTTAAAAAAAGTAAAAAAAAAAAAGAGCTCAGATTATAGAGAGCAATCCAATTTATTTTCAAATTCTAAAATCTTGCAAGAATATTTAAAAATAAATATTTAAATATTTAAAATTTACATTTTATATCATAAACAATTTGGCCTATCTGTGTAAAAGAAATTGTTTTCTCACTTCAGTGTATTGTTAGGTATGATGAGATTTACATAGATTTGAAAGTCCCCTTACAATAGCACTTGGGTGATAATTAAGTTAGATGACTTTTTTTCCAATTGCCTTCAGTTATTGTTTGAGAACTAGCACAGATTATTTATGGATCATAACTGAAAGGAGATAAAACTTTCTGGAATTGCAGCAGTAGCATAATGTGGTAGCTTTAGTGTCATATAAAATGTAATATAAAATGTTGTACAGTTACATTAATTGTGCTCTTTTCCGCCGCTATGAAGCCATTCTTTTTATGACATTGCTCCTCGCAGTTCCTTGTAATATCATAGGCATGGTCATTTCTCAGAGTTTTGTTTCTAAAAGTTTAAAAAAGATTTCACTATTCATTGGTTTGGTGGTGTGGAACAAAACTATGAAGAAATGTCATTGGGCAGCTGGTGATGCAAAATTATTCTTTTGTTATTACAGGTACGTCAGGATCTAGATCTCCCCTAAGTATGTGGTGTCAAATTCCACATCCACAGGGTGGAAAATGTATTGGTCATTAAGGAGCTGCAGATGCTTACAGTGTGGAATGATACCTCTGCTCTGCAAACCCCATAGTATATAGCAGCTTTGTGGTCAATATTGTCAGGAATTACACAACAAAACTCAGTGTGAGACACTATGGAAGAAGAATGTGATAGCTACTTTAAACAAAACTGATGTCACTCCCCTGCACTTAGATTTCATTCATTGTCAAGACACATACCTGTGTGGTTTGTCCAAGACAACAGGTGTTGGCTATGGTGTCCTTATCTCTCTTGCTTCTTTTGTGATTGACAGCTATCAACTGAATTTTAAATGTGTTTTATGCCTCTTAGGTGTGGGTCGTGTTTGGATTTCTTTTACATTTATTTTGCTTCAGCCCTTGTAAGCCTTGGGGGGGAAACTGGTGTTTCATGATTCTTTTTTCACCTTACCTATTCTTCATCATCTTGTCCACTAATCATTAGGCTGGCCTATTCTTCCTATCTGGTCCTGCAAATAAAATCACACATAGTGCTCTGTAGCAATTAATGCATATACTGTCTTTCACGATCTCAGTTCCATTCATGCTTCTTTCATACCAGTCTTGATATTTCTGTTCCAAATCTCTACCATCTAACACTAGGCAGGACCTATTTCTCAGAGAATAGGTAGAACTGGAGAAACGTGGGACCACCAAAGCATTTCCAAAGAAGGGGTATGGAGGAGCTAGGGGTTAAAACAACAACAACAAAAACAAACCAAAATCAACCAAACAAAATTATATATATAATCTAAGTCAGTTAAGGAATTACTCTAAAGTAGGAATTACTTGAATGGCTACTATTCTGGACCTGTTTTGTTTATGTCAATACCAACGGTTTAACTTTCCTATCAGAAATTTCATGTTTCTACGTGCTTTTTTTTCTCTTTATAGCCGTTCAGATCAGGACTAGGATCATTTCCTTGTCATGGAGATAGCTTAGCTCCGCAGCTTCTTCCCCTGACTTAACTATCTCTCCAGGCTATTGTAAGAAAGTTGTCTCTTCCAAAATGCTGCTGTTAAATATACATTCCTTTGAACTCCTGACTTTCCATCTCTTACAACATCTCTGACAAGATTCTCTGTCTCTCCTGCCTAAACCCTTGTGTCTCCTAACAGAATTTGTAAAGTAATATTTTGTAGAAGCATGAGGAAATAGTGTTTGTAAATACAATTAAATAGCACTTTTAAGCATATTTTAGAGCCAAAACCTACACAAGAACTGAACTTCAGAGCTTACTGGTTCCAGCTCAGTTTACTTTTGTTTCATAGCTCTTACCAGAGAATTTCAGAAGGTGCCAGCTTGAAGACTTGGTTTGACCTCTCTACTGAGCTTGCTGTCCAGGATCCCCTAAGAGTGATTATAAGAGATGGGTAAAGAATTAACCAAAAATTTGCAGAGAAAAACAATTCAAACAATCCAGAATGAAAATGAATAAAATTCTGTACAAAAAGTTCCACATGTAGTCCCTGAGGAACTCGGAAGTATTCGGCTCCCATAATGAGATATTTAATCATCAAGTGAGGTTCAAATATTTTAAAAACCAGATAATACTTCTAACATGCACTCTTCCTTAGCTAAACAATTCTTGTTTTGAGCAAGTAATTGCAAGACACTGAAGTCTGTTTATTATACATTCCCAATGCAGAGAACTAAAATCATAGCAGTTATACAAGGCAATTTATCCTAGGATCTAATTCAAGGAACTGTTTGATTATATTTTTTGTGTTTTTAAATTATAAAGATGAGACCTGCATGTGCATGACCGCACACATGGTTTTAGTGTGTTCTAACCAGAAAACAACCCTGTACATAACAGCTTGCACCTGAGAATCTTAGCCTGCAGGTTTGTCTCTTAAGCTGAGGTTCTTAAAAGACTATTGTTATTTTTTTCTCCCAACCTGTGACAAGAGAACTCGCTTGGAACAGAATCTGCTATTCCATTTATTATACATCAGGCTTATTTGAAAGACTAATTTACACTTCTATCACTCTTCTTTAAACCTGAAACACAGTTGTGTTCATCCTAATATTGCATGCAATTCTTTAATTAGTATTTTAAACTCTATTGCCAAACAATCATGGAAGATATGAATTATCTTGATTAATCCAATTGAAATAGTGCTATGTAGATACTGTCATTTTTAGTTACATAGCTCAGCTAGGGTGTTAACATATCTAGCTTTATATGATATCAAACAGCCACAACTTCCTCATGGTCTTGTAAGGTAGAAAAACTCACAACTGTATAGTAATTACAGCTTAAGAAAGGTACTCCTTTCAGGAGGAGAGTGATTTATTGTCTTTATCATAAACACACTGCCTCCTGCACTGCTTGTGGCCATGTGCACAGTCGTACTATTTCTTAGCACAGTTGCCATATGTTGATTTGACTATAGGTAATGTTTTAGCTATTGGCTGTGTCAAAATTAGGCATAGCTGCATAAGAGACTTCATAAAAACCATGTGAAGTCAATGCTCTAGGCTTCACTAAGCAAAGCATCCTATTCATTTCTACTGCTTGGATGTCAAAGCTCTCTGACAGTCACCGATCAAGCCAGCAGGGGAGCGCAGACAGAAATGCAGAATTCCTGTATTCCTGCTAGGTTATGTTGTTCTGGGTTTATAAAATTTCATAAATCTGGCAGAAGTTCATCTGCCAGCCCATGGGGTGGCTCTGCTCCTGTCCCTTTCTATAGGTCCCCAGAAGACATTTTCCCACTGACTTTCTTATGCAGCCGAAATCCTGTTACAGTCAGATGGTTCTATTCCCAAATTCAAATAAAAACTAAGGCAACAAAACCCATTAATTTTTCAGCTGATTCATCTACCTAAGCCACTTTAGTAGATAGTGTATAAAAGCCACCATGGCATGAAGAGCAGGGATGAGCACCTGGTGGTTGAGTAGACTGGGGTATGGAGAGTAAGCTCTTTCACTAGGAAAACAATCTTATTTTGGACAAAAGAAGCACAGACTTAGAAATGGTGGTGTTAATGCTCCAGTGTGGCCGTGTTGTTCCAGTATTCTTTGGTCTTCTGTGTATCTTTCTGAGTAACTTGAAAACCAAACATTCCTGTGTGTAATTGTTCATGAACATTCAGATGGCATGAGTGCCGCAATAAGGCTCCAGTCAGTTTTACTGTCTACCTGTGAGTGCTTAGGACCTCAGGTTAAAAAGCACTGTCATTTTTCATTTGTCAAGATTTCACTTGGTGCCCTTCAGGTCTTTTATGCCTTTGATCCCTGTGGACAAAGCAAGGATGTCAGTAATGCCACCTTGCAGGCATGCCACAGAGACTCAGCTGCAGGTCAGGAGGAACTTGTATATCATGACCCATGAAATAAAATACAAATAACTAATCGGAGTTTACAATCAGTTCATTGACGGTCTGAGCAGTAAGGAGGTAAAATTTACCAAGTTACTGCAGACTTACCTGTAGTACCTTCAGTCAGAAACTATCAGCTAGGAAACCAAATATATGGTGGAGAGTCTCAGCAAACTGAGAAAAGCATTTAAGCGTGCTGAAATCTCAACTAGGGAAATGAGATGCTTGTGATCCAGGCAGTAGTAGTCATTCTTATTCTGTGTTATTCCTCTATGTAGGGCATGTCTCCATATTTGCTCCTCGTTTGTCTTCCCACACAAGGCAGTAAACAAAATAATAAGGGGAAAACAAACTCTCTCAGACTTGCAACACAACCTGTCAAGTAATAACACATCCTCTGCAATAGAGTATGATGGCATCTGAAAACAGCAAGAACTGTAAAAAATATTAGCCAAACTATATCTATATTATATTTAATATATTTAAGTGGCCAACACATGCAATGGAGATTATATAACAATGTAAATGTATGCCTTAGTTCATTAGTAGAAATGTTGAATCTTAACACCTCTTGGTTATGAACCTTGGAACCTTGGGGTTAAATCTGATTTAAAGCCACTTTTCTGAAGGAGTTCAGTTTTTCTGCTTGCAAAATACCCATGTTCTCAGGATAATTTGGAAGGAAGATCATATTTCTCCCTCAACTATAAGGAAACATCCAAACTCTTCTTAGTAAATTGCTTTTTAAAACAAGACTCCAAATTCCTTTAATATCTGGAAACTTAAGATTAGTTTGTCCTTAGTGCTAACAGACCTTGGTGTCACTGAATATTTTTGGGTTATTCTGTAAGATGAGAAACAGCAGCTGGAAAGAATTCTGATGACTGCCTTTGCTTCTCATTTTTGATCCAGTAGGATCTAAGTGGGAGAAGTTGAGCTGCAAGCCCTGTGATTGCTATTTCTCTCAACATTTTCCCCAGCATTCAATTCTCTACAGAAATTATTAGTTAATCATCCTTAAATCTCCTTTTTTGTGAGCCAAAAATCCTCTAAGTGGAAACCTGCACCTGGCTATTCACTTGAATGGTGGGGGCGAGAGGACCCATTCAACTGCTAGTTGTTCTGTATCCTGGACATATCTTCCTCTTGTAGTATATTCCCTCTGACAGATGTGACCATCAGAAAGGCTGATTTGATGAAGCTGCGCTATCAGAGTTATCAATTCACAACTTCATTATCTTTGCTGGTATTACTGCCTGTAACTTTGGAAAAATCTCTTCTGCTAACAAAACTACAACCAGTTAATTCCTAGTACATGTGAATAAGGGATCCAAATAGTATATAGCAAATAGAGATATTTTTAAAAATACTGTGATGGAGTATACTTGCAGAGTGTTAGTCCAGCTTGTCTGTAACACGGTGATGGAATGCTGCAGCAATATTTCACTGTGTGTCTCAAGTTCTCACCTATCTAATATTGTCCCATCAAATTAACTTGGCTGCTGCAGAATGGCAGCTGCATGGCCTCCTTCCCCCAGGAGGCTCTGGGAAGCACCCACCAGATAAGATAATGAGTCTTGTCTCTGACATACTCTGGCAGTTTTTTGAAAGCATGGCTTTTACAATGCTGGGTTGTCTTATCCTTGAATTTGCACTATAGGTAATAAATGTTTTGATCTGTCTAAAATGATGATGTTCAAAGTAGAAGTTGAGGCAGCATAGAAGGAGGTAGGACACTGCGGTGCTGGAATGCTATATTTATACCTGAAGATATCCTCCACTGGTGCCATGTGCATTAGTGAACTTTAAAGTGCAACACTTAGATGGTAGCTGCTCTCATGCTTGGAGAGCCAAGGTGCACAAAGGCATCCAGTGGAAAATGATGCTATGTTCAACCTCATCTAAGAAGCGCTTTTGTAGATACTGTTTTGCAGTTCTTGTGACTTTCTCTCCCCACTCCTGGGGGGGGTGAGGGGGGAGTAAAAGCTGTCTTATTCTAAATTATTTCTCTGCTCTGTGGGGAGGGAAGAAATTTTCCTGATTTATTTAAAGAAAACCACCCGGCATGCCCATGTGCTCGTATTCCATCTCACTGTGGAGGCGAATTACCAGTCATCAATCCGAGTGACTGACGTAAGAGACTTTTCTGCTTACACTTGCACGCACTGCTCTCTTTCCTAGTCCCAAAGCAGTTTAACTGCCCACTAGAGACGTGGGTTGATTTAGGGACACTCCTCCAAACGTAGGAGACTATTAGTTTTTGACAGAACAGGACTCTAAACTGCTATGTTATATTGCTGAAAATGTCCTCCTTAACAAATGCTAGTGAAATAGCTTGAGGTCCCCCATCTAAGGGAGGAAAACAACTTATAGCCAGTAACTAACAATTGTGATTCCTTTGCTACTCAGCACTTCCATGTTCCAAATCTACTTGCCAAATAACTGCTGTGAATAATTCTTGGTCTGTAGATTTTCCAATAATTTCCAGTAATAAAACCACTGAAATTTTGAACATTTATTAAATACAGAGGTTGCATGGCATTCATGTTCTCTAGTTACACATAACTTTTAGAAATAGGTTGCCAGTCCAAGGGTTTCCAATTACAAAATTTATCTTGCCCAGCTCTTCTGCTTTAAAGTAAATGTGTAACATTTGCTCCCTCTCTAGTTTGCAGTCAGGAACATTCCTGATTTGCTATTGCCTTTGTGGGCTTGCTAAGGAGTATTTATATTGTCTAGCAAAGAGCTTTAAACTTTTTGAAAGATTATTCTTTAAAAAGTGTTTAACTACATTTGATTATCTCGCTTCAAATGAAAGATACTACCAGCAGATGTGAGCTGGTAGATAATTAAGCAAAAGGAAAAGAATGCTGAGGTGATAATTAGGTATTTCACTTGGAGTAGAAAATAAAAATTTATATATGCTAAACAAAAACAGAGAATTTCTGATTCATGCTGATGCAGCACGTTGATGCAAACACCCCTGCTTCAGCTCTTTGCCTGCCCTTAATTATTTCTAAGCTCTCCTCAAAACTGCAGCAGCTACTGAAGTGGAAGCTAACGGGAGGACTGCCCTGCCTGGCAGCCAAACCTGAATGGCTCCTGCTGTACAGGTTACAGGGGTTGCAACCTCCAGCCAGCTTGGAGCACAGGTCTACCCAAGCAGCTCTGAAGTGCTGCTTCTCTCAGCCTTTCCTTCAAAGTCTTTACACAAAAGTTCTTCTCATGTAAAGCTGCATAATATTGAAGTACTTTGAATTACTTTAGGTCACTTGAAGCTTAAAAAAAAAACCCTAGATGTTAAAGAATTATTTCAAGTACACACAATTTTAAGTCAACCTAAAACCTCAAATGCACATCAGAGAACACATTTTGTCTAAAGTCTGTAGTTAGAAAAGAAAATTAAATTAGTCCTGTTTCTACATGGCTGAACTTCTACATGAAAAGATGGGCTTTTTTCAGAGTACAGCAAACTCTCCAGTCTGTGTAGACTAGTGATTAAAATATCTACAGTATGATAAAATGTGATCTCATATCCTATTTGAGTGGCCAAGTTAAATTAGAAGCAATTAGGACTAATTTGGCTTCTTCCTGAGATCATAAATGTGGAGATGAAAGCTCTGATTAGAGAGCAGGGAGTGTAGCTTTATTTCGTTTTAGACTGAATGGCTAATGTGTGCCTTACCTTTGAAGATGTGAATTACGAAAATGACAGCAAAATAATAAAACCATCAAAGTTAAATTGATTTTAAAGATTAAATGGATGAATTTAAGTAAAAAGGTACAGATTTATTTTTTTTAAGCAATTGGCAAGAACTATCGGTATTTCAAAATACCTCAAACCTTTTGTAGTTATGCTTTGTGATGTAAAAAGCGTGAAAAGGAAGAAGGTCCCTAAATGTTCAGATCTTGATCTTGTAACTTCAGGAAGCAAAATAACTTTCCATTTCTAATAGGGATCCCTGCAAACCAATGGGAAACCCCCTCTAATCCTATGTCCCTGAGATTAATTGTATTTTATCTCAACACTTTTAGCTTAATTTTTTTCAGATCTGTGCTTCATGGCTTTAGACATTCAAGCACTGATTCTTTAAACAAAATAGACACATAACTTTCAGCCTCATTTTGAATACAATTTTACGCTTAGGAATGGACTGTTGAATTCATTGTTGCTGTTCTTCTAAGGCAAATTATTCATATGCTGCTAAATGTACTCTTCACGTGTGTGTATACAGATATAAGAGACTGTGCCTGAGTTCTGTAGCCTGAACACAATAAGAACTTGTACATGCTATCTAACTGGGGACTAGAAAAAGAATGTAATATTTATATATAAGTCTGGCTCTTCACTGTGTAAAAAGCCTGTCATAGAAAAAAACACTTTAAAAAAAAAAAAGATACAGTGAAGTATCTGAGTTAATCGCTAACTTTCTGTCTGTTGAGCAGGTTGATTGTGTAAGGTCAAGTCATTTCACTATATTCTTTTTGTAAGAGCAGATTTATTAAAATGGACCAACCCTGAGGTGTCCAGGCACCCAGATGAACTGATGATCTTTTTCAAATAGGTTTGACTTGTGTCTTGTGAATTTTAAACCTCTCACCTCTGGCCAAGTGAACTAACTTAGAGATGGGGGTCGGGGCAGAAGGGAAGATAGTCTGGCTTTAAATGCCATTGGCATCTAGTCAAGGAATGTGTCTTTGGCTAGAGAAGCTAAGTAGAAAATAAAATGTATTTTCAAAATGAAAAATGGTTTAATAGCCCAAGCACTGATTTAACAGGCAGGTCATTAGGAGGCTGTATCAGTCCACTGTGTGGAGTGGTGTCTCATCTTCAGAATGCACCAGTTTGGTCTGTATGTTCCTCTACTATTACGACATGGCTGAAGGTGGTCACACTGGTGCCCGTTCATCTAGAGAGGTTCTTGTTTGTTGCCCAGAGATCTATCTCAGCTGAAGTAGGCTCAAACTACTTATTAAGCTTTCAGATTGTTCTCCAGTCAGACAAGCTGATAATACACTGTCTCAATTTATGCTATTGAATTCAGGCCACTGTGAAGAATGTAAAGTTAGGACTGAAAGACAGGTACTTAAATCAGCTATTTTACTGCTAGACAAATCCTAAAATCCAATATAGTTAAATACAATTGGCCTACGTTCCCCCTTAAGAAGGCAATCTAATGTCCTTAATCCCAGTCCTCCTAGATTTGGGAAAAGTCTTATCTTCTGAAAACATAGGTTATGTCTTCATCTGTTTTTATAATCTCATTTTCATCAAGTTTTCATAATGCTTTATCTAAGCTGGTTCAGACAGTTTCTGCACATGGAGTTTCTAAATTTGTTTCAAGAATTTTTGGGTTTGTTCTGTTTAAGGGTAAAATTTGTGTTAACTGTACGTCAAGACACACATAACCTGTGGGCTGTGCTTCTAGGTTGTTATTGATTACTACTAGACTGTACCTTGATCAGGAGTTTCCCAATGTATTCAGCCTTCAGTCATGAAATTTTCTGCAATGTTATTACTGACTGACTGGCCAGCTCAGAACACCAAAACCTGTATTACTGACTGGCATTTTGGTGAGTTGCTTTTCTCAGTCACAACGCATTTATGTTATGTGAGAAATAATTTATATGCAGAAACAGGCAAATGTAGCGAACAATGGAAATATTTGTTTTCCTCACTAATCTTTCTCAAGATTCGGCATCCCCCACCTACTGGGCCAGCAGCATCTACCCTGCAGCGTTTATTCATGCTAGTTTAAAAAGGAGTAATAAGGAAGGGAACTAAAAAAACACTGAATAGATATAGAAGGTGGTGCATGTGGTGTGTGTATTATAGACAGAGCAGAAAAGAGGTACCTTTGAGAGGCATGAGGATTTTTTTCTTTGAGGTGTATTTTAATCTCTCATGTTGCCTGTATAGTAACAAGTGCCTTCTAAGGGTTAAACACAGGATCAAGAAAATGCATTAGAAAGACTCAAATTCTCTTGACGTCAGTACAAGACATAGATTAATTAATCCCTGAATTAGATAGTAAGTAGAAATAAGGGAACAACAGAGCTCACTTGATTCCCTTTTTTAACCTTGAACTTATCCATTTGACACCAAAAGCATATAAGGCATGAGTAATTTTTGTCTCTAAAATAGATCCCAGATGGTCTGACTGTCTTATCTTTGCAATGCCTTTGAGAAGCTCATACAGAAACTAGGGGTTACTTAAGATGCTTGTTGGCTTCACTTAGCTCCAGAGAGAGCCCTAATGCAAAAATAATGTGAATGCTCCCACCAGTTTGTCATCTGTTGTCTTCTGGGGATTTAAGAAGCTCTGTGTGTGTGTGTGTGTGTGTGTGTGTGTGTACGTACATACAGCAGACGTGTAGCCTACTAGTTTTGAACTCTGTGTGTGAATAGCAAATATGTCTTCTGAGAGTGAGGAAACTTGGAAAGAATGAGGTCATTGTGCATAATAAATCCCCCATATGCTTCTCTTCTGCCCTACAGCCCACAAGAGAAACATTTCAGAGAGGGATACTTTATAATTTACATTCCTATTGTCAAAACTGGGAAATGAAGCACAGATATGGTATGAGGAATGGCTTGTTCGTTTTAAGTGGAAGGGAAAAAAAGAAAGAGATATAACTGTCTGGAAAACAAATTTGAGGTTCATTAAATCAACCATATTTAGAGAAAGTGAGACGAGAGGTAAGGGCAAAAGAAAACTTACATGCGATACATTTGGTGTTTTACTGCTGTATGTAGCATCTGTGCTATATCACAGGTGTTAAATTAGCCACAGGAGGGCTCTCCTGTTCTTTATTTGAAGAAATATATTAGGAGCTGTGAAAACTGGAGGGGAAAAAACAAATTTATATTCCTGTAACAAGAATATTGGGCATACTGCCCTGGTTCACAGGGCATGCTCTGCTTGCAAGTAAATGCCACTTAAAATGTGGAGTTAGCACAGTAACTGTATGCTTCACTTCTTCATACCTAAATAGTCATTAAAATACTGTCACAAAACCAACTAGTTCTTGATCAATCGTGAAGGGGTGAGGACTCCAAGCCGCAAAGAATTTCTCATGTAGCTGGGCACTGAGCACGGGCTGGTGTTTAGTCATGAGAGAATGGTAATTACATATGGACGTTTGTACCTCTGGCCTCTTGCCCGCACAAGGATTAACCGCACGTTGACATCTGGAGCTATATAGCCTCCCAGGGCTGTGTTGTGGCTAAGCAACAGCCTGTTATAGGAAGTCTGAGGAAGAACTCTGCGTGTTGGCAGCTCCTGCAGGATTTCTACTTACAAGAGGCAGAATGTCCCCAGGGGTGCTGATAGCAACTTACCGAGGTATCTGATTGCCTTGCAGTCCTGCAGTTAGTCTCGCAACAGCCTTAGGAAGCAGGAAAGAAATAATAGCCTCATTTAACCAGCAGATAACTGAGTAGCTAGACTCAGAGAGGGATAAACACACTCAAGTCCAGGGTTGTGATCCAAACCTTTTGCCTGTTTCTTCCCAGCAGCAGCCTGCTCCTGACACCACCTAAATTCACTGGAGGCCTCCATGTTCTGTCTGCAATTACAGAAACGCTGTAGACTGTGCAAATATCCCTACTGGGCTCCGCCTGAGAAGCTAGGCTCTGTAAGCTGAATGGAGTGTCATCCCTCAGTTCCCAAAGGGATTTTCAGATCCAGGATCATCCATCCTGCTTAACTGTTAGCATTTTCCCTGTCTGTTTTGGCCTCTGATAGTCTGCTGCTTCTCAAAGAAGACACAAAGGGAGTGGGGGATAGCATGTGTCAGAAGCATTTCTAATAAGCAGCTTGGAGGCTCCTAGTTTTGCACTGGAGAGAACTTACTGGATACAAACTAAGTTCTGCATTTGTCCTTAGGGCAAGAAAAATGTTTTGGAGCTGCTTTGTTTAGCTGTATAGAATGAGGACTTTCACATTTTCTGTTTGAGCTGGAACAATTGTGGACTACAGTTTTAATCTTTCATGGTAGCCCAGTGGCTACTAAGAACACTTGCCTGTGCATATGGAAGACTTTAATTTACTTCCATAAGTCTCTCGCCTTTCCCTTCTTACAGAAATACCCTAATATCAGATTAAGTTTTTCTCTTGTTGGTTTTCATCTGTGACACAGCATTTGTTCTTGAAACTGTCATCACATGGGCAAGAACATAAAATTCAGGGCTTAAAGATAAGCAAGATGGAATTTGTTTCTGTAGGCAGAGGTTAAAGCTGTTCCTTTGGGGATTGGTTTAAAGTTTCATTTGGCTCTGCTTTGTTAATTGATTTTTTTTTCTTTTTTTTACAGCCTTTATTTTTCTGCCTCAGCTGAGTTTGAATGGGAGTGATGATCACTTTCCCTAAAGTGCTCTCCTAGGCTTTTCCCTCGTTAGAAACCTTGTTTCACTCCTGACTAGGCAAAGGAGTGCTTGGTTGGATGAGAGACCTCCAGAGAGGGGAGAAGCTCATATGCAGTCCTGTGTTTCAATATGGCTAGCTTCAGGTAGTTTTCTGCTCAGTGGCTTTCTTGTATACCTATCTTCTGGAGACTTCTGGTTTCTTTTCTTATACAGGACTGCTAGGTACCCAGGTATAGGGATTTAGATCTCACTTTGAGACACTACTCAGTACAGTTTAGCTTTGAAGCTTTTAGGTCTTTGATTCAAGTCATAAACATGTTGGCATATCAGTAACACAGTAAGGCATTGCATCTAGCCATTTACCTAAGCCCTGGCTTGTCCTTCCAACTGTTGGTATTCTCCTTCTTCTGTGTTTTTGCTCTGCTAACCAGAATGAGAATTACCTTTTCTGTAAGTCTGTTATGTTACAGTACACTTCAACAATTTAATTCCCTAAAGATCAGAATCTGTAAAATTGCCACCTTATTAGGAGCTAATTTATTCTTAAGAGGCTAGCGTGCTAAATGAAAACTTCTCCAATGGCTTCCAAATATGTCTGAAGGACTTTTCTTATAATCTTGTCATCAGAAAATATGTGGATCAAAAAGATGCAGACTCTAGAGCTTTACATTCACTCTCCTTGTCAGCATAATTTTCACTTGTCAAAGTTGGATTAGCGATTCTTTCCCTCTTTTCTTGTCAGTGATCATGTGTTTGAAGTGTCAGCACTTCAGTCACTGCTTTCCATGACTGTTTTCCTTACATTAGCCAAAGCTTTAAACCAGTTTTCTTCTCTACCTTTTCAGTTTTTGTTTTGCATTAATGAGACCTTCTATCATATTTATTGTTTCATTAAATACTCAACTACAATTCTATACCTTTTCCAATACATTCATTTTCAGATTGTCTTTCATGATGTTCTTTTCCTACATCCCAGTTGTTCAGCTGAGGTTCACGTGCTCTAGCATTAATATTAGTCTTCCAAACTAATGAGGCTTGGGCAAAGTAAGATTAAAAGGAGAGGAAAGAGAGACTAGAAATGCTCCCTGTCTTACTGGAAAGGAGTAGGAATATAATATGTTGCCTTCTCTACTGTTGTAACTTCATGACCTAAGCAATGCAATTTTCTCCTAAGTATTTCTCTGGTGCAGTTTTAGGCTGCAAGATCAAAATAGTCATTGCCACTGACACACTCTTCTCTGTCAATTGATACATTCAGAGTTCCTCATCATAGTCTTCCCTAAAGCAACCTGACTACAAGCTTTAATAATGTGAGGAGATTTGTGGATATTGGTGATGAGGAATGGTTATTTTCTAACATTCCATACACTGGAGCCTAGTTTTTGAAATTTAAGCTGGTTTTTTAGAGTGTTGAAATAAAAACACCTAAAATTCTTGCCTAGTTTAACATAGTCTGTTGCTTTTGGTTTTAGCACTGTGTGATATTCTAGCTGTCTGGATAAACCCGAGGTTTGTGAATCTGCAAGCCATTTGGTGGCTAGATCACCTGCTGTTAGTGGTATGCCACACAAGCACTTATTTCCTTCTGCATCAGTTGCTTACGCACAAAACTGTAGGAAAATAAAGCTGGAAAAAAAAGCTTGGCAAGTTAGAGAGTCTGTTGCTCTCCCACAACATTCCTAACTGTCTCTTAAAGACTTCCTGTGATGAAGATCCTGATCCTGTCAAAGACATTTATTCCAGTGCTTCAGTATTCTCAGCATTAAAAAGTCTTTTGGAAGTTCAATTAGCCTTTGTTTCACCTCAGGTCAATAATTTCTTGTCCTCCCTGCTACAAATATGGAGAACAGGCTGCTTGTTCCTTTCTGAAGACTGTTAGCATAGTCTTCCTCAACGTTCTTTTCTTTAGAAGAAATCATTCTGCTTCTTTTTTAGGTCCTATTTTCTCATCATTCTTGGGATATTTACCACACACACACACTCCACCTTTGGCTGCAAGGGACATTGCTGTTCCTGGAACAGGACACAGTGTTGGGAAGGATCTCTTAGGTTAATACTCCTAGGCCTTTTCCTTGAGAACTTGGTTGTGTTAACCTGAATGTCTCATGCTCAGCTTGTGAAAGTGTCATCCACAGGAGACTTATGCCTATCTAGTTGTTTTGCAACTGATTAGGTCCAGTGAAGTGTGAAAACTTGCTTTCATCCCAGCTTTTCATGGTTGTTTTGAAATTTGATTTTATTTTCCAACATTGACCTAGTCCTTCCTGGCTTTGTCATCTACAGATTTGTTAACCGTTTTGTATCTATTTCTTCCTTTTGACTATATGGGGAATCTACGTAAGCCATTGATGTCCAAATTGGAGATTCCTAAAGTCAAGAAGGTAATTATCACCTAAAAGATGAACAGTTAAATCTAACCTACATAGTAGTAACTAAAAATCCAATCAAGCAAAAAAGCAACATATCAAAGCCAGTTATTTTCTATATTCTGTCAAGTGGAGGCAAACACTTTGATAGATCCCAGAAGATGCATTTTGTTTCTTTACCAAAGAGTCAGCAATCTTGGGAAGGGCTGGGATGAGGAGAACAACCTGAGAAGATATTACAAACCTTTATGTAGACCACATAGATTGCCAAGGGGAAACTTTCATGTTCCTCAGCAACGTCAGTGCAACAACTGCTGCTCCTAGGTTCTTGTAGGTGCACTGGTAGTACCATATCAGATACTTCAGCCTTCACTGGCTCATTGAAAAAGTAACCTCTTCTCCCTGTGTTTCATTTTTTCCAAACATGACATGAAGTTTCAGATTTCCGGCATAAATATTACATGGGCCTCAGAAATTATTTATAATGAGTGCATTTGAATTCACAACCAGCTGTAGAAATAAATGTCCAGTACTTCAGAGGTTGTTTGACTTGTAACGAATACAGATTAAACATGCATTTTGCCAGTTTATCACCTCTCAAAAAACATAAAGAACAAAGTTGTGAATTATTAATATTCAAGCATGATATCAAAGTGCCTGAAGTTTGATTACTTCTAACCATGTATAAGCAATAAGAAAGATGGATATAAAAGACTCTTACTATGCCTCCATTTAGATAATAATACTTGAATCCTATGGATACAGGCATTTGTAAAGATGACACATTCAGTAATTCAGAAGGAAATAAGTAACCTGCAGACTTCCTGTCCTTAAACTGAGCCTGACATTGTTTTAACTGTGCCAGTCCCTAGAAAGGGGTAAGGAATAAGATAAAAAAAAATCAGATTAAAATATATTTGTCTATTTATATTCACTACAGTTCTGTCAAGATCAGCAAGTAGTGTTCCAGACTAGGAACAAGTGAGCCATGGTTGTGCAGAAAATTTTCATTGTCCTAAAATCCCCAAGAGTGTCAAAATAGGCGCTAGAGAAAACTCCCTCCATGACAGAACATCATCAGAGAAGAGAGGGGAGAAGGGAATAATAGTGACTGTAAGCTACAGGTTTTGGCTTTGAGACTGTATAAGACTATGGAAAGCAAAGTATGATGCAGGCTGCTGAAACAGTTTAGATGCTGCCTAGAAAATACTGTGTATGTTCTGGTTATTATTCAGTGTAGCTTTATGGTTTTTCTGAGTCTTCAGAGAAAAAGGTTCAGGAACAAGATTGATAGTTTTGGCTCTTTGTTTCACATAAACAACTGCAAGGCACTGTTTGCTCCATGTTTTCTTGAAAAGAAATTATTGCAGGACATTTTTAAGTTCTATTGGGATATGGTTGTTTACAAAAAAAAAACCAAACCAAAACACACACACAAAAAAAAGTAAAAATACTGCTGTCAAAGCACTACTCATTATTTAAAGCTGCAAACCTATTTCTACTCTGTTCAAGAGTCAGGTTCCTAGTTCATTCATCTTTGGGCACAACATTAACGATTGGTGCCAACCTGAAGGTTTCCTGGGAAATATGGTGTATTCAAAACTACCCTGGAAAAGAGCACAAATATTCCAAGTGAGAAAAATGATCTCTCAGTTCAGAGAAGGAGACGCATGAAAAGCTGAATTTCATGGTAGCTCTAGTCTTTACATTTAAAGTTTTACATGGCCAAGGAAGTATACAGTGCACTTTGAGTAGCTTCAAACTGCTTACATAATATACATGTTTCAAAATGTCATGCTGTATGTGCTGTCCATGTTGTCTTTTAAGTATGTACTCAAATGAAGGTTCAGCTCTTAGGCAGCAACTGAGGATCTCTGTTGTGCTGCCTGGTGATATCTCTGGCTTCAATCTGGAAAAGCATTCTCATCTCATCGAAACAGAGGCTCAGTGCCCTTCAGAAGAGATGGGAGAAATAACAATAGCCAGGTTTGTGAAAAACACAGCTTCTGAAAGGAGGCTGAATACATTGCTATTATTTAATCTAGATAAGAGAAAAGTAAAGGCAGATTAATTGTAAAAGTCTTCTGTAAGGAGGGAGAGGATTAGTCACAGAATTCAGGTTGGAAAGGCCCTTGGGTGGTCTCTAATCCAACCTCTCCCTCAAAGCATGGTCAATGCTGAATTCAGACCAGGTTGCTTAGGATTTTGAACAGTCCAGTCTTGAAAACCTCCAAGGAAGGTGAGTCCACAACCTCTTCCAGTCCATAATGATCTTCATAGTGAAAGTGAAAATTTTGTCCTGGTGTCCAGCCAGAATCTCTTCTGTTCCAATTTATGACCACTGCCTCCTGTCGTGCAGTGTGGCAGCATGAGCTGAGCCCAGCTCCATCTTCATAAATTTCCCACAGGTATTCAAAGGCTGCTATTCAGTCCCTTTTAAACCTTAACTAGCTATTCTTCCCATCCAAGATACATGAGACCAAATAACCAAAACAAAACCACAACTGGGAAAAAAAAATGCAACAACAACAAAAAAAAACCCAACTCGGTTACTAGTGGAAGGCTTAGATTCAATTGCAGAAGTCCCAGTAGTGAGCACAGAAGCCTGAGCGTGGGAATGTTGGCGACCTCTTCTGTCACTAGAGGTTGTTAAGAATAAACTAGAAAAATGTATGTTTATCCATCCATGGGGTGAAAATGCCAGGGGTTTCTCAACAATCCCTAAGGTGCCTTCCAGCCCTGGTTTGTTCTTTTTTTTCTGCTTTGATTCTGTGCAAGAAGAGTGTGTGAATACAAACTCTAGTGCCAACTTAGGGCCACAGAGCTATGTACATTGCAAGACTGAGCCCTAGGTGCACAATATATTTCAGCGCTTATTAATATTTCAGGAAGTTATGCCTGAAAATCACCAGGGAAAGATAGCTATAATGGAAATAATGTTGTAGCCTGAATTATTGCAGTGTTAGCAGATGTCCATTCTGTTTATGTCTAGTCACCTGAGATAAACTAAGTATGGTGCCCTTCTGGTTTTAAAGTTTAAGGGAACAGGTCTACCAATAACGGACCTTTAAAAAAAAATCTGTCACCTCTACTTCCTGTCAAACTTAATTCTTTGTACTTAATAATTTCAATTTAATATTATTTGTCCATGTGTCTAAATATTTATGTGGAAGAGATTGCTAATGATATTACTACAAATACAGTGTTACTATAGATATTATAGGTGTGGGAACCAGGACTTGGGTTATCAAGCATCACATTATTAAAACAAGAAAGAGAAGTTAGATTTGTTTGATGTCATGCTCTTCCAAAGCACATAGGAATGCAAAGTCTCCCCTGGAAACCAGTGAACCACATTGCTCAGACTTCTCTCTTTACCATGTAGGTTTTCTAGGTGCATGCAC
Organism: Actenoides hombroni; assembly: GCA_024336885.1. Taxonomy (NCBI): domain Eukaryota; kingdom Metazoa; phylum Chordata; class Aves; order Coraciiformes; family Alcedinidae; genus Actenoides; species Actenoides hombroni. The sequence goes on along the minus strand of WUAM01000287.1, from coordinate 57,633,580 downwards.
AAAAGCACTTGAAGGACCCCAAATTAGTGGCTGCTCCTGAAAATTTTACCTTTCAGTTACTCTATAGGAGTACATTTGTTGAAGACAGACAAGATTAAGTCGTGAGCCATCCCTGAGCAGTCTAACACATCACCTATCACACTTTGCACTGGGTAAGTAGCCTGTGGATATGTCTGAAGCAGTATGAAAGCAACATGCAACAAAAAATAAGCCAGGCATAGCTTTGTGACAACAGGGACCACTTTCTGACCTATGTGTGAAATGTTGTTCTTGCACTCTATTTTTGAAGTCCTTCATCATTCTTTTTACCATCTCCATTGTATTCTTACAAAGAAATATGTTTCCTTCAACAAGGTTTTCATACCCAGCGAAAGAACACACCTACTCTCTGTGTTCATTTCTAGTCTGCTGCCACAACCTGCTGATTTCAGAGGGAGCATTACACTTCCATTATAGTTTATATAGAATGGTAGACAGGTTACATAGGGAAGCCATTAGCCTTAAGCAGCCTAGTCACCGTCAAGTAGAGGTTTTAGACTTCAGAAAGCTAGATCAAAATTCTTCATTTCTCAGTGGAAAGCCACGTCATTTAAATGCTATCTTTTGTGCACCATTCATACATTCTGCTGCTCAAAACTAAGCAGTGACTCTTCTGTGGTGAGCATCTTCTTTTTCAGTCTGTGCCCAGTTCAGAGCCTAAAGCAAAAATCTCATTAAGCAGGGTTCACTCTGCAGGCAAGTCATTTGTATAATCATTTGCTGGTTTGAAGTGGAAAACACCTTGTGAAGTTGAAGCTTGCAAAGTTATCTAAGAGATGGAGCTGTAATGGAGAAACTGAGGTGATGGAAGAAGTTTGGAAATAATATTTATTTCAGTGTTTGAGGCTAGAGTTTGTGAAGGGAGCCTGGAAGAGATGTTTATTGAAAATATGAGCCTTTCAAATGGAAATGGAAATTTTATGCAAAACTGTTTAGTCAACTGTCATTTGATGTTAAGCTTAAAAAAAATAATCACAAACAAAACGTTTTGCTTTTTTTGTGTGTTTTCCTAATCATTTTTACCATGAAGTTCAAGGAAACAATCTGTAAAAACCTTAATACTGAAGGTTTAGCTTTTTATGGTCTATTTTAAATGCAGTGGCTAAGGCCTTTGTACTGCTGTTTGCACAGAGGGAGGTCTCGATCCCCTAAAAGAGGGAGGGAGTTGCAGAATGCATGGCCTCTGCCACCCACACTTCCTCCAGAACTGCTTTGAAGGAGGGGTATGTGTTTGTAGAAAGGATGTTTCCTCTTGGCTGCTTGTGTTTGAGCTGGAAAAGTCCTCCTGACTGCCACCCTGGTCAGAGCAGCTCCCAGGGCAGCCTCTGTGCAGGCAGCTTGGGAAGCAGTGCTGCTTTCCCCTGGACAGTAATACAGCACTGCCTCCTGCCTGCCTCTCTCATCTCTATTCCTCCTAAGGTATGAGGTGATCACAAGTGGAGGAGATGATGATGAAACACAGGACAAATACAACCCTGTTTTCTTCTTAGGAAACTTAAAGGGAGAATTGCAAAGGTAGTCTGGAATTTATTTTTTTTTTTCCTGGGAATTCCCATATAGCAGTATCCTAAACCACAAATGATTCAATGTGGTGAGGTAAGAGAAGTTGTCCTTTTCCTGGCAGTATATTAAAGTGTTTTAACTGGTAAGCACAAATAGTAGGAATATTTTCTGAAGGGCTTGAAGGGTTCAAATGAAACCCAGAGTACCGAAGCCTTGAGAACTTCAGTGGGCTTATTCTCTGTGAATTACAGACTACAGAGCTCTGGCAGAGAAGAATGAGAGTCACTGTCACGGCATCTTGTCACCTGTTTCTCACTTATTTAGTTTTATCCCTTTATAATAAAACAATTTTGTTATATAATAAAAAGAATTCCTGCAATCAGGAGGCAGTTAAGTGACAACATTAAGTCATTCTGGTCAGATATCTGCAATGTTGTATAAACACAGGCTGGCTCAAGATAATAAGTTTATCTCAACAATATTCTTGATTTCCCCATTAAATTCCTCTTAGACTATTACTTGATCATGAAAACGCAAAATAGTAATAGAGGAGAGTTTCAGTGAAGTAGGAGCTCAAACCTCATTCACTTGAGTAGAGAGCCATTGTACAAGGGTTTAATATCTGTAATTTTATAAGCTGCTAAATCTGTTGGAGGATTTTAATGATCAGTCTTTGGAGGCATTGCAGTACTACTTTTTTTTTGATGCATTTCTAAAATGGTAAGAACTCTATCAGAGTTTAGTAAGAAAAAAATAAATTGAGAATGTAACATAGTCATACTGTATTTGTATATGACCTGGTTCTCCCATTCTTAAGCTCCTGAACTTTATGGGAAATAAAGCATTCAGTTTCTTGCATGGCATCTGTTTTGTGAGCATATTCTGTTCAAATTTATTAAATAACTAGTATGCTTAAATGTTTCAGTAGATTGGTACCTCTATTTTTACCATTTCTTTCTTTGATAGTACCATATAAATAGCAGAAGAATGAAAAACGATGGGTTTATGTGTGTAACTGCAGAAATAAATATAACATTCAGGTTCTCTTTATGACTCATCTTTAGAGTGACAATTATTTGAAAGTAATTGAACATTGTTTCATGTAAGGTTAATGGCATTTCTACTTTAAAGGACCTAAATACAATACAGATTTTGATAGAAATACAAATCTAACATTCATTTTCTTTAATTGTTCTTCTAGATCAATTTCCTGAGAATCTATTAAGCCATAAACAAGACTTTATTGAACAGAGAATTCTGCATCAAGGTAAGCCTAACACAATTCAATTTAAGAGGTCATTTATTACCTAATGTGTCAATGTCCTTACAAAAAAAGTAGTTGTTCATTTGTTCATTTAATTATTACTATTAAAGTTCAAAATGAGTGTTACCTCACAATTTAGAAACACAGAAAATTATTTTGCTTGACCTGTATGGTCATGCATCAAATCCTAATTATGGAGGTACTTCCCTCTAGTGGACAAGAAGGTATTTAGATGGCAATATTTTTCAGTCTCCTTCCAAATTTGATCAGGATTTAGGGAGTAACGTGCCTTTAAAAAGGTGGGGAGCTGGAGTGGTGATGAGCAGTAACCTCTCATGGGCAAGAGCAGGATGAGGAGGGACATGTCTGAGTGATGGCTCAGGACTGGTGCTGCTGGGCATAGTGAGTGGACTGCAAAAGCAGGTGATTGCAGGGTGCCTCTGCTTGCAGTTGCTACAGGAATAGTCATGATAGTCAAAACAAAGCTGCCTGAGGAACTGCAGTAGGCTCTCCTGATGCTGTGAAACTGGCTGAGTGATAAAACAGCAAGTAGGTTTCAATATTGATAAATGCAAAATAGTATACCTGAGTTAAAATAAGCAGATGCAGTAATAGGCTCGGTATTAGCTTTTATCTGTCAGGGAAAGGTCTTGGAGTCACTGTGATCTTGGTGTTTATTCTTCAAAAATATCATCAGTGGTAGAAGAGGTAAACTAAGTGTTAAAAACAATTAGAAGAAGAACAGAATTAAAAATAAATATAATGCCCATGTCACTTTTGGGATTATAGTCCCTCTGTTTTAAAGATTAAGAAGAATGATAGAAATATGGAACAGCTTCTATATGAGAAGAGACTAAATCAGAGAGTCAAAATCAGAAATAGAAGTACCAGAGGACACTCCAGCCTGAAAGAGGCAGCTAGAAGAGGTTATACTGGAAGCATATCTTATCATATCATTAAAGGTAGGAAGAAGGTGAATAGGGACTATTATTCCCATTTCTCATAACAGAATGAGTAAGAGATCTTCTAATACCCTCATTATCACAAAAGGTTGAGAGTATAAATAGCTTCTAAAAATAATTAAACTGAATGTATAGAATATAGTTCTGTTGACTACTACTAATACAACAGTCTCTTTGAAGCCTCTGTCTTGGAAAACCCCTGAGCTGCTGACTCTCAGGTGCTAATTAGGTTGGCCATAGGGAAAAACACTGTATGCCTGTTCTGGTTCCATATACTTTTTTTATGAATATCCAATGCTGTCTGGGATGAAAGGCAGCCTGGCAATTTTAAATCTGTAAGTGAAAAACAGACAACCTCAGTCAACCTTGCTGTAGTACATATACCCATTGGGTTTTTTTATATCCTATTCAAACATTTATATATCCTTTGCATTTTGCGTGAATACATTTGCCAGATTACCAGTTCTTAAGATTTTTATCACAAGATTTCCATGCATTAGTTGGTTGGGGTTTTTTTCTGACAGTTCTAATCACAGGTGATCTTGCAGTTGAAAGTATCTTTAAAAAAAAAGAAAAAAAAAGGGGGGGAAATAAAAAAGAGGTAAAAAGAAATTTTAACTTCAGTTTGTGTAGAAAAGTTTCATGATGTGCATCCATATCTTTGAAAAAGAAGGAGTAAACATTAAGGAAAAAGTATCATCAGTTGATTCCATTTTAAAAAAAGTCAATAATTTCATGAACCTTTCCTATTAATGCAGGGACTTACTATCGTATCTTCTAATAAAAGGAATTGTAGTGAGAAGTTTTAACCATATGCTATATAACTCAGCATTAAAATCTCAAGTCCTTGTACATCTTGCAGGAATATGGTCTACATTGGGTCTAGAAGATAATATAATTGGTTTCTAGGCAACTTTTCTTAAGTGTAATGTGTGTGTTTAAAACTCAGGTGTGTAATATGGTTCTCTCTATACCATAAGAATTTATAATAGTGGTAATAAATTAAAGATCAGCATTTACCTTTCTTCCTTGATGACTTAATTACCAAAGCCCAGAAGCTGCTTTATGGCCCCTTGATGAATTTTTAGAAGAAACAAGGAGTCTGTAAGCATAAGAGAAGTGTACATCACTTAGACACTTCATACACAAGAACATGATACAACTCATGAGAAGAAAAAAAGGAAACATGTCTGGAGAGCAGAGATGTTTGTGACTGCCAAAGTATGGCAGTAAAGGGACTGAGGAAAGCTGGATGTAAAAAAGATTCCATGCAAAAATACAATTGGAAATAGAAGTAGAAGAAAAGAACAAACTGCAGAACCATTCACCACTCATTTATTTCTATCTTAATGGAGTTTTAACAAATTATATGTTTGAATACTTTAGACTGAAATTTTCAGGTTTCAGTGTAAATAATAATGAGTAATCAAACACATTCTTTTCTAATATTTTCTCTGTTCAAAATGCCAAGTAGGACATTTAACTAACAATCTATTTCAAGGATCAACTAGTGGTCTGGTTGTTTGGGGTTTGTTTTTTTTTTTAGATCTGTATTTATTTTGTCAGCTCACTCTCTCCTGTAATGAAAGCAAAAGGAAACATACTATTAGGGTCTTTTCCTCTCTGTCCATTCATTCCTCTGCCACACCATTCCCATCTGGGAGGAAAAGGTGGAAATATTTGTGCTGTTCAATCTGTAGATATAGTGGTAAATTAAAAATTGGTTAAACTTGCATGTGTAAGGAGTAGGTACCCCTGTTTTGATCAGATTAGGACTGGGTAAGCTTCAATGTTTGTGCTTTTATCATTGGCTACAGCAGAGATTTTAACTCCTAGAAAAAGCTGTCTTTAACAGTTGCTGGCAAAAGTAGCTAAGGACACTGACCATCACACAGTCATATTATGAATATTCTTGAAGCCTTCCAAAAATCAAGACCAGTTCTGTGGGATTTTCAGAAAATACTAAACATTTTTTTACAACCTATGATGGCAGCAAGTAGGTCCAATTTTTTCAAAAGTGGGAAAAGGTAGGGAAAGTTCTAAAGAGTGTCTGAGAACTCTGAATTGTCCCCAGACCTGAACTTTCCACTGTGTTGTACCTTCTTTCTTATAGCTGGTATGCATTTCCAAACAAGGATGTGAAAACATCTTATCTTTTCCATAGAAAGATCTAAATCATATACAATTTCATTAAAATAATACTCTGCTGTCATCAGGTGATGGCCCACAAGTCATAGAATCATAGAATCATTTCAGCTGGAAGAGACCTTCAAGATCACCAAGTTCAACCTTATTCCTAGCCCTAGCAAAACCACTAAACCATGTCCCTAAGTATAACATCTACCTGGCTCTTAAACACTTCCAGGGATGATGACTCCACCACCTCCCTGGGCAGGCCATTCCAATGCCTGACAAACCTTTCTGTAAAGAAGTGCTTCCTAATATCTAGCCTGAACCTCCCTGGGTTCAACTTCGGGCCATTTCCTCTTGTTCTATCCCTTGTCACTAGGGAGAACAGACCAATTCCCACCTCGCTACAGCTTCCCTTCAGGTAGTTGTAGAGAGCAGTAAGGTCTCCCCTCAGCCTCCTTTTCTCAAGGCTAAACAGCCCCAGATCCTTCTGCCTTTCCTCAGAAGAAACATGCTCCAAACCCTTTACTAGCTTGGTAGCACACCTCTGTACCCTCCAGCACTTCAATGTCCTCCTTGCAGAGAGGGACCCAAAACTGGACACAGCATTCAAGGTGTGGCCTCACCAAAGTTGAGTACAGAGACATTATTCCTGATACAGGCCAGGATGCCATTGGTGGTCTTGGCCACGTGGGCACACTGCTGGCTCATGTTCTGGCATCTGTCAATCAACAACCCCAGGTCCTTCTCTGTCTAGCAGCTCTCCACCCACTCCTCCCCAAGCCTGTATAGCTGCTGGGGCTTGTTTTGGCTCAAGTGCAGGACCCAGCATTTGGCCTTATTGAAACTCATGAAACTGGACCAGTGATCCAGCCTATCTAGATCCATTTGTAGAGCTTCCCTACTCTCAAGCAGATTGACACTTCCACCTAGCTTGGTGTCATCTGTAAATTTACCAAGGATGCACTCTATCCCCTCATCTAAATCATGGATGAAGATGTTAATGATATTAAAGTGTGTCAGCTTCCTGACAAAAACAGTGTTGACGGGACCCTTACGGATTTTATAAATTCCCCACTTCTTCACTGCATGCCACAGAGCTTTCGTGGCTAATGCTGCTCACTGAGAGACAGTTTGCCTCTTAGACTTGGTCCTCAGAGCAGCTGCAAGTGTTTTAGTTCATGGTGAAATGTATGGGATGACCTGGATCCTGATTAGCGTCCTCTTTGCACAGGCATATTGAATACCACTGTTAACCAGCTCCATCAGAATCACTCTTCATTCAAGCCAAGATATATGTAAAGAAAAATATTTATTTCTTAAACAGCCAACACAGATACAGAAGTTTATCAAGCCATGGGAGACAGAAATTAAAAATCTGTTGTACCACTGATTGTCTGTCCCTAACCCAAGTTGTTGTGGACAGCTCTCTTGCACAGTCTGCACGTTCAGTAAACATGATGTCAAAACACTGAGTCTTTTATCTTAAACCACTTAACACGGGTTCTGTTCAGCTTCAGCTCTTTCCCACCCCCTCACCCTCAAATATTCTTGATCTTAAACTTCTCTGGAAGCAATTTTGCCCCTCTGCCTGCCACCTCATATGCCTTCAACAGAACAGTTGTGATCTCTTGTACATGACTAAATTGTTAGGAAATTGATAATTTATGAATAAGAAAATGTGAAAAATCTCACTTATAAACTTTTTCCATATGAATCTTGTATTTTGTATTCATATGTAAACCACCAGCAGCTCTGATATAAAAACGTAAATACAGTTGATGCCTGCAGCTCATTACCGGTTCTGACTTTCATTCAAGAGCAGAAACCTGGGTGACTCACTGTTTTGAGATGAGAGTGAGCTTAGGACAACTAAATTTAAAAAATTAACTGTTTCCTTTATTCCTTAACAAATATTGTTACCTCTGTTCCTGATGAGTAGAGCCCACACCATCTTGGAATCAGCAAGCACACCAGAAACTAAAGGTTGCATAATGTACGATCAGCATAAGGAACAGTACCCTTGTCAGATGTAAAAATCACAATTAAAAAGATTTCAAGAAATAACACAATTATGCTTTGAAAATGTCAGCACAACCATTAGCGCTAAGAGCAATGAAAGCACAGTAGGATGATTTCTGCTCTATCTGGATTGCTGATTAATGAAGGAAGGACTAAAATTTTGCTCTTTAGCATCAGTAGAAGGACATAGGACTTTAATATCAGCACAGTAGCCATCACAAGGAAGACAGGCCGGCTTGCTTTTTCCATTGTTTTACTCAAATCCAAGCAATGAAATCTGCTAAAGCACAGAATGTCTTTTGCTTGGAACATCATCATGTTCTATTGACAAGTCTAAGACAAGCTGGAAGAAAGAAGTTGAGATGAGGTGACAGTATGTTACTAATACTGTTCAGATCTATGAATCATTACCAACAGATGTAGAGTAAGTAAAAAGTTTTCTGTAAATTACAGCAGTGAAATTCAAGACCCACTCTGGGGCTTTTACTTTGGATTTCTATGCACGTAGATGATAGAGAAGTATGGTGCAAAGATGCTAAGCTTCTGAAGAAGCAATATTTCAAAAATAAAAATAAATAGAAAATTAAAAACCAGCAGTGATATAAAATTAACTAAGCTTAACTCAATCATGTGCTTAGAGAAAATATGAATATAGCTTTGACTGGGATTTACTGGTTAATCTTTGCTCAAGACACTTGTAGGGCTTAAAACACATATCAGTACTTGTGACCTACAGCAGTTCAAGGCAACAAAAATCAGCAGTGTTGTGCTAAACAGAGTCTGCTGTAATAGCAATTAGTGATGCACAGGAATCAAAGAAAGCTTGGAGTAAGGCATGAAAGGAGAGCATGTGAATTGCTTGCTTATTTTAGTCTTTTATTTTAAAAATACTTGAAATGCATTTGAAACAAAAATTCAAAATGCACAGTTGTCTTGAATATTATTGTTTTCTTCCACATAATCTATTGCATAATATATTACTTTTTTACCCAGAATACATTTGAAATTAAATGGTATGAATAGGCCCTATGCTAGGGAGAACTTCTGAAGAACTGAATTGAGCATTGACTGATGGCATTATTGTCTGGCTCACATAAAACATGTCCTCCACCTCTCAGACAAACACACAGTGGTGCCCTTTTAGGAATCTATTTAAAACAAGCTATTTGAAAGAAGCCTGTTAAGAAAAGAGTGCATCTTTTAAAAACTGAACTACATTTCATCTGCTTTATGTGGAGACTCTAAAGTAGAGAAGAGGTCATTTACCCATGGGTACTGGAAAAGATTCTTTTTTTAATTTTTATCTGTGACTTACCTAAATCATCTGAACTTTCTAGTTTCTGTGAAGATACAGGGCAAATTCTCCCCCTTTCAATAAATGGATACCTTTGATAAATCAATCATTAACTGCTTTCTTTGAGTGCTCTATCCTTCCTTCAAGTTCTGTGTGTAGTACCACCTTTCCCATAAGGCCTTTCACATTGAAATTTCTGGTTGAGATGAAGGAAAAAACCAGTCATAGATGAGCAGAAAGAAAGTTCCTTGACAAGTCCTCTCAAGTGACCTGTCAGTTTAAGGAAATATTGACATTTTAAGAACAAAGCCATGAAAGATATAGCTCGCTCTATCTATCTATCTATCTATCTATCTATCTATCTATCTATCTATCTATCTATCTATCTATCTATCTATCTATCTA
>WUAM01000287.1:57580690-57623861 GCA_024336885.1 Actenoides hombroni | reverse complement strand
GGAGATGTGGTGCTGAGGGACATGGGTTAGTGGTGCCCTGGCAGTGCTGGGTTAAGGGTTGGACTTGATGATCTTAAAGGTCTCTTCTAAGCAAAATTATTCTGTGATTCCATCTGTCCCTCCAACTTTCCTACCTTTTTCTGAAGACAAAAGAAAATCTAGACAAGTGAAAATACACCGTGACCAGAGCGCACCCCTTTTAGTTTAGGTGTCCATCACAAAAACTAACGTGTCTGACACGGTGCTGCTTCAGTTATCTGGTTCTTTTCTCTTACTAACCAGAAATAGGCTTCTTTACTGATTGGCACACAGATGAGTGAAACACATACTAATGAAAGAGGGTAAAGTCACCATTGGTCATCCATCCGATGCACAGAGTGACAAAAGAGGATTCACATCAGGCAAAGGAAAAAGTTCTTAGTGTAGGAGGAGGTGGAAGATGACATACAGAAAATCCTGAAAGATGAAGATGCAGGAGGGGAGAAAACAAGTGTAGCTACCAACAGCTAGGAAAGGCAAATATGAGCCTTCCTATTGCTTATATATAAAAATTATGTTCAATTAAATGCTCTAACGTGTGTTATTCAACAGGTATTGTTGGCATCTCACTAGACCAACAGCAGTAATTGAAACAGTCTTACTAACACAGGTTAAGTACACTCAAGTCATTAAGGTTGTAAGGCTGTCCACATTAAGCCTAATTACACAGCTTCAAAACTTAAGGACCAATTAGCCTCATAATTGTTTTCAAACTCAGGTTGTTTTGCAAACTGCCTTCACAACCAAATTCTAGCTGGCTACAAACAAATTAACACCAGTCCTTCAGGAAGCCTCTCTTTTCCTCTGTCTATAGAAAGACATTTAGATGTATCTATTTCACAGGACACTAATAAAACATCACGTATTTTAGATGAAGATATAGACTTTCCCTCTAAAAGAACCCTCAAAAAGTGAGATTTAAGGTTCCCGATGCCCTTTCCAAGTGCAGTGAGCAAAATGCCAACAATGCAATAATTCTGCCTAACTCTCAAAGCCAGATAATAGTACTTGGGAGCAGAACGATGAAGCCTCGTGTCACAAGCCATTCACAAGCTGGTACCAAAAATAAGAGTTTGAGTGACACTGATTTACTCAAGCGATGAAGGCAGACATAAGGCCCTTGTTCAAGCTCCAGTCTACATCTGAGACTGAGGAAGGCCCAGCTGGTTTAACACCATGATAAGCATTTTATCCTTAAGAAGGGTTTATGGGGATGAATTAGCACTGGGATTCTACGCCAAGCTGCTTCTTGGATTCTATAGGTTCGAAGGCATGATAAAAACACCCAAAAGGGAAGCCATACCTCATACCCGTAAAGAAACAGTGAAATTACCAAGGCTTTAAACAGCAGATCCAAAAGCACTAGGTGTCTCACATAAAACCATTCTAGGGAACTCACTACCAAAGACAGCCAGGCTATCCAGCACTCGAGGGACTGAAAAAATACCCACACCCCACAGCAAAAATCACAGGCTTCAAAATAACACCCAACAACAGCAATGAAAACAAACGCTGGAGAAAACGAGCCTTCCAAAAAAATGAGATTTGGAGAAAAAGTTTCTTTGACAAGTCAGAGGGCTGGAGGCAGCAGAGTATTCACCAAGTGCCACTGCTGGGTTTCCTCCACAGGAACAGCTGTTCTGTTGCTGCCTGTACATCCTTTGACTTCCTAACAGTCAGCTTTTATTTTTATTTATGTATTTAAGCAGGAAGGTTTGGCTCCAGTCCAGCCTGGCTCTAACCAAGCCAAGTCAAAACACATCGACACTTCTATCAAGTTTTCTTTTTCCAAAGTCAGTTATTTTTTTGGTTTTAGAGAACACGCTGGAAAAAAAAAATTGCACCAATGGAAAACAGCATCGGAGAAAAATGCAAAGCCAAGTCTGGTAACAGCAACCTTAACAAAACAAGCTCCAAAATAAAATGAACAAAACCCACTGTGCTGCAGTTGGAGTGAGTCAAGCACATCTATTCAGAAGACACAAAGCAGATCTCGTTCCCTAATGAATTTTCACACAGTTTAAGACATGAGGATATTCTAATAACCCATCTCACAGGAGGAGGAGGAGGCCAAGTCCAACACTGCAACTGCTCGAGGCACAAAACTCACAGTTGAAGCTGCAGAACTGTCATTTGTGCAGAATCCAGCACTACTAGTTTGGCAGAGCTGAGACAACTTCTACAACGCAGGAAAAGCCTGAAATGCTGCTTTTACCCGACGACGCTGAGAAAATCAGCAACCCTGACTAAAACTGTACTCCACCCTTGTTAAAGGAAACGCATGGATTTGAGCTCAACTTTTCCTTTTGCATCACATTTGTACCTAACCAAACTTCAGTTTGTCACCAGTGAAAAGCTCAAGGCTACAAAGTCACTCCACAAAGCCATTGTCCCCCAGACACATCTGTCCTATTTGCCAAACGTGAAGCTTCACCAAGTTGCTGATGCTCAAAACTGTTAACGTGATCACACAACCCAGCACTGTACCCACAGATTGCAGCAGCAGAGCTTAGCTGGGAAAGCACTCCAGAAACAGCAGCACACGCCACTGTTCTCAAATAAAGACACATTTAATCTGATATGAATAGCGACTCCCACCCTCCCCATCTTTGAGAATCCTTGGAGAGGAACTCAATCCAATTATGTAATGCTTACAACAGGCTATTCTTCCTGGCTAAACAAGGGCATTCCCACAGCAAAATAAAAATGTGCATCTTAAATGAAGGCAGTAATGACAGAATAACAGCCATGAGCAGAACACTTTTACACCCTTGGAAATCATTTATCGGCTGCAGTTCCAGAAGAAGGGAGGAAAACTAACAGACGTGAGGCAGATGAAACACGTTCTTCTCATGCAAAATTGAATACAGGGTTCTCTCCACAGCACTCCTATAATGACAAAAGACTGCACTTGTTTTGCTGCTAAAACCTTCCTTCTGATGCTTCAGTTGTATCAGCTACCTTGAACTCGAGCCCTTAATTCTTTCTAGAGCATCTTTAACGTGGAATTTTGTGGCAGCTCTGTCCACACCATTTTTTCCTTCATCCACTCCCCTCCCCCCCCCCGATTTTTAAACACTGTTTTTCTTTCACATTTGTTTTTCATTATTCTCCTGCTTTTGCTTTTTTATTCCAAGCACCCAGTATTCTCAATATACTGAGGAGCAAAAGCCCCTTACTATCTAGACTGCTTCTACTCATTACATCTTCATCTTGCTTACCAGTTACTGCTGCCTCTTGACTTCATAACTGGTTGTCCAAAAGGGACCAAGGGATCAAAACTTCAGCATTTAAATTCTAACAAAACTAATGGGAGTTTTCCACAGATGATTTGTGAGATTCTTTTCAAGGCAAGAGATTAAACTCTATCTACAAGTCTAAAATAATCATGTAGATCTGCTGAGTAGCCTAAGTACACAATAGAAGTTATGGAAAAAACCAACAAAGAAAGTACTGATGGGAGATGGGAATTCTACATTTTGAAGGAGTTTAATTCTGTTGAGGAAAATAGTAAGGGGGAAAAAAAAAATAATCATTTTTTGGGAGGATGACGTAGCAAAATCAAATTTTTACAGTATTTTATTGCATTTGCAGAAGCCTAGTTTGAATATTGAGGATGAGAAAGAACATGTTGGTCCTGTGCTGAACACAGTTTCAGCAATTCTGACTTGCCCTCATTGACCCAGTAAAATGTTTAATGCTACCTACCTGAATCATCAGCTAATCTGCTGATTCTCTCCAACACAGCAATACAATCTCTCTCATCATCACTGACTTCCTTCAAAGTGTCCAGCAAACTTCGAGCCACCATTTGCCTAGTTTACAAGAAAGATTAAAAATTAGCATTATTTGTGTCCAAAAATACAGCCAAATCATAAAGTAGTACAATCATACAAGTTTCTTAAACCAAACAGTAAATTGTTTTACATAGATTCACTTTTAACTCAATAAATTTAGATAGTTCTGCTTTGGGAATTCTTAATTCTGATACCTGGAGTAACCCTAAAGAACTGTTAACTTGAAACGTAAGATTAAAAGATGCCCTTTCATTCACATGGATAAGGGAAACCAAGCACAAAGATTATATATGTACAAAACCATCTGCCAAGCGGGCAAACAGGAGCTGAATGGTAGGAAGCCAGCATCAGCCTGCCCACCTCACCTTGCAGCTCCCCAGCTTGCACCATACAGAGCAACACCACTGTTGTCAGAACGGTTTTGAACAGAGTTATGAACTCATTTCACAAAAGCAGGAAGACTCAAGCTGAAGATTTCTGTACCAATGGCGATGTTCAGAAGCTAAACTTCATTCGACCGCTACGGGGATATACTGTGCAAATAAAATGTGCTAGCCCACCTGTGCCTGGGACCTGCATCAGGCAAAGCAAAAACAAAACAAGTCAGGATCAACTCGGTTACTCCTTCTAACACATGAGAACTTTTTCTGAGGATTAACTCATCAGTGCTGAGACACAGGGTGTAGACAGAAGTGCTGTTGCCAAACAGCAGTGCCGTAGGCAAGGGCTAAACTTGATCATGTTCACTACAAACGGTGACTGAGTGATGGTCACAAACTGGTAAGAAACAACTGGTGACAATCCTAGTGTTCAGGGGAAGCTTGACAACTTCACTGTTCCATGCAACTGGGGAAATGCAGCAGGTTTTCAGGAATTCCCAAAGCTAAGCAGACAGTTGTATTTTCTCAAACTGAAAATCAAGGATTTAAATATTTCACACTGGTCACTTGCAAGACTACCTTAAAAGAAACTGATTTGATATACAGATTAAAAAAAAAATCCCTAAAAAAACCCCAAACAAACAAAGAAACCAAAACCCTGCGAAAAAAGTTTTCCTTTAACAAATTTCTTCTCTCTCACTATTTTCACCTTGGTAAAAGTGCAACATCTCTCAGCAGAGATCTTGAGGTGCAGTTGGAAGTTCTGCTCTCAAAATCCTAACAGAAGGAAATGGACTATGGGACACACTAACCTAGAAGCAGTGTTGACTTGGTCTTTTAAAGGGCTGGACACCTCTGAAAAGAGAAGAGGAAGAGATGAAGCATATTTCATAAACCAGCCTGCCTAGAGGCGTGTCTCCTACATATTAAACGTCTTGGAAACCAAGAGACAAGTCAAGTGACCCACTAAGTTGGTCTCAGCAAGCAAGGAACCACAATAAGCAGCACCAAATTCCATCTGCCTCCTGGGGACTATGGAATGGCCCCTACTATGCTGGGAGTTCTGTGAAGACTCATCTCCTCAGAGATCTTTGTTAGCAGTATCCCGAACTGCGGTGGCTGGATCCCACAGTAAGTCTCTGCTAGTTCCTCTGATTTGGACAGATGGTTGTGGACAGAAGTGGACAATCTGTAAGTTGAAGGCCACAAAGCTTCTGCTCAAAAGGAGGAGATGAAAACACTAATTCTGCATTAGACAGGACTTGTTTATTCAATCCACTCAAAGTTAAGAAGGGAAATTCAACTTTTTTGCTGGACTAAATGCAGAAGATAGTCTCCACCTGCATCCAGGTGGGATTTCCATCTTTGACTTGTAAAGGGATCAATGGATCTACTTTGACATTTAGGAGATTCCGGGGAAAAAGCATTAACAACAAAAGGCACCAGGGCAAGCTAAGCTCATTTTTAGAAAACCAAGCTGGGTAGGCAGCCAGTAATGACAAGGTAACCTCTTAACTCCATCCATCCAGTCTTCTGGGAGATAATGGCCACTCATGGCATAGAATCGTCAAATGGTTTAGGCTGGAAAGGATCTTAAAGATCATCTGGTTCCAAGCCCCCTGCCATGGGCAGGGACACCTCCCATTAGACCTGGTTGCTCAAAGCCCCATCCAACCTGGCCCTGAACACTTCCAGGGACGAGGCATCCACAGCTTCTCTGGGCAACCTGTTCCAGTGTCTCACCACCCTCACAGTGAAGAACTTCTTCATAATATCTAAACTAAATCTATCCTCTTTCAGTTTGAAAACGTTACCCTTTGTCCTATTACTATACTCCCTGATAAAGAGCCCTCCCCAGCTTTCTGACAGACCCTGTGGCACTGAAAGGCCACCAGAAGGTCTGCCTGGAGCCATCACTTCTCCAGGCTGAACAACCCCAACTCTCTCAGCCTGTCCTCATAGGAGAGATGCTCCAGTCTCCTATCATTTTCATGGCCCTCCTCTGGACCCACTCAAGCAGGTCCACATCTCTAAATATTACAAGCTTCGCCTGAGTTCTGCCACTTTCCTCAACAACCTGCCAAAAATCTTCTTATGCCTCCAAGGGCAAACACAGGACATATACAGAGTACACCCACCTTACATTTGCTACAGGCTGAGAACATGGTAAAGCCCAGGCAACTAATGCGGAACGATTCCAGTCCCACAAGCTCAACATTCTCTGCTTACTGAAGAGCAGAGTAAGGAAAAGTCCCTGGTGCCCTGTCTAGCTGTCTGATCTTCCTTCTTGTGCAAGCACTGGTGGTCGAGCTG
This sequence comes from Actenoides hombroni, assembly GCA_024336885.1. Classification (NCBI taxonomy): domain Eukaryota; kingdom Metazoa; phylum Chordata; class Aves; order Coraciiformes; family Alcedinidae; genus Actenoides; species Actenoides hombroni. The sequence continues at coordinate 57,617,332 of WUAM01000287.1, read as the reverse complement.
CAAAAAGCCTACAAGAGAGGACCGTGTGATGAATACATCAAGCGGTAGCTTGCCCAGCAACTTGCCAGGTGAGCATCTGGGAAATTGTAACAGAGCTCTGAAGAATGACCTGTCAGGTCTGGACACAAACAAGCAACAAATATAGGTGGACATGCTTCATGCTCAAGGGGCAAGGAGTTACCTCCTGTGACAAGGAAGAAGAGGAAGAGCAGGTTTCCCCTAGGGATAATGACATGTCCCCATATTCTTGTTAGAATACAGCTCCTTCAAATCCATGTGACAGAAGTCACTTCTCTTGTCAGTGTCCATGGAGGTGGAGTCATTTTGATGGCACACATTCTGTTACTATATGTCACTCCTGGCGATCAGGGCATGACTTGGGACTAAGATTAACCATTTCTTGCCACTTCCCCCCCTTCCACTGGATTGGGTTTGTGGAGTGCTTGTCTCTAATGAGATAGAGAGTTCTGCTAAAAACTTCTACCATTACACATCCTCGGTGCCAGAGGAGTTGTCTTCATTGCAACAACCCATAGAATTGGATTATCTTGCCCATTCAGTCAGATCTTGTACCTGATTGCTCCAGGTCCAAAGAGACGCTCGCTAACTGCTCTGGCAAGCAAGGCTTCAAATCAATAACCCTACAGCTGTTACATTGCAAATAAAATTATTTATTCACCGTATGTGTCTTTGGTATTCGACTGCCACCTAAGAAGCAATTCATCTATATATACATTAAATAGCTTAACAGGGCAAAGAAAGGGCAGAGGGCAAGGTTGGAAGGTAGCATATGATGGTACAAACGCTTCAGGTATTAAGTGGGGTGGAGAGTAACTGGCAAAGTTTTCATGAGCCTGCACAGAGAGAGCTTGTCCAATGGCAGAGAAACTGTTAGGATACCCCATAGGCACCCTGGACTGCACTTAGCAGTGGGATAACATAGAGATAGATTACCCACCCCCTGCCCTTACATCCACATGCAGGGGATGCATGTTTTAAAGGCTGCATGCACAGACATAATTAGGATTTGTGAAGATACACTCTGAGAAAAGCTACAAATATCTTTGCTTGGCTCATTCAGACTCCTTTCATACACTTCTTTGGCCTTATTTGTAATCAATACTGGGAGTTCTAAGTGGTATAATTACTCTGTACCAATCACAGTCATTAGCCCTTTAATAAATTTCTACTGTAGAATTTAAATGAGTTCCCTGCATTTAGCTTGTAAGCGCAGTAAAAGAGAAATGAGAAAGAAAAGGAAAGAAGAGCCTTTTTTCTTCACCCATTTGGACAGAACTTCTAAATCAACATGTGATGACATTTCACGGTTAGGTGGATATTGGCACTAGTAACTTAATCTCATTAGATAGTCTTTATATAAACTCCCAATTTTGAAATCAACGTCTTTGTATCCTTTTTAATAAGGAAGGTTAAATACGCAGAGGTACCTTCAGTATTGCTCAAGTAATTAAGACTTCTCATGGTGCTTTGGTGAAACTCTGTCCTTTGATAATTCACCTTTTCTCATTTTAATGTATGCTTACAAGGTAAAATTTTCTCAATCTGTATGGTGAAAGGCAAACCTAAGGAATTTCATTGGTACTTTTGTTTAACTTTTACTAAATTTTATTATTAGATGTACAGTGGGCTCAGAAAAACTGAAATGTGGAAACAGAGGAAAGGAGAGCTGGAGATGAGGAGAAATAATCTAATTTATCCTAAAATGATGAGAAGTGCCCTATTCACAGAATGACTGCCACTATACTTTCACCTGCGTGGCTTTGGTAGGAGTTTGGCAATTCCTTATTGTCAGTACTCAACAAATACCCCCAGAAAAAGATAATTTACAGTGGTCCCTGCTGACCAGACAGCAGGGAAGTGAGGCAGGAGAAAAAAGAACAACTCTGTAGCAGTGGATAACCAAATTATCAATTAAGTTATTGGTTATAATCTGATCATACCTAGTGAAAAGGTGGCAAGGTAATTTCTTAAAGAAGGACTTGACAAGATTCTCAACATCCCACCAAAACTGTCTTAAAGGTTTTTGATACACACTGCAGCCCAGAGGGATGAAAACAACTGTTTTAGCGGGGGTGTTTTCTGCATCCAAGTCCTAGTTTTTAAATACACAGTAAAATGATGTTCCTCAATCTGCAAAAGGCAGTGGAGAACTGGAAAAGCTCATGGTATAGCCCTGATAAATCTAAAAAAAAATAAAAATGTATTGTTACCCTTAATTCCCTGGAAATAAATTGATTTCTCAGTTCCTGAAACAGAGAACATATACTAAAAGCTTCTAAATATTTTCCAGAATCACAGACATGTAAAAACAAGGTTTATATTGTGACTTCAGGGAGTCAGGAATCAGATAATAACATCAAAATAACTCATTGCCACATGTAGTACAGGCTCCTTTCTGACACCAATCTCTCTTCCATCTGGAGTCTAGAAAGCAAGAAGGCTACCTGCTACCAACGACATCAGAAACAGTGAAAATGCTACTGATGAGCTGTACACACACACCTACACTTAATCCCTCTTTGAGATCCAAGATACCCTCAGTCACTGCTGAACGAGCTGCTGCTCTGCGAGTGTTTTGAAGTTAAACTATTAAAAAAAACAATCCAACACTATTTCAAAAGATATCAGGTATTCTCCCAGGGGAAAAGCAAAGGAGTACTTCAGAAGGCAAAGAAGAGAGCTTAAAAATATCTACGTTGATATGTAGATCTAGTCTGGATTGCCAAGACTGATCGTACTGATGAATGAGAGTCTGCTGCCAAGATCTGCTTTGGTTTGAAGAGAAATGGCAACAATAATTCCTCAAAAAGAAGACTGATGAAAGGCAGGGTCTTCTGTTCAGAACTGCCTCACTACTTGAACAGATCTGTGTTGTATACTTCTGAGCCTTCTTAATGAGGAATGGCAGCAAGTTAACAGCAATAAAGCTTCAGAAAACCCACAAAAGGCTTTCAAAATTAGAAGTGACAAAAGCTATGCTCCAATCTGCACCAGCAACTGGGTTTTAAAGCAGACAGCAAAGGGGAACCCTCATCTGTGCATGCACATGCACCAGTGCTACCAAACACAAGGAGACCACCTGTTTCAGGGTGACAGTCTTAGCCTTCTGCTCAGCATCTACTCTTGCTGCAGCAGGATACTGGATTAGTGAGGTAAATGCTGGCGATGCCCCTCAAACCTGGTCTGGAAGCTGCCTCTTCATTAATAAAACCATAACCAGAGTCCCACTTGCCTTGGTTTCCAGATACAAGAGGGATCATTTATTGTAGTATTTGTCAGGTTCCCCTCCGTTCTCACAGACTAAGAGAAGATCTGTGGTGCTGCTCAACAATACTTAAACAACTGAGATTTGTTTTTTGCATTAGATGCCAAAAAATTACTACACAGCAACTCCTGCCACCATTTGGGAAGCCATTAAAGGATTCCCTAACTCACTCTCTATTTTTTCAGTTCCTGGCAAAAATCATACATACTTAGATGAAGAATCAATTCCTATCTGCAAGTGCCAACTCTGATCCACTGAAATTTCTTTGGATGCGGACATAGATCCCTTCCCATCTCAGAGCAACTGCCTTTGGCCTTCAGACACCAGCTGAGAAATGAGGAGTGCTTGAGGAATCCACTCAAAGGAGAACAGGCTTTTATATTAACTGTTAAAAATCATGTCACTTTAATCATTCAATATCACCACCCACTGCAAATACAAGACATATGTAGATGACACATCAGAAAAGGTAATAAAAGCAAATGCAAAGAAAAATACTTGAAATGAAATTGAAAGATTAAAACAAAACAAACAAACAAAAACAAAACACTAAAAGCAAATTTATCCATTTAAAGAAAAAAAGTTATGACTCTTACCCTAATTTACCCAGGCTCTGTGGTTATGTTTCAAGGGTTTGGTCATCTACAATTTGAAGCTTCCACATAAATGCAGGTCACAGAAAGAACCAAAACACTATGAACTCATTGAGAATATAAAACTAATCTTAAATTACACATAGCAATTGGATGTGATCATACCATACTAAGAGACAAAGTTGTTTATTCTTATCTTTTCTCTATGAAATGCTCCAGTTCATCTGTCTACCAAAATCTCTTCAATTCTTCCTCAGACTGATGCTGAATGATCACAGACTGCCTGCAATAGTTACTCACTATTACTTAGAGCGATAAAACTGCTACTCTGTTCTATCACCAAAGGCTGATGCTCTTTCCTATATTTTCTTACTCTACACAATACAGCAGACCTAAAAGGAGAGCTAGGATTAAACAACGTGTTTACAGCAGGAAAAACAACCCCAAATAAGCAAACCCCAAGGAAAACTACTGTAACTCCACCCACCTTCCCCTGCAGAAAAGCACAAGATGGATAAAAGCTGGACAGTGTCATCAAAAAGATTTCAGACTTGTGTAGGAACTACACCCCATGCAATGCAGGCTCAGAGGGACAGTTTTTTCTTAAATGGGCAAATAAAATATTAGGACTGCCATTCTAGTTTAAAATTCAAGTCAAGCAATTTGAGTTTCTTAGGTTGTTCTCCTCCCTCTTGGCTTTTATTGCATAATTCTCACCTGTAGCCCTAAAGGCTCCTCTTCCCTCCCTCCCCACGGAAAGTCAAAGACACTCTCTCCTGATGGGAAAATTGCTGATTTCACCTCAGATTGTAAAATACAACAAATTTTGGGTTTCAGGAAAACAGAAAACTTTAAAATCAGACATTTCAGAACTAATTTATGCAGACAGATTTATGCAGGTTATAAGAGAAACCATTCGACCATTGCTAGCTTCAGTTCCACTGGAATGAAAACCTTCCACACAACGGTTAAGTCCATACATGTAGTATGGAATTTTAAGTACACTTCACATGACTGAAGTTCAACACAGGGATAAATCCTTACAGAAATCAGGCCACGAACAACAAAATAGAGGCCAACCTCAGTGTGGTTGATTACAGACTTATCTTCTGCATTCTACTGAACTAAGAATTCAAGATAAATGTGCTTTATTAAAGATTTACTTGGAGCCCAGACAAAACTACATTAAAATAAAACACCAGAAAACTTCAACTTTAACATATTTTCTACATTTCTGGGATCCTGTAACTGTTTACAGTTAAACTAAATGCTGGCTTTGAATTTCTCCATTCCATGGAAAGGTGTCTGCGTAGGGGCTGAGGTAGGAGGGTGTGCCTGTATCTGATATATGTTTAAACCAAAGTAGCTCAGTGGTATTAAAGAAATAAAAAAGGGAAAACACGGACCACAGTATTAACTGGGCAAGCTCCTTTTCAATAACCAGAAGCTGCAATATCCTAACTGGAAATGACGTATGAGGCTGATCCTGCAGAAGACTTCTTAGGTTCCTCTGGCAATCTCTAGTGCTGTTATTACCCTTTCCTGACCTTTCCATGAAGTATTTTCTTAAAAGCCACTTTCCACAGAGGGTTCTGGATCTTCTAGTCCTGTGCCACAGGAATGTTAATATTCACACAAAAAAAATAAGAGAATGTGGTCTAATTAATGAACAAGTTCAAGGTGTTCTGAACTACAGCTGCTTAAAAGGTAAGCAACTGTTTTTCTGTTATCATTAATATTTTGCACTCTGTAAAGAGGAGGAGTATAAGCAAACAGAAGGGGTGGAGACACAAGAACTTCATGAAGTTGTTGGGTTTTCTTTAAATTATTTACATTTCATGCAGATTAACTTGAGTGAGGTTGGAATCAGATGGATAGTTTGCATACAATTAGCCAGACAGGACATTTAAAAAGCATACCTGTTAAATATGTTCTCACTCGCCGCGTACTTGTCCAGTCTTCCCAACGGCGTCAACATTTCATCTTGTGAGACAAAGTCCAGGGCTGAAGGTATAATAATCACATCAGACTCTGAGCTGTAGTCATCCACACCAACTAGCAGAGACATCAGAAATATTCCTTATCATCACAGTAGTTTAACACTAAAATGATGTCTGTTGTTGGGCTGAAATACAGAAGTCTAGGCAAGGGTCTGCTGACAGCGTATTTACTACCTGCTCTACATTGTTCCCCCAGCCCCCATAAAACCTTTTCTGTACCAGAGCGATTGATGGCGTATAAATTGGACTAAATGGATTGACAAAATTCTCAAAGGTGATGTTTCATTAAATATCCAAGGTTCGTGATATTTTTAGCTGATAAACAGTATTTTTAGACCTCATCTTTTTACCGAGCAAGTGACTTGTAGCAAATTCTCAGGTCATGTTTTTGAAGACGCGGACTAAAATCATAGCTGTGATTAGCCCAGAGACAGAGTCAATACCTCACCTAACAGACCAAAAAATAGTTTTTTTCTAAACTAGGCACGTTAAAAAAAAATTCTGTTGCATGTTGTTATGTCCAACTACCAAATAAAATAGGCACACTTCACCCACTGCATAATTATTAACCAGCACATCAATAGGGAACTCCATATAAAGAGACACCCTTATCAACCCCAATGAAGTGGAAAAGGGGTCACCCCGGCTCCGCAGAGCTGCTTGAAGAATTAGCATTTGAACTACCATCTATCACAGAATCCCAGCATGGTAGGGGCTGGAAGGGATCTCCGAGGATCATCTCATCCAACCCCCCTGGCTCCATCCAGCAGGGTCACCCAGAGCAGGGGGCCCAGCATCTCGGTGTCCAAGCAGGTTTGGAATCTCTCCAGAGAAGGAGACTCCGCAGCCTCTCTGAGCAGCCTGGCACAGCCTCTGACACCCTCACACCAAAGAACTTTCTCCTCCTGTTCAGATGGAACCTCCTGGGTTCCAGTTTGTGCCCAGTGCCCCTTGTCCTGTTGCTGGGTACCACTGACAAAGAGTTTGGCCCCTGCATCCTCTGCAGTGGACATCCTGCCTCTGGTACCATCCAGGCCTTCTGAACACACACACATACAGTGCTCTGGACACTGTGGATGCTCATCAGAGTAGATCAGCTGGAGAACACCTCACAGACCTTCACACCAAATGTATTTAGTGGCGGATTTCACATGGCAGCTATCCACACAAGACTACCGTGGCCAGATTCCAGGAACTGATGAACGCTTATCCTTCAGCTACTGCAGAGGCCTGGAAACCAGAGCCTGGCTAAAATAACTGCCTGTCAAACACGAGTCGCTCACAGAAGCACAGCATCAGCCACGTGTTAGGAGGGAACAGGATTTATCACAGCCCCCCTGTCCACAGGCTGGGCCAGATATGAAAGCAGTTAGCACAGCTTCTTTAAGGCACAAGAAGGGAGTCAACAAGTATGTAGGTGAAGGTGATCTAGTTGTTCTAGCTGGATTTCCTAGAGGTTTCCTAAAAGCTCTTTCATTGAAGCCAAATAAATCAAGCCTGCATAGAAAATCAAACTGCATACAAACCTCAAACCGAACAATAGGAGCAATGGTCACTTGTCAGTGCAGTCATGAGTCACATTCTGCATGGGCTTCTACTAGAACTTGTTTAAGATACACAAATTTTACCACCTCGAGAAGAGGATGAGCAGGGAGATAATGAAATTTGCAGATGCCACACAGCTACCCAAGGCACTAAGGACAAGAACTACCCTGATGACTATTTTTTTTTTTCCCTTACGGGACCAAGTGGCTGAACAATAAATTGGTAGATGAAATTCAGTGTAGATAAATGTAAAGTGATGCACATGGGGAAACCCAACTTTAGCTTCACGCTAAAAATTATGAGCTCTGTGCTGACCAAAACCACTTGGGAGCAAGACCTTCATGTTATGATAAATAGGTCTGTAAAAAGCATCAGGTTAGTGTTCTGTAGAAGTTGAAAGAGCAAAACAAATGTTAGGAATTAGCAGGAAGAGAGAACAAAACCAGTAAACATCATGCTGCCGTATAAATACCTATTTTGCCTTCAGCTTGTGTATCATGATCAGTGCTGCTCTCCTCATATGCTCTCAAAAGGTTCATAGAAGACTAAAAAGGACAACCAAAAGCAGGAGAAGAGCTTCAATAAGAGGAATAAGAGAATTGGCTGGGACTTGTCACCCCAGAAAAGAGGCATCTCTGGGACATATAAAGGTCCACAAAATCCTTATTGACATAAAGAAGGCAGGGGACCAATTTCCCTCTTCCAATACTAGAACTAAGGACAAAGAAGGAAGAGCTGGGTTCAAAACAAGCAAAAGGAGATGTTTTTTTCATGCACTGTAGTACTTTCTACACTGCTGCTTCTGCTCTTTCTTTTAGAATCATAGAATTTTTGGGGTTGGAAAAGACCTTTAAGATCAAGTCCAACCATTAACCCAGCACTGCCAGGGCATCACTAACCCACGTCCCTCAGCACCACATCTCCACAGCTTGGAAACTCCTCCAGGGATCATGGGGACTCCACCACTGCCCTGGGCAGCCTTTTAAGCCCATTGCTAGTGGATAGATCCTTACTGATATATGAATGAGGCATGAAGTTTCTTTTGTGATCTTTATGTTCTCTGGATTGTTTTGGACACTTCACCTCTGTTTTTTCTCTGCTAGATTTAATTGGCATTGGACTAGAGTCGGAAAGGCATGGGCTCAGTGTAGCAGATGGCAGCCCTGGATACAGCTCTGCTAGAATTGGACATCGTGTGGTATCTCAAATCTTTTCTTAGCAAAGATAAGATATATCTCTTCCCATTTTTAATGCATTAAATCTTCACACTAAGACCAGAGAAAGTTTAGGAGTTTTGGTTGTTATCTATAACTGTTATCACTCTGGAAGTGTAATAAAAGAACATCTGAGGAACAGCAGAGCAGGGGAGTGATTCATTTTTAACCCAAAGAGTATCTAGCACCTTTCCCTGCTCCAGTGAGCAAAAAGAATAGATGTGGGAAATCTTGGTTAAGAACCTTCTAAAGATGATTCTAATTCACTTCTCCCTTGTTAGAGTGGGTGTTGAATAATAGTATTTCCTTACTAATCCTTTTGGATAAACAGTGATCTTGGATCTAGAAGCATATCCAGAGTAAGAACTTCTTCAAGGACTCCAGATATGGATATGAGGCAAATATAGGACCCATTCAGCTTTGCCTCAATGATTTCAGGCACCCCAAAGATTTCCAGAGTCTCACTAGAACAGATCAAAAAAGGGACCAGATCCTCAACTAGCACAGCTCTCTTGGCTATCAGATCGATCTATCTATCTATCTATCTATCTATCTATCTATCTATCTATCTATCTATCTATCTATCTAATTTATCTATCTATCTATCTATCTATCTATCTATCTATCTATCTATCTATCTATCTATCTATCTATCTAATCTATCTATCTCTAAGCTAAATAGAGACCTCCTAGCTAGGGTATAGGTGGCAGTCTAGTTCCAGCAGTTCAGCTAGATCTCTTGCTATGACTTCAGGTAGCATCACAGTTCTGTAAGTTATATCCTGAGCTTTTTAAAATAATCTATCCTCTGTGTGCATGCTTGCAAGTGTCTTTTCAGCAATTGCTATATTTCTAGGTACAAAGGAGAGGCCAAATTCAACAAAACTCAAGGAACAAATCCTGGATGATCACTAAAGCCAGCAGCATCCCCAGCTCTGGAGCTAATAGGTTGAATTACTGCCAGAGTTGCCTAGCCTAGACTGCATTGCATTTGGTACTGTGTCTAGAGATGGGCAAAGCATCAGTGTATCAGGATAGGTGGTAGCACCTCCTGACAGGCCTCACTTGTCTGCTTCTCCTCAACTGGAGCTAACAACCACAGGGTCTGGTCTGACAGGAGGCTCTTCTACTCTTAGCTATCTGAAAGTGCCAAAGAAGGACTGAGAATACGGAGAGTTTTCAGCCCAGGAAATAAAAAGCAGAAAAGGCAAAGTGTAGTTAACTCCTCAACTGACCAAAAGGTTCTGAATTAGCACCTAACATGGATTTTTAATAGAGCTTGCAGTGTCAGTGAACTTCCAGAAGCAAAAAATACTTTATTTTGGGGTTTTTTTTCCTCTTCTCTTCTAGAAATATTTTCTTGCCTGTTTTGTGTTCCTAGATTTCCTTGGAAGATAGTGTTTAATCTACATGCCGTGCACATTTTTGGGTATGTATGCTTTTCAAGATTTGATTTTCTTGCCTTCAATCTTTACATTTGATATGTTTTTATGTAGCTGTTTTTTTAACTTTTAGAGGTAATTAAACTCAGATGTTAAGCTCTACCATTGTATTTGAAAATGGTAATTCTATTTATCATCCTTTTTAAATGTTAGTTTTGGTAAATGTAGAAAAAGGGAGGGAAATTCTGTCATGTATTTCTTCAAAAACGTCCAAAAGTAACAATAGGATTTAACAGAGGGATTTAAAAGTACAAGTCCTTTGAAATGGAGTAGATTTTCTGCAGCTTTATCCCTTTGGTGTGTGGCTTGCTGAATTGTGGGGGGGTTTTTGTGTTTTGGGGTTTTTTTTGTTTTTTTTAATCTTCTGGTATGTGTTTAATACATATATAAAAAAAATAAATGATTGGAAAAGAGCATTAGCCACTTTAATGAGGACTTCAGTGATTTAGAAGTCTGTGATGTTGAAATGATAGTGGTTACCTCTGGATTCCTTTGTTAATTCATTCAGCATTAAAATTCTGAGACTCATTTTGAGTCTTACTTGGTTGTTTGGTAGTTTTCTTCTTTTGCAAATTTTGCTCATCTTAAGTTTCAATAGGTTTTTCTATTTAGATTAAATAAAAATAAAGCCAAGGACTGAAGAGAAAACATTCTGGGTAGAATTTTCAAAGCCCTTAACCATAGGCTTACATGTAGTCACTAAAATAACTACGATGTATGATGCAGGTATCTAGGCTACCTATATAATCTTTTGTGCTTCAGCAATGCAGAAATAAATACAAAAATATTTTTTAAATGGAGTTATAGTGTATATGGACCTATCTCATATGTGACAGAATTTGTTAAAACTTGTCCCAGTTTGCCCTGAGCTGGTAGTACATTAGGAACAAACTTGCCCTGGTTGTCAAATATTTTAATTCCACAAAAAAAGGTGGTTGCAGCCACTCAATCTAGCCAAAAGTTAATATATTTGGGCAAATAACACTGATTACCTTGGGCTTTGAGTTGCATTCACATTCTAATTGTTTCTCCAGGAAGGAAGGCATTAAGATTAAATGCTAATGCTTGTAGAAAACCACCAGATCTGTTAGACTTATTCCCCTAATGTGCAGGATTCATAATTCCCTTGTACATATGCAGATGCATTCCTTATACTTTTCATCAATTCCATATGAATAAGTTTCAGAACCACTACCAGCCCCAATACTGTCCTATTAGATATGGAATGTGCTCAAATACCATGGTGATAACCACAGAGTAAGAAACCTTATTAGGTTTTTTCTTGTATTTCCCACATACTTTCTTCAAACTATTAGAACATTGTTTTTTACAAAACTAATATATTTATCTTTGTGTAAGTATTTTAGCATCTTGCAGCACGGGAAGCTCTGTCTTATATATTGCTTTTATACCATAGGTTTATTGAATATTCTACACTTTCCTTTTGCCTTTGAAAGCAAGAACCAAACGTAATGATCTAGTTCATAACAAAGAAATGTGCACAAGGTAAGAGAAATTAATTTTGTTTGAGATATGTTACCCTCAGCCTGATGTGTGACTAGCAGTTACTATCAATGTATACTGCACATATAAATCTGAATTACCTTCTTTCTGCAAGTTGCAGTACGCATACTTTCCTCACTCCCTCCCTCCTCCACTGGAAACTGCTACCTTTTGCTTTGAATTCTATATTCCCCAACATTCCTTTATCTAGAATAAACTCTTGTGATGACTGATCCCTTGTTAACTTTAGGAGGCACTGGGGACAAAAAAAGTTGTTTCTCTGGCTACCTCAGAGCTGGGTCCTAGGAAATTATTGCACCCTCCATGATCCATAGTAAGGAAGAATAGTGCAGCATACAAAGGCGCATCAACATGCAGAGATGTCCTCCTAGCCTCAACCCTTTCTTGGTACAATCTCATGAAAGCAGTAAGACTCGATAAGCATGGTGTTAAGCCCCCCAGTAGAAAAACTTTTATCCACATTAGTCCCAGCATCCCCAGTGATGAAACAACTCTGAGTTGTGTTTCTGTCCCATTCCCTGTGCACTGTAGATATGCTGCTAAAATAGTTTTCAAGAGTACAGTGCAAATTCTTCTAAGGACTGCTATCTCTATATTACAAGTAGTACAGTTTAATAGGAGCAAATCTACAGAACAAAACAGTTGGTACTGTGGCTGCAGCACCCACACTACATGTATTCATGGAGGCAGCAGGGTGGGAAGGGTAGCTCAGACCAGCTCTTGCCTGGTCCTGTGGGCTGGCTGCCTCTTAAGTGGTTGAATCACAGCAGAGGTGCTCCCTGGGCATGTCTCACAACAGAGCATGGATCTGGAAGGAGCCAGGCTTGTGTGCCCCGAAACAGCTTCACAAGGTGAGCCACAGCATGAGAAATGGGAGTGGATTGGAGATTTACTGCAAAAGCACTCTCCCAGTATGATACAAATATTAATATACACGCACCTCCTGTCAGCTCCCACTTCAGCACCAATATAGAAGGTATATTTTCTAAAAACCTCAACGTATGGAATCTTAAAATCATCTGAAGGTATGATCAGTTAGTACCAGCAGATAAGTGCTGTCAGAAATCTGAGTCTCACCTAGCAGCTTAGATGGTCAGGAAAACTTAACCCTACTCGCAGCACTCTGAATATGCAGCCCTGAAATCTTATCATCTGTTCTGCAAAAGCTCTGGTTCAGCTGCTTATTTGTGAAATGAGGTGATGTGATTTACTGATGGCAGCTCTTAGACTCTGTTTGAATGTCTTATGATTTCAGCATCCTCTGACAACTCCACGTCCAAGAGTCAAATTGTACAATTTTAAGGATGATTGTAAGCCAATCCTATGAATTTAAATGTAAGAATTGTAATTTTAAGTACTTTATCAATAATATTGACTATTCTTCTACCTACCATTTGTCTTCCTGCTCTTTTGTTCAATGCCTGCACAATCTGTTAAAGAGCTCCCAGTCTGCTAAAGAGTTTATTAAAGTGGAATAAAATAGGAATACATTTAGTAAAGGGTAGAATAAAGTTGCACTTCCCCACCATTAAACAGAAACAATGAAGTAAACAGTGTTTTTGTCCTTCTTAGGAAGCAAACCTGATGAAAGCAGAGGTTTCTTCGATAAAATCATATTTTTTTAAAAGAATTGTATTTCTTTGAAAAGAAAGTACAGAGGTTTGTTTACACATATGCAGTTGACTAAACCAGCAGCAGACCTGTTTCTTTTACCACACCTTGCAGCCTATCTGATGGTGCACTCTGTCCACAAGCTCATCTTGAATCTTTCAGAGTGCTCATCTGGTTTGCTTCTGTGGTTTTCTGTCTTCAATCTGAAAGTTGCAGAAGTAAGTAAAGAATGCCATCATCTATCTAAACATTTACATACCTACACAAATGGTACACAATGCCATGAAAATTCCTGACTGGCCTGCCCTGTGCATTTATATTGAATAGTTATATACAAATTAATTTTGATGTAAAATGTTGAGTTGTTTCATAAGGGAGCTTAGATCTTTCTGTTCTTTTAAATAGAAAAAAACAGTTGTGCTCACTTATTTTGATACCTTTTTTTTTTCCCAGTTCACAGTAAACAAAGTGAAACTCAAAGCATGAAGGCATCTCTTGAGGTGTCTGAAAGGTAGCCACCTGGTTTTGAAGGAGGCTTTAATTTGAAACAAATTTAAACAACAAGTACCAGGGCTGTGAAAATATCAAAATGAAGTCATTTTGGCAGGAAGTGAAAGTTGAACAGATTTCAGTTAGCAAAAGAAGTCCCTAACCAATACTTGTAAATGGTTTGCTAGATAGCACGTCTGCTTCACTCAGCAGAGAAGACGGAATTTTCTTGAATAGCACAACCCCTTGAATTTTTTTTATTTATTATTTTTTTTAACATTCTTAAGCTCTCTTCATGCTTTGTTTCAACAAAATCAGGGTGTCCAAGGACTTTTTTTTTTTTTTCTTCTGTAACTTGGGAAAATTACATCACAGCTCAGACTACAAGGTGAAACATTCACATAGTGCTTGGATTTTGTAAACTCCCAGCCTATTATATTATGATACACACAATGTGCAAGTGGAGGTCTAGTTTTCTGTGCCAGAGGAACATTTTAAGTATTTCATTTACTAAAATGCTGTTACATTGCTTAACCAGTTAGAATTCTAACTCTAGGTTTGACCTACAAAATTATTAATCTTTTTACATACATGTATATTCCATAATGCATCAGCTGTCTTCTCTGCACAGCCACCTCATCAAGTTTGTGCCAAAACACAAAATTAATTTTAAAACTAGAAACTTTCATTTAAAATGCAATGCTAGAAATCTCCTGATAATTCATGTGTCAGAGAAGTAGAGAATTTAAAACAAGGAGCTAAAGTGTGGCAGGATGAGGACATGCCCTTTAACACAATGTTTGCAATTTGTAATTAAAAATAGCTTGATATAAAACAAGCAGCTCTTGTACTGTGGCACATGCTATGCAGTAGAAGAGTCTGGGAATGTAAAGTCAAAAGAATTGATGTCTGAGCAGGATTTGAGGGCAGAGAGGGATGGTGAATGTAGTAATTTACAGGATGATACCTATAGGAAGGTTTGGTAAATTCATAGTTCTCAAACTTTTTCTGAGGAAATGGAGGCTAAATCAAATCCAGTATTGTATGGTACATGATCCAGAAAAGGAGAGTCAGATTCCATAGCAGGGTAAGCTACATCCAAAGGGAGAGAGGAGTAGATAAACTCCTCAGCTTCTGTTGCAATGTGCCACTAACAAGCACCCAATTGTAACATATCTGTACTATTTTCAGACTGGAAATACCAACTAAAATTATGCCAGCTCAAAGCAAGAGCTCAAGATTTGGGATTTGAATGGAGACACACACTTAATTTTGGTAGAAATTAGTTATGAACCTGGTAGCAACTCTCAGGCAAATTATATCATCTAAAAATTCTGTCATCTGCATTATTTATTGCTAAGACAACTAATGACCTTCCAACTTCTAGAAGCTTGTAACTGCTTAGATGAAGCACAGGATACAATTCCTTTTTGTCCTGGTTTCATAGCTGTTGACTCAAGTTTTGACAGCATTACAGGTAATGCTGAACTTTGCCATCCCAGGGGGGAGATGGCTGAGACTAGGCGAGGGACAGCTGAATCCTGGAAAGACATTTATGTTTGTACCACTTGCTACTCTAGCAATAGCCACCACCTCACACAACCAACAAACTCTTTGCACAGCAGCAGCTGACAGCCTGGCTTTCCAGGTGCTAGCCAAGGCAGCATGGCCACACAACTCCCAAGGGCATGACATTACATATTTTCTGGGTGGCAGCAAAAGAAGCACAAATCCTGTTTGTATATGTCATACTTTGCTTTCAGAAGAACAAAAGCATGGTCTTTAAAAATCCTTAAGAGCGACTCTACTTAAGTGTGACTCTAATGTCAAAAGTCCTGTTACCCACTGGTAAAGAAATACAAGTGGCACTCATGTGGTAGCTGCTACCTTTGATGGTGTGACTGTGGATGATAAGTGATTTTTGTCTTTTATCCTAAGAGCTTTAAGCAGTACATATCACTAATACCACTCTATGTACAGTTAAGCTTTCCCTATTACTCTTCAATCCTCTTCTTAGGTTGTGACACTAAATATTTTTGATCTGACAAAGAGAAAAGTAATCTGTTTTGTATTTAAATCAACTGGAAAATGTTCAAAATTAAGCTATATAAATCTTGAAAGATAATCCCTTATGTAACAGCTTTCAGTAAGATAGAAAGATTGCATTAAAGCTTCTTCTGAATGCACATGACTGACAGTATGGCCCAACCAAACCTTTACTGTGTGCGGTATAGGCAAGCGTCATGGGATGGAAACATGTGGGGCACAGTGAGGTTGTGCTGTAAGGATTATTGATACAAAATTATTATTGGCAGTTACAAGATGCTATTTGTTTTTCAAGAACAGTGAGGATGAAATCCTGGTTGCAGGGAATGACAGATCAAATTTCCAGCAGACTCCATGCAATGATGTTCTCACCCTAAGCTGATTTTCCCTCTATCCAGATGGGTCCAGCTTGTCAGGGTCCATGGCTGAGCAGGGCAGGGCTGTGGGGAGCTGGAGCTTGGCCCTGCTGCAGCATCACTGGGGCAGAGACTGACAGGGGGCCCTAGGCCATGCGCAAGTGGAAGGAGACTTGTCACAGGAGATGACAAAACCAAGATAAGGGCAGGACAGGAGGGACTCTTAACAGCCTCCATTGATTGTGCTGCCACTGCAGCAATGGCTGTGCCAAAGTAAGATTGCAAGGGAGGCAGGGACTGCTGGTAACTGAGGAGGCTGTAAAGAGATGGAACCAGGGGGGAGAAGAGGCAGCAAGACTGAGTTTGTCTCACACTGCTTGATGCGTCTCCTACAAACTTGTGATCAAGCCTGCAACTCAGGCAACTGTTCTTACACAGAGAGTTTGCAAGTCAAAAACTATTGCCAAGAAGAATGCTTTCAAAGCACCATGGGATTTAACTTCCTCAATAATATGGGCACTTTTGAAAATGTAAGAGTAAAGATTTTTTTTGTCTATCATGTAGTCCAACCACAATTTTTTTCCATTGGCTTCAAAAGGTGATCAATCACAAAGATTAATTTTTGTTCAAATGTTTGTATCAGTAAATTAAGATCCTCAAAATGATCATGTGTTTCCAGTAATTCTTTTACAGATGTTTTTCCTGTGTCTGTGTTAGGTTTGCAATGACTTAGGGGATCAGTAATGATCAAAATCAACAGAAAGAGAAGTTTTATTCTGTGTTATGATTGGTCATTTAATAACTCTTATAGATTAAAACTTACTGAGCTGAGTATTCATGTCATTCAATGTTTCATAGCCACAACAGTGCCTGAAGATTATAGTAAATGAACATTTGATCTTTTAAGTACAGTTGTGAGACAAATCCTGCTAAAATTACAAGGAATTGTTTCTTTTTCTTCATCCCAGGAGGCTTGATCAAGGCAACCCACTGAGCACTTTATTCCACACAAAGTCGTGTTCAAAACATAGTTATTTTTGGACTATATTTGCCTAAAACGGCAACCTGACAATCTAACCACTGAGTTAAAAGAGTGAAGTAGTATGATGTTGGTTTTGCTCTTACTAGAGAGATTTCAAGCATGCGATTGAGAAGATGAGGAAAATTAATCCTAGTGGCTGATAAGAGACATCCTCAGGCAAATTTAAATTTAATGAGTAGTATGTGCTATGCAGAGACTGAACATCATTCAGGTTTCTTTGTGTCCTAGCCTATAGACTAGCCCCAGTACTTGCAGGGGCTAAAGAAAGGGCTTCTCCAGCGTGAAAAATGGAAAGTTCAGAGATTCCCAAGCTATTTCCAGATGGCTGCATCTGTGCAATACAATGCACCATTGGATAGAGAAGACAGTTAAGGGTTTAAAGTGGCTTTGCCATGTCTGCCTGTGCCTGAGTTCACACACCTCCCTCTCCCCCTAGTCTTGCTAGGTCAGATGCTCTGCCCCACACTTCAGTGCACAGCCTACCCATGCCTTTTGCAAATACAGAAAGGAGGGGGAGAGCTGCAGGTTTTTCTGATTTTGTTCTGATTTGACTTGGTACAGAATAGCCTCTTTTCCTTAAATGATGCTAAGCAATGTCCTTCTCCTGTTAGGAGCTGTGCCACTCCCTGGGCAGATATGAAAGCAGTGAGATCCTTGTTGCTGTAATATGGACTCTCATCCATTTCAGCAGCACCTTATGATGCCTCTGACTAATTTGTGTCATGTCCTAACATCTGTATCAGTGTTCTGTAGGATGATGTATACTGTATATTTTGTGGTATAGGCTTCTTGCACAAAGGATGTTTACTAAAATGAGGTGTATACACCAGTTCTATGGCTTTTGGTATATATATTTGTCAGTGTGTGCAAAGTATGTCACTGTCATCTGCTTACAATCATCTGAATATATAAGCCATGTATATTGTTGTTGCAAATGAGTGATTTAGATTGCTGAAAGGACCACCACCAAAGGTATTAGTAAAAGTGATTTTAATAGCATGTTGTAAACTTATAACTAAAGTTAGATGCCAATTTTAACGTTATTACTGTACAGCACAATCATTTGAACAATGATTCAAAACTACCAAGGCACAAATCAAAGTAACCAAGGCACAAATCAAAGTTGCCATACTCACCAGCTATGTGCAATATCGGTTGTTTACCAAAGATCTGCTGTTTGTAAAATGTCTGTCTGCCTCAAGGAGCAACCTTTAGAGATGTCCCAGCTCAAGGGGAGGTCACCTCCATGCTGCCTAGCAGGAGAGCTCAAGGGACACTCACTTAGGTTGTCATATTTATGGAATAAAATTATTGGATCATAGTCAAATTGTATACAACAGCAAAGGTATGCATGAGACTCCTTGTACCCACAGCTTTCTTTGTTCCTTGATAAATGAGTCTTGGAAAAGCCACCTGTTGTTCATTCATTAATCACATGACCGGAGTTCCAAGTTCATATGCATTGTTGTTTTCTGGGTTACTCTGATCCTTTGTGGGTTTTCTAGAGGAGTTCTTGACTTGGCTATGGCTCAGGCTTTTACCTCTTTTGGAGCCCATACCAAACTACTGTTAATTTGGTTAAGGGGTTGTGCACATCCGTTACACTCTATCCTGTAACTACAGTCAATCTACTTTATCAACTCAGAGCGCGGTAGTACGGTTGCTTATTGCCTCTATGTCATGAATATCTGATGCATTGCATATCAGTTGTAAGAGTCCAATTATTTGATAAGCAGTTTAGTTTCAGTGCCAAAATTAATGTTAATGATATACTATGTTGGCTTACAGATCCACAATAAACAGCTTTTAGTATAAAATATTATTATTAATTACATTATTAGGTGATTTCTCATGATGAACAAGGATCATTTGTTTTATGTTCCAAACCTTTATATATAGAATGATTCTAAGTAATGAGCATAATATTGTTAGAGCTAACAAAATCACAACTAGTTAAGCATTATATTCCAAGTTCCTATTGCTGTCAGTGACCATTTGAATATGGTATCCCACCAATGATGTTCTCCATCCTTTTATGCTCTTTCTGAGTTATGGTGTATCTTTGCGTCATGATAGACAGTAATTAGGGTTCTTTATCCGTTGTTCTGGATTTGTTTTAGCAACTGACTCAGGTCATCTTGCTACAACAGTTTTCTTAACAATGTAAAATTCATTCCAAGGGGTGTAGGTAGTAAATCTTGATATGATGTATAGTTAGATTGTAGCAATTGGGGGGTTGTGATGGGAGTCTAATAAAGTCACATCCATGATTTTGGTAAAATACAGATATTTGATTATGTTTCTACAGTACTGTCATTTATAAATAAAGAATCACAACAGGTTCCCAAATACATCCACTTCCAACATATACAAGTACAGTCGCAGGGGGTTTATGAGGATATACTTCAAAATAACAAAGTTTTTGTTCAGTGTCACAATAACAGTCTTGGACCTTAATGGTATTACTTTCACAAATAAATCCTTGTTCCCCTGCAACACATGCATCAACATCAGTAGTTTGCCATTTGTTCCCCTTTTGTTGAGCCCATACTCCATGTTCTATCAGAGGACAATTCCATGGCCATTTAATCCCAGCACAACGATTGCATATATAGCATTTCCCAAATCATTGCATATTGTCAAAACAAACTCTGTGGCTTTGCTGTCAGTGGGGTCATAAGTGCAATTAAATAGGTATCACCAAGATTGGAAATCCTTTTCAAATTAAGATACCTTTTGAATCTCAGGGGCAATATGCCCTCATTGCCTTCCCTTATGATTGCTGCTACAGTAGATTGCTCACACAACTGAGAAATATGTATGGTGCAAAATGTACTATAGTTACCACATTGATCAGGGAGAGGGAGAGGTTGAGGTTTCGTTTCCACCCTGTGGGTCAAGCTTGGTGATGTGTGAACTGAATTTGGTTCATATCAGTGATGCTTACTCCTGTGAGAAGGATGAATGATACTTTTGATGGTTGACCCGATCTCCAGGGGAGGTGTGCTGGTATCGTTTCCAGTATCATTATTGGAAAGGGAAAACAATACAAGTCTTCATGGGGTTTTCCTGGATGCATTACCCCTTAGTAGCTCAACTTGTTTAACTGTTCAGACTAAATACAAACCCCCCCCATTCCCACTTGGACTGTCTATGTTCTGTCTCTTTAAGCACAGTCAAGCTAAACATGACAGGCTTCTTTGGCCCACTCTACCCAGTCTGGAATAGATTGCAATAAGTGCCATGTTTTGAAAAACCCATTCTGCTATAATAGGGTTGAGAGTGTGTACTGGCCCTGGTGACTGATATGTCTTTAATTCTTGTATTAGAGTTTTGATTGCTTCTTCATGTTCTGGCTTCCATTTCTGCACTTTTCCCTTTTGGAAAAGTGGATACACTGTGTAAGAAATGATAAAAAAATCCATGTTTCCTCTAGTACCCTGAAGTACCCATAGGCCATTGGCATTCTTTCCTAGACTGAGGCATCTGCAAGTGCTCTATTTTACTTAGTGTGTCTGGTGAAATTGCTGCACTACCTGCAATCCACTAAGTACCTAAAAATTTTACTTCTCTTATTGTTCCATGATGTTTTTCAGGTGGAACTTCAACTTTTGTTTTATATAGCATCTGTCATGTTGCTGCTGGCACTTCTCCCACTATTTCAGGGGAGGTTCCTCTGATTAGAATATCATTTATATATTGGTACAGTTTCACATCTTGAGGGAGTGCTACTGATTATAAAAGTTCAGCAAGCACAGCACAAGCAATCACGAGTGAATGTTTATACCCATGTGGGAGTCTGTCAAAGGTATATTGTATACCGTCCCAAGGAAAAGCAAATTTCTCTTTATCATTCTTCAAGGGGACCATAAAGAACATATCAGACATCTAGCACCACCACTCATGGCTGTTTGTAACACGTCTGTTAAAGTTGCCATATTGGGTGCTGCAGTCATTAGCAGAGCTGTGTTGGCATTTAGGTGCCAATAATCAATTGTTAGGTGCCATCTTCCACTTGACTTTTGGACTGGACAGACAGGTGACTTATATGGGGAGTGGGTTCTAGAAATAATTTGCCATTTTTCAAGTCTGCTATTACATCAGAAATTCTATTTTTTCTGCAGCAGGAATCAGATACTGCGGTACGTTGGTAATTTTTGAAGTGAGGAGTGCAGTGGTTGCATGGATTAGACTTATTGTAGCCTCCAACTTGTACCAGGGTTGGTATTTATACTGAAGAACTGCACACTGCCATCTGGAAAGCACCAGTTTCATCCAGTCAAGACATCAAACCCCCAAATATTTTCATTGTGCATTTTAATCGCAAAGCAAGTAGACAACACATGCTTCTTGTCTAGGAGCCATGAATAAACTTTTGCAGTTTAGTAAGTAACACTTGCTCTGTTTACTCCAGTCACTTAACTCTCTGTCATCCAGGTCACACACCCAACTTCTTACCATCCTGTTGTGTTACTATTGAACTCTGTGTTCCCATATTTATTAGAAATTTCACCAGTTGTCATAGAGGGCCAACTGGAATCACAATGTATTCTGCTTTAATGATGTGTCTGGTCTTATATTTGGATGAGTCCAAAAGGGGCAGGGCATTAATATTTTCCTCTTCCTGGTTATCAGGATCACCCCAAATACCCCATGCCAATCCTCTAGGGACACTATTAGTTTCCTGATTTGCTTGGGTTATGAGGATGTGTGGCCTGCCTGAGCATCATCTGTCTTTTCCTGCAACTTTTATTTTTTCCCTTTTCTTCCTGTAAGTCTCTGTAGATGTTCAGTTTGCAGGGACAGTCATAACTCAGCTGCCTTTCTGACCTCTATTTCAGATCTTCTCTCTCTCTGTTATGGTTTTTCCTATCCTGACAGGCAGCTTCTAGATAGGTGCTTAACATCTTACAAATAATTCCTAACATTTTATAAATAATTCCTTTTCCTTTACCATCTATAATACTTCCTCTTGCTAATTTTTACTGTTCTTCAATAACACACCATGCTATTGGTTGCAAGCCAATTCTTCTGAGAATTTGGGACTTGGACTTATTCCATGCTTCCCCAAGTAATCAGTGATATTACTTGCCATTCTACCAACTATGCTAATTTGGCTCATATACATCAATGCTCAGTCAATGTCACTCTGCTCCTCTGTGGGTTTTCTAGAGCAGTTCTTGGCCTGGATACAGCTCAGGCCTCTACCTCCTCTGGACCCTGTACCAAACTAGTGCTCATTTGGTTAAAGGCCAAGTGCATCCATCAGAATTGTTAACATGGATCTAAAAACATAAAGCAAACACTGTTAAATGTGTCAATGTTTTCACCTTGACAGGAATTGCCCTTCTCATCTGAAAGATTCAGAGACGAGCCCTTTGCATGACTTTCACTGAGACAAACATGCAGCATACTTTTAGACTTTGATAGATGTCTTGCTCAAAAGGTGGAGGAACAAAAAAGCAAGAGATGAAAGCAGCACACCAAATCTTACAAGTTTTAATTAAGCATAAGCAGCTGCATCCTGTCTTCTCAGAGAAGTCCCATCAGTTGTGCTATGTAACATTAATGCTTACTGAATTGTAAAGCTCAAGGGAACTCCAGGCACAATTTGGAAGAGACAAACATTTGTTTTTCAGAAACAGATTCATTATCGTTTGAAGTACCGGTTTAATCTAACCAGAGATCTTATGGGAATATCTTTGAAGAGTTCTGTCTCTGCAAATCAATTTAATTTGTAAGAAAAATAAAATAAAATGACCAAAAAGGACCAGATTAGTATTGTGAAGAGAACATCGATGGTATTTCTTCAAGGAGACAATGACATTTTACCCTTCAGAAAAAGATCAGGAAAAAATATACATTTTAATAAAATAATTTGAAGAAATGGATTATTTTCTACCTCATGGAGTGCTGAAAAACACGACAATGGGGATGATTTTTGTCATAATCCCCAAAGGGGGATTTGAACTTTTGTCTTTTCAACAAAACAATCTCAAAGTGGTTTAGAGCAGTGCTAATAACAGCAAGATATTTCTCTAGAGATTCTGGCAACAGAAGAAACACAGCCTCAGTGTTGCTCTAGTAATTCAAGCATGGCTTTGGAGTACATGCTCATACCCAGGCTATGCTTGCACTTGCAACAGCTTTTTAATGGAGTTTGTGGCACCAGATGTGCTGTAAAGAGGGTTTTTTTTTTTACACAAAACTATTCGTATAGGACTGAGTGAACCAAACTTTTATCAGACTGCTTGGGTCTGCTTGATTTCCGAATTGCACTCGATACCAGAATTAAAACTGATTAAGAAGATGCCTTAATATAAAAACCTTGTACCACTAAAAAAACCTCACAAGGGCTGAAAGTTTCTAGAAATTCAGAGTAGAGATAACTCAGTGTCTTCAGTCAGTGAGCACTAGCAAAAAGCATATAATCAAGGGTGGATTTATTGCCAAATATAGCTGTTCCTGTAGTGCTTACATTTTTCATTTGTATTGTATTCATTTAATCATTTTCAGTTTATTCAAAAGGAATTGCAAGAGGTTCATGTTTGTTAGCACCTGCCTACACAGTATCAACACTTCAGGAGAACAATGTGTCCAGGATAACAAACACATCTTGCTAGCTGAGTCAATCAGTCATTACTTCTGTTTGAAGTGTTCTATGATGTTATTATTGATTGTTAATTCTTGCTAATACTTTTTGGCTGAGAAATGGAGAATATGAAATATAGTACCTCGAAAGGATACAGCCTGAACTATCTGGAACTGTTTGGTGTGTTACTCAGAGGTTCATCTTAAATACAGGCTGACTGATTAGCACTCAGGCAAGTCCCTGTTAGAATTCTCAGCTGAAAGTTGTTATTGGAGAGTACAAAATTAATTCAGATCCTATGACCAGCAATTAAGCTGTCTGTACTATTTCCTGAAGTTGTTAGTTTATGCTTGAAGATACTTCTCACACCACAGTACAATAGTTCTGAAGATCTTCCATTTCTTCCAAAAAATGCCCTAATGATTCCTGTAAACAAGACGTTTCCTTTAATCTAATGAAATATTTGTGTGACCGGTGAACAAACCTTTAGCCCAATATTACATCTTCTTTAATGCCAGTTTAACTGACAAAGCTGTGAGTATGCCCACAGCTAATTGAACAACTAATTGCTGTAACTAGGCAGAACTGGCTGAAGGCTACAACCTTCCTGTTTATGCACAGAAAGGCAGAAAAAGCAGCTGAAACTGGGTGTCAAACAATGAGGACATTTTCTTTGTGAATATTCTTTGAATGCAGACTGCAAAATGTGGTGCATTTCCATAAATATTATTTTGAAATAGCAAACAAATACAAAAGAAGTTGGGAGGAAACACAAAAAAAATCTTAAACATAAAGATGGGCTATGAATAAGGGGGTTTTTGATGCTATAAAAATAAAACTGCTTGGAAAAGAGGTTGTAGTTTGGAGCTTTTTTAAACCATTAAGAATTTATTTCCTTAAGAGAATTATAAGAACAGTTAAGGAGGTCAAACATTTTCTGCAAAAAACATTTGGACCAATAGTTAGATGACCACTTATCTTTTCCCTTTTAAAAGGAGGGTTTCACTGGACTTACAGTGTTCTTTTCCTAATTCTTAGGGTAAAACTTTGAGGATTTTCTACCAGAGAGGAAGAAGAGTGGAAGGACAGGTAGAATAATATTGGAATGAGATGATTTCACCAGAAGGATCCAGATAGAAAGGCAGTAAGTACCCAATCAGCTGTTGGTAAAGAGAATCAGCTGGGTGTTGCCCTCACTGGTTGCTTGGGGTTTGTTTCTGCTGCTGTTGTTCTTCAACTTGCTCCTGCAGGAAATCTTCCCCTGTTTCAGTCCCTGTTGTAAGTCTTTTCTCAGTCCAGGAAAAGCAGTGCTGGAGGAGCTCGACTGTTGTTAGAGGTAAGTGAACAACTTTTGAGTTTGGTAGTTTCCATGGGATGATGGTGGTGACCAGCTGCACCTCAGAGCCTGAAAGCACAAGAGGGGGCCCCTGTGTGAACATGACTGCAGTATGGGATCCCAGAGCCTGGGCCTGACAGTGCTCACAAAGGACAGTTTAAAACTAAAAGTAATTCTGTTAAGGTAGAGCATGATATGTCCACAAGATCAAATCCAAACAATTCTGAAAGCATCACAGGAGAAGGTACACTGTTTGTTACTCACCTGAAACTAGATTTGGAGAACTGAAAGGTTGAATTTTGTGTGTAGACTGAACATAGAGATTTTTGGGATTCAGGGATTTTTGGATGAGCCAAAGTGAATTTTATATCTCGGTCAGTAAAGGTAATAAAATTGCTTTAGCTTTCAGATAATCATGTTATGTGATATAATGCTGTTGGAAAAAAGTTAATTGCTGACAGTTATTAGGAGTGTGTGAATTAATTAAAATGACAGTAAATTGAGGTTGTTCTTGATTTTAGTATTTGTTTTTATTAGATGCATTAGAGGCTGTTGAACTCATTCTGAGAGAAAGTATCATGGTGTATTTTGATATTGCCTGTATAAGATCAAAAACCTCCTAAAAGCTCTGGATGCTTAATTTTTATAGGGCAGGAATCTGGTGCGTATGGTATTTTCTTTCAATAAAGTACATGATGATGTAGGGCTTCTGTTGCTGCAATTGCCAGTCACTGCAATTAAGGTTAGTGTAATTGTATCCAAGTAATCTTTATACATCTGGACAGAGAGGCAGCTATGGTACATCAAGTTTCTCACCAGCAGAAGGGAATTTGGTTTCTTTAACATCTCTTTATAGCTTATGGTAAGGAAGGGGGAGAGGGAAGAATAAAAATATTCTTTTAAAGTGTCAAGGGAATTGTATTCTTTATACTTCCTTGATGTCACACAAGAATCTCCCTTCATAGTTTCTGGATTTAAATTTTCTGTAACAGACTCTGTGTACTTGTTGATTTATTTTGTTGCACTATTTTAAGGGCAAGAATAAAAGTAAATATTCTACTAAAAAAATATTTTGAGGTACCTCAAAAGTAGCCAGAATATATGAGCTGGATTTCCTGTCTTAAAGGAGAAAGAGTGACTACTGCTAAATATTTGTTGAATTCTCTTCATAATGTTTCCTGCAGTGTGAAGTTGAGGGGTATGGAGAGGTGTGGTTTGTTTTCTTGCTTGTTCTTTAATGTTTTGCTGTTGTAGTGGTGATGAGTTTTCTTTTTCTTATTATTATTTATGTTGATTATCTAGAACACGAAGGCTTTTCCTTCAGTGCTGTCAACTTACAGAAACACCCCTATAAAGACTTCTCTTTCTAAGCTGTAATTAATCTGGTCTAGGTGCCTCACTAAATAATTACTCATCTCTTCTGGCATTTCATGAAGCTGTTTAATCTCTTATTCCTTCAAACAGAAAAACTTCCATAGTTGGCAGGTATCATTTTTAGCTTCTCTCATACTGCAGAGATAACATTCACTTTGAGGCATGGTAATACCACCATGCCCACTGATTAGCTTCCCACTTATGTTCTCGCACACTCCTTCAAAGTCTTCATCTGGTTGTTTGTATGAAGAAATTCATCTACCAAAAAAAAGTGTTTAATACTATTTCAGCTATTTTTATGAAGTGTTCAGGCTGTAGCTCTGTTTCACACCATGACCTCAGTCATCAAATGTTTCTTTGGTAGTAGTGTTCTAATGCTGTAGCAGAAACTGTTGTCCTTCACCCTTATACCTTTATGTTGGGTGAGACAGCTCTTCTTCTGAAGAATGTGGAATAAGTGTTGGGTGGGATCTGCAGAAGTACAGGGAGTTGACTCTTGCCTTCTTAAGAACACCTCTTGAACAGATGAAGCTTTGAATCACGTGATGCAGCAGAATTCACAAGCTTGTAGGATCTCCTTCATTCCCCACACATACAGTTGTTCATACTTGGCCTAATAAGTAGTTCTGTCCTACACATACATCTGTGACCTTCTGTCTCTCCTTAGAAGTAGCCCTGAGGATGTATTTAGGTACAAGCAATTGCTATTCCTAGTCACATTTTCTCATAGATGTAAAAAATGACAAATACTTCAAGTGTTATTCTTCGTGCCATTAACGAAGTTTAAAAGTAGTTACCAGAGTTGCTTACTGACTTGGAACCACGCAGGAGAAGTGATCAGTGTGTACTCTGCTGGGGATGTGAAAATTAGTTTTGGCTTCATCTGAACAACTAGGAAGAAGACAAGAAAGGGAAGTAGTTGTTGTTCTTGACTTCTTTTTTTCCCTTTAAACAGAGACCATAGGGTGTGTAACATGTCCACCATTCAACCCAACTCATCATTAAAAAACAAAGAAAAGGTGACAGCACAATCTCTTCCCCTCCAATCTGTTATATACCACAGTGAAGTAGTCAAATATTCACCTAAAAGAGGATGAAGAGCAAACAAGATTGTGAGCACATGATGCACAGTTTGGTAGTGAGAGCACTTGCCTGGAAGAAGGCAGACCTCAGTTCCAATTCCTGCTGTGTAGTCTGTGCAAAATGAAAGTGCATCAATAAATTGAAAACAAGCCATCAAGTAGCCAATGGCAGACATTTAAAGTATTTCTCTGGAACATGAGAGAATAGGGTGAGTAGGCAGGGAAGACGTAAACCTAAATTGCTGTATTATGATTGTAGCCCTTCATCAATATGTGGGCACTCTTATTGAGAAGGACTTGGTATTGCCTGTGATGAAAGACTTGGTGGCAAGGCAAGAGAAGGAACTAAGGAAAAAGTAAGTTGGACATAGCTGAGCAAGGGGAAGATTAGAACCAGACTCATAGAAAGTTGTAGGTTGAAGGGGACCTCTGGAGATGATGTAGTCTAGCTTTGCTCTCTGAGCAGAGCTCACTCACATGAAGCAACTTGTATAACACTGAAGTGTCCCATCTGGTATAAATGGACGCCCTCTAATCTGCTGTCATTTATTAAAAAACCCAAAAAAAATCTTAGGAAGTGTTGGAAAATGCATCTTTCACATTCACATTATATAGCTCTAGTTCAATAAAGCATCATATGCTTTGTGGTAAATGCGTAACTCAGGGAAGGTATTGCAAGCTATGCAAAGGAGTAATGAAGAACTACATAAGTAGTCTAGGAATTAAAGACACAAATTGTGTATAATGAAGTAACAGAAAAAGGCTAACAGAGGGAGAACAACTAAAAGAAAACAGCAAAAAGCTTGGCTGCCTAATAATTTTGCCAAGTGACTTAGCAACTGCTAACATGAAACAGGAGGCACAGAACAGCTTTGCAAGTCTTTCCTTTTTTTTTTTCCCTTTTTTTTTTTTTTTTTTTTTTGATTAAAGATCAGAAGATTATGGTGTTAGAAAGGGAAGGATTAGGCTACCCACAGATTGTTCCTGAAGTGGCTAGTGTAAAAATAAAAGCTATAATAGATTATATAGTTTAGAGTATAAAAGATGAAAAATTTTAGTATGAGAACTGGAAGAAGCCTTTTAGGGCAGTTAAAATAATGGTATTTCACTGGAAGCATAAACAAGTGTTCAATTTGAAGTCTATAAAGATTTCAGGAAACAGTATTTAAGATTACCAGCCTGAAGAAACCTCAGTGTTACAGTGTTCTCAGTGTCATTTAGCTTTCAGAAAGGAAAAAAAATGTACCTTCATGAAGGACTTTTGGTGCCTTTGAGAATGGTACATGGACAAAAAGTATTTTCCTGCTTGCTCTCATCTTCTGGGAAAGGGATGTTAAATTATTGCAGCCTGAAAGGGCTCAGATTTATTTCCTTTTGCAGGTGGCCAGATGCTCTAGTCTAGGGGCTAGCTGGGCAAGGAACACAGCAGGGACCTATCCTCTGTTTCATGGAGTGACTTTCTGAGACAGCTGCATATGATAGGGCTTTTCTGGATCTGGATGCAAAATTCAGATCTTAAACTGGGTAGGATGGTGAGAAAAATGCTTGATGAGGTAAGGTGAAGCCACAATCTGGTGTTAACAGGAAGAATCACTGGGGTGTCTGTGCAACTTGTGCTGCATTTCATCACTGCATTTGGATTTTTTGTACAGTCTTGCTTTTTGGATAACAAGGGTAATATAGAGATGTCATAAAGGACAGATGTGTCTGAAAACAATGCAGTTTTCCTGCCCAAGCTGGGCATGAAAGGTCTGGCTAGGCTCAACTATCTCTGCTGACACAGTGTTTTTGTGCAGAAACACAAGAGGGCCCAGGAGAGGAGTCTCAAACTGTTCATGAAGGTACATTGAAGTGTAAAGAAAAATGGACTAAGAAAGAGGAATCCAGATTGACTGCAGGTCTGGATTCTGTCAGTCTTGGATATAAGTATATTTTTTTATGTTTTGGGGTAGAGTTTCTTTAATTTTCTTTAAATTTCACAGGTTATAACTCATTTTCATCACATAGTGAAGTACTACACTGCATGTCTCTCTCTGTCTCTTTTCAGGTTTCAAACCATGTATCATATTTCATATTGGAAATATTATAGGACTTAGGGTTTTTTTGTGGTTTCAATGTTCTCCTCTTAGGAGAATGTGTATTTTCTTCCTTTGTCTTTAGTTCTTATCTTAACTATCTAGTGCTTATGTTTCTTAAATGAAGCCACCTTCAGGTAGAAATTTGTCATGCTTCAGCTAGAAAAATAAGGATGAAAAAGTAATTAAAAACTAAAATTAGACTGGAAATGTTTGTACAATCCTCTCTGCAGGTGTTCATACATAGTGGTACACAACAATTTAATGAACAGTACTCAGTTTTACAAACACATGTGAACATAAATGTGCCTATTTTTACTGATATTAAAGACTAGACATACAGGGGTTGAGTTGTTTAGCTGATGTTCTTTGTGTCAATAGTCATCAACAACCCTGTATCATGAAGCTGGAATAACAACACTAAGGAAGAAAATTAACGAGCAGTAATGTAGTCAGATGGAGAAGGATTTAGAACATGCTAGTACCTGGCCTGATTACAGATGGAAAGAAGGCTTTTCAATTTCAAGATAAAATTAGAATAATGAGTCTTAGAGTGTAGACTACAATGAAAGAATAGCTGCTAATTAGAAAGTTGCTGCTGCATGCTGAATAGGACGACAACTGGTGAGCTAATTTGGAAATATCCCCAGAAGATTTCTGCTAAAGGCTCACTGACAGAAAGAAAGGGACGTGAGGATGAGTCTGGTGTTGAGGGTGAGCCAGAACCTTCTTTTTCAGATGCCTTGCAAACACAAGATTAGCCTGAATTGCACTGAGACCACCTCCTAGTCCTGGCCCTAGGAACTCCCCTTGTCCCAGTGGACAGCTATTCTCCATTTGCAGAGGAATTTATAATCCTGTTGTTTGTGTTGAGGGTGAACCACAGTCTGTGAGCAATGTGAATTCAAGCCTCTGAAAGAAACTCTGCAAAATGAAAGACAACTCTGCTCAGTAAATGCTTCTGCTGCCTCAAGGAGACAAAATGCAAGTGTTAAATGTTAGGAGTGTAGAGGAAGACTGGGTAGTGAGAAGTGTGATGGTTCGGCCTGTTAAGATTCAGAACGTGTCTATATACAAACAAATACCATCACTACCATTTGGTGAGATTGTATTGGCAGGAAGAGATCTGGCAGTACTCTGATGCGGTATTTCAGCTACTTGATCTATGCCAACAAGTGGGAGTTTGTGTGAATTTACCAGTCTGGCCATAAACCAGTTTGCCAGCTATTTTTCCACCTTGTCACTGAAACAGAACCATGCCCATGGGATGGTGAGACTGAGACTCATCATGTACTCACTGATCTCTCAAGGCAAAATGGTTCCCAAATGAGTTGAGTGGAGGTTACCTCCTCTGCCTGGCTGACCTGAAGCTTGGAGGCACCCATATTTGCCTCATGGTAAAGTTCAGAGTTTCAGCAGAAAGCCATGGAGCTTCCTTTTGAAGGCTGACTGACAGGAGGGGGAGTGACACAGGTCTTTGCAAGTCTCAATTCCCACTCCTCCCACATTCATTGAAAAAGAGAAATATTCAGTAGGACTTGCAATCCTGCCATTAGATGGAATGCACTGGGAATTGTGTGTGTTGCCTATAACTGGTAGGCCTGCTTTCACCTTCATGGTGAATGTCCCCTTGAAAATAGTCCAAGTTCCAGGTGCTATCTAGTAGCAGTTGCCTTACATATTAAGGAGAAGTGGTAACCGCATGGCTTCTAAACACTGGCATCTTCACTGTCAGGAAACGTCCTTGTCCTGACTTGTTTCATTACTTTATTTTTTTGTTTAGAAAGTGATTCAGTGTTCCCTGTTGAGATGCGTGCTAGCAGCCCTGCTGTGAGGGAAAAGCTATCTAATCTGCACCACGGTGGAGAGCAATGCTACACAAGTGGAGCTGTGGTGCTCAACAACTTGAAAAGAGACAGTTAAGACATTCTGCATGTTTGAATCTGTAACTTGAATGAATGAGGTCTCCTTGCTTCATCCCACACTGTGTGCAGACACCACCACTGCCAGGAGCGGTGCTCTGAGAGCAAGTCTTGAAGGACAGAAAGGGCAATTTCTCAGCAAAACTAGTTCTTTGCAAACAGGAGCTCCCTGTGAATTGATTAGGCCACAACAAGCACCAGCAGTGTTACATGCTTGGGTAGGAGTGGCTGGAGAGCTGCTAGACAGAGAAGGACCTGGGGTTGTTGATTGACAGATGCCAAAACACGAGCCAGCAGTGTGCCCAGGTGGCCAAGACCACCAATGGCATCCTGGCCTGGATCAGAAATAATGTCTCTGTACTTGGCTTTCGTGGGGCTGCACCTCAAATGCTGTGTCCAGTTTTGGGTCCCTCTCTACAAGAAGGACGTTGAGGTGCTGGAGGGTACAGAGGTAGTAAAGGGTTTGGAGCATGTCTCTTCTGAGGAAAGGCAGAAGGATCTGGGGCTGTTTAGCCTTGAGAAAAGAAGACTGAGGGGAGACCTTACTGCTCTCTACAACTACCTGAAGGGAAGCTGTAGCGAGGTGGGAATTGGTCTGTTCTCCCTAGTGACAAGGGATAGAACAAGAGGAAATGGCCCGAAGTTGAACCCAGGGAGGTTCAGGCTGGAAATTAGGAAGCACTTCTTTACAGAAAGGTTTGTCAGGCATTGGAATGGCCTGCCCAGGGAGGTGGTGGAGTCGTCATCCCTGGAAGTGTTTAAGAGCCGGGTAGATGTTGTGCTTAGGGGAACGGTTTAGTGCTTTTGTTGGGGCTAGGAATAAGGTTGGACTTGATGATCTTGGAAGTCTCTTCCAGACGACACTGTTCTATGATTCAGAAGTGCTTTGAGTAAGAGCAGAAACAGGCTAATAAGGAGCGTGAAGAACAAAACAAGACAAAGCAGAAGTTTCATCTAGAAGGGACCTGGCTTGTAGCTGACTCAGCAATACGTAGAGCACAACAATGCTGAAGGTCTTTACTTACCCGAACTTGCTTGTGGAGCAGATGGGTGCAGTCCTCAACTGTGTGTCCAGGGACTGGAGGATTTTCTTCTACAGCAACACTTTTACTTTTTTCATGCAGTTCGTGAACTTCTGAAAACATCCTAGTGGACATGTGGGTCCCATGTGGCAAATACCAGCTTGACAACAAGCTTTTCTGAGAATAAGACTGAGACACCACTGTGCTGAGGGATGTGAAAGAAATGCTTCACTATGCTGGGAGCTCAGAGCCTTGTGGTTAGAGCTAAAGCTTGGACAGTCTGACAGCCTTCCACCCGCAACTACAGAAAGCCAGTTTCAGCACACAGCCCACTTTAATTTCTTAGACCTTTGTTTTCAAAGGTTTTGTTTCTACCTTAGGGGAGAACCCTGGTGTGTGCAGCTATTCCTTTTTACCCTTTCCTCAGAAAAGGCTTTAACGTAAACCTGAAAGTACCCTGAGAGACTATAGGATGCTGACTTTTGGTTTTTGGTTGGTTTTGGTGTGGGGTTTTTTTGGTGGTTTGTTTTGTTTGGTTTTTTTTTTAGGGAAATGTGCAACAGGCTTTGTGGGTTCTAATCACATACAGAATTAATGTAATGATTTTTAATGAGACAACATATTATGATTAAAACACCAGCTGGTGAATGAGCAATAAAAGTATTAGAGGTTTTTATCTTCTGAATGTTGTGAGTTCATAGCTCGCTTATAACCTCGGGACTTAAGTTGCTAATAATAATGGCTTGTGTTGCTAGGGAATGGTGCTGCATGATACATGGTGAATGCTATGTGGAGAGGATATGCCTAAGGTATGGTGGGAACTTGCTAAATCTCTTTATTATTTTATTGAACACAAACACTGTTTGATGAACCACAAATTTGGATGTGGTTTACAGTGTTTGTTAATGTTGCTTGTCCCGATTAAGTGATTAGTTAAACATCATTGTATTGCAGCACAGGCATTTTCAATATTTCTCACTGACTATGGTACTTTAGATGTAGTAGCATGCAGTGAGCAGGGCTCTCCAGTGCTCTGGATGTTGTCTGCCAGTAAACTGCTACATGCCTTAGTGAATTGTAGATCCTTGTACCTTTGCCTACAAAGATGAGGCTCACCAGAAAGTATATTAGGGCAAAGACCACTTCTTGCTCCCTTTTATACTACTTAGTATTTGAGATTCCCATATTTATCTGGGGTAAATACTAATTTTCAGGTTATGTATTTTCTTCCAAATATTTAATTGAAATGCACATTTACGCTGTAGTATGGAATATCAGGTTTACTACAGTATGACCTTTTTTAAAAAAATATAGAACTTGTAGTAATGCTCTGCCTGGCAGAAGATGTAGATGAATTACAGTACTCTGACAGATGAGCATAATGGTGCAGTACCTCTGGTATAATGCAGTCAGAGCAACCCAAAGTGGACAGTCATGCTCACAAACCAACTTGGCCATGTTGTTTCAGTCCTATGGGCCATCACAGGTTGTAATAGCTAGGACTCTCACTCCTACAGAGTATTAGTATTGTGGTGCACTGCCATCACCCCTCTTTGCTTTGGCCAAAGCAGCTCTGTCTTACTCCATTAAGGAATAGGATTTATTGCAGCACAGTGAGTCAGTGACACAGTATGTGATTTAATCTACTGTCCATCTATCAGTCCTCCACTGATAATGACTTAAACCTGTTTGTTGATCTCCTTCAAATTATAGAACATTAAATTCCTGGAAACTTCTTAAAACTGATGTCTTGACAGAGTTGAAACCTGAGAGATGTGTGCTTCCAGTGTCAGGAAAAGCAGAACTCAGCTTCTGCTTGTGATTTGTCTGGGCAAATTTGTCAGCTGTAATCTTGTCTTGTCAGACTGTTGGTAGCTCCAAATTTTCTGTACATTGTCTATTACCCAATTAAAAATATTAAAGAGGACCTAGGATAAGTGTTACCTTGAAGGGAAGGGAGCAAGTTTGAGTGACAAAGTATGACTAGTATAGAAGAGCAGGCTTTAATGGTTTTACTACACACAGAGCAGATTGAGCAGCTTATCTTGTGTCTTACCTTTGACCTTCTGCATTGCCCATGAATGTGGCATGCCCTTTCAGTTTTGGCTGGAAATATCCTCTCCTAAATGGTTAGGTAATAGAGATTTATTCAAATATGTTGCATGGATTTGGTTTTTACACAAGAAGAACCCTGAGAAAACCAAACACTGGACACAGGGACATTGTAAGGCAGATAGGCACCATCTGTACAATTGTGTGTTGAAACAAATCAGCTCTTAAAGCTTGAAGTTCAAAGCTTTTTTTACAAATGTCTGTCTCCCACAGATGGCCCCTAACTTTTGTGTTCTGCCCATTTAAGACAGGTACTGATCTTATTTCCTCTCCCTCTCCATGTTCTACAAACAAGATAAATTCCCAAGGTCAGTCTTGGGCAAGGTAATCATGATGATCACTATGCTGTAATACTGTCAAGTGCTGAAAGCTTGCTGTATCCTTTGTGAAGCTGGACAGCAAGTGTTCACTAATCTAACAGGGGCAATAACCTTTCACTGGGACAAATGACCTAAAAGTTGGTTAGAGACACTGATAGGGCTTATAGTAAAATGAAATACTGCAGATTTTCAGCAAAGCTTCTATTACAACAGTGAAAATGTTTGAATGGAAGAAAGTCAAGAGGAATATTCCATCTTTCCAACCCTATGTGTTTCCCTTTCATAGAGGCCTATAGAAAACAGACTTTCATTTCCATTCATTCTTAATGCCCCTGTCCTCTTTATGTGCTCAGAAATGTTTTTCTGAAGCCATGTGTTCCTTTTCAAGTGGCGGTCAGTCTTGGCATAATCTCATGTTACATTACTATTTATCAAATATTTAATATTTTGAAGATATTATTATCTTGTTTTTCATATGTTTGGAATGGAGATGGACAAGCCATTGACAAGGAAAAGAACGTATTTACATGAAACATCGCAACAACAAAATTCTATAGCTAGATAAAATACAGAGGCCAATGGATTACAAATTATTTTCAAATCATTCTAGCTAGAAGCAGGGTAGTCACTTTAATAATTGAGTCCTAAGACAGAAAACACTGCTTTATGTTGTGTTATTAAACTCTTCAGAGTTCTGCGTCATCAAATTTCCACTAAATAGTGGAAATCAAGTAATTTTAAAATGTTCATCCACAGACCTCTTCATCTTGAGGTCTGTGGTCTCAGCATATGTTTGTCTAAGAAACACTTATAAACAAATAACCCTCTTCACTGAGATGTCTGAATACCCTCAGTGCCATCCAAGAGAAATAAGCTTCTGTTCATGCAGAACTCCAAATGGTCTGTAATGAGATCTGGCTTCTGCCATCTACTCCTAGACCAGTGTCTCCACTGTAAATGTAATTATTTGTATTAGCCCTAATAGAGCAGTAAGAAGTAAAACTATTTGGATGATGACTTTGCATAGTAGTTTGGATGTTCCACAGAAACATTGCAGGGAAATTCAGTGTCATGATTTATATAATTTCTGTTCTTTGAATGCTGCTTTCAGTTTTGCATTTATGAAGCAGTCTGTGTTTCAGCTCATGTGTACTAGTCTAGTTCTACTAAAATCTATACCAGTTCACTGTAAAAACTCACTCAACATTTTTCCTCCATACTTACCTTCTTCTATTCTTCATTATGCTAAATTAGTCCATGTCCTGATTTCCTATTTTCTTCTGCATTGTACACTCTATTTTAGTGCATGCACTCCAGTAATTTAGCCCTGTGAAGGGTAAATGCACTGTTAGAATGCCATCAAGCCATTTACACTAGAGCCAGATGAAATTTATTCTGTTTTCTTAAAAGCCTTCTGTTAAGGGAGTCAGTTTCTGTCAAAGCTAAATGATACTCAAACTTGGCTAAAATTCAGTGAATATTTTCATCTGCACAAGGAGAGAAAACAATAATGTATGTGTTTGTGTGATGGTTCTATTCTAGAAATTCGACCAGATTTTTTATTTTTTTTTGGGGGGGGGGGGGGTGGGGTGTGTTTCATTCAATTATGTCTGATAACAGTGTTAAAGAGGCTTGCCAAAGACACAGCCGAGTCAGCCT
>WUAM01000287.1:57555525-57579056 GCA_024336885.1 Actenoides hombroni | reverse complement strand
AAAAAAAAGAAGATACTTTTGATGACTGCTGCAATGGTGTTTGGTAAATGGTAGACTGCGAGTCTGCCATATGCATGCAGTGCTTTTATTAAATACTTCGGTCTCTTCACAGAAAACAAGGGGAGATCTAAAACCCAGCCATGTTACCCATCTTGCAGCCTCTAGGTTATATTGTCTCTGCAGATGGGACAATTGTAACTATATTTGTTTCACCAGGCAGTTAAGACAATACAGACTTACGTGGCATACCTCGGAGAGCAAAAGGACTACTTTAGTATAATTGCTCTACAGTTTGATCTATACTCTGTCTCCTGTTTACGTTTCAGTCCCTAAAGAGAGCATCAAACTGGGTCATGTATACTGTCACAAATTCAGTTAGCACTTCCACTGACATCAGCATGAGTCCCGGGTCCAGAGCTGCAGAGATGTGGCCTATTACAAACTGCTTCATAAGAAAGTGCTCTCTGCTACTTGATCAGGAGAGATGAAATGTGAAAGGAATCTTGAGAGGGGGAGAAAAATCTGTAGAGTTTTCCTGTCATAACCTGTAAAAATGGACAGAAACTGTGTGCCAGAGCTTTTGTGAGTTTCCTTGGGGTGTTTTTTTTGTTGTTTGGCTGCTTTCCTTTTCCCCTAATGCTCTCCACTCTAATCTTGAATCTTTGTGGAACACGTAATTGTAACAAAACCAAAAAGGACTTCCTTCTTTCACATGCACCATTCCACTTTGTCCTGGATTTTGCCATTAGGACTTAAACCTGGGGAGGTCACTATGCAAACTTGAACCAACATAAATTCTACTGATAAAAGGGTGAAGAGTATGCAAATACAAACTAAAAATGAGTTTATACCACGACAGAAACAGCCCCAGGAGAGAGGATTAATCTGATATATGGCAACTGGGCACAGTTGTTCTGGCTCTGGCCTAACACTCTGTGCACTAGCCAAACTGACTCTATAAATTATAGTGTTCTTGCAATTTTTCACACAAAAATGCATGAATAGAAAAATACTTGTTTGAAACCTGTCACAAGATGTGGAGTTGGAAAAGAATCATGTCTCCAGCATTCACAGCTCTAGGAGAGCAGTCAGGAACCTTCTCATAGTGTAAACCAGAAAAAATTATTTAATGAGAAAAAGTAGTGCATTTTTTGCCTATTGTATGTTAAAATCCAAAGGTAGACAGTGCAGTAACAGTTAAATTCTAGATTTCAAAAAGTTAGATAAAGCCATTCTTTTTTTAAAATTTCTCCTCTGCCTTGTGAAGACAGGTTTTGCCGAGTCTTGCATAGCTTAATTTCTTCAAGCTAGTGGTGCAAACCAGGCAAAATGTTTGTTACAGGTACTAGATTCTGTTTCTTATTTATTGCTGCTCCTGGAAACATATTTTTCCTGAAGTGCAACTGAAAAACAGAATTAAACCTGTAGGCCTCATGTACGCATATCGGCATGTTAGTCCTGAGAAATAAAGCATATAATTGCTCATTTGTGCACTGAGTTCAGCAACTTTCAGGCTCAATTATTAGATGCAGAACTGTTCATAAAAGGTAAGAAGCTATATAGTTCTGTCCAGCAAACATTTAGTAGAAATGCCTGATAGAAGAAATGGAAGTTAAAAGAGCAGTTTTGGCTTGATCTAACATTTGAAGACTCTATGCAGCCAGTTAAAATTTACAGAGATAAAAAAGATAAATGCAGCTCAGGTGCTACACTTTTGGAGAAAACTTCAGAGTCTAGCTGTTTGGTTGTATCCACAAAGAAAGGAGTGAATGTCAGGGAAACGAGTTTGTTACTCTATGGCCACCCAATAGCCCTTGCTCTAGAAGCAAGAAAAATAATACTGTGAATAGGTACATGATTGCTTGCTTCTCCTGGCTCCCAGAAAAAGTGTCAGGAAAAGCACAGGCACAGACATCTGCTCCTGGGAAAGAGGGGCAGCAAACCAGGGAAAAGGGATGACTCTAGTTAATACTGCTATCGTTAGATTTTTTTCTGGTTTTACTCAGTTTGGTTTACCTCATACAATTTTAAAAAAAGAACAAAGGCTTTGAATATGTAATCTAGAAAATCTGTATTATGTAGGGTTTTTTTCTTGCGAGCCCATTGGTCAGTGAAGGTAAAAAAATATGCCCATATACAGATGGGAAATTTCTTGAAGGGCCTAAGCCTCTCTGAATTATTCAAACATTCTAACATTTCACACTTGGATATTGTATTATGATTATATATTATACGTGTTGCAGTACAGAGAAATCAAATACACAGCTTCTCCATAGGCTGACCTGATAGATATTATCTGTCAGGGTCGGCATAGCTGGGAATGTGTATAAACTACAGTTCAGATCTTTGTCTAGCAGCCATTCTTCAGTGGCCATGGAAAGCTGTTATAGAGCTCCAGGTTAACTTCTGGGAAACCAGCAAGTTTTTGAGATTACCAGAAACCATTCTTTGTCTGTTTTAAAGTATGCTTTTCTGAAGAGAGAAAGGTCAAAGTGCCACAAACAATTCGATTTATTTCTCCACATCTTGGTGAACCTATGTGGACTCCAACCTGCTTTATTGCAATGTAGGATGCTGCTGTTGCTGCTGTTTTATGAAAGCTTGAAGTCTTGACTCCTGTTAATTCTGCAGGGTCATGCTGCTAACAATGAGTAGACTGAAGCATGCTTTTTGTTTTGCATATTACCAGAGTTACTTAATCAGTTCCAATTAGAAGGCTAATACATTTCCCTTAAGCT
Organism: Actenoides hombroni; assembly: GCA_024336885.1. Taxonomy (NCBI): domain Eukaryota; kingdom Metazoa; phylum Chordata; class Aves; order Coraciiformes; family Alcedinidae; genus Actenoides; species Actenoides hombroni. The sequence continues at coordinate 57,576,318 of WUAM01000287.1, read as the reverse complement.
CATGCAAGAATAAGCTTTAACAAGTAGCAGTTGTTCTTTGTGCCAGAAAAGCTGCATTTCATTAGTTTTGCTCCCTTGGCTGTAAGTCAGGATCAAGCTGGAGGAATTGTCTTGACCTCTTCACTCCTTCAAACATGTTCTCCTTGCCTCCTTCCAAAGAAGTGCTGTTATGGTTTAGTTTAAGGGAAGATGCAGTTTGCACTTAGACAGTAATGTGGATCAGGCAATGCTCAATCTTTTGTGAGTAGGCAAGAGAGTAAAGTTTATGTAAGTGATCTTCCTTACATGTAACAAGAACTATGTAAAATGCTCAGGATGGCTTTGTGTGGTTGGAAGGACATCTGGTTTATGGTGGCCGGTCGTACTGAACTCTGCTATGGATGCTGTTAGTTGTCACTGCTCTATGCCTCAAGTGAAAGTTTTGAAACACACATTATAATTAATGCCTAAATTTATAATTTTGGATGCTCGAAAGTAGGGTTTATTGATGAAATCAGAAAGAGAATCCAAGATGTCTGAGGTACCACTGCACCATAAAGAGATAAAAGCAATTAATAACAAGATTAATGTGTGTGACTGAATTGCAAGGAAGATAGAAAACTGGGTACAATATACATTTGAGGTAGCATGGCTGGAAGTGTAAGAAGGTTGCAGGCAAGAAGTATTTCCCACATTGCTTAGAAATACAGTGGGGTCCTTGGAAGCAGCAAGTCATTTGATGCCCCTGTATTTGCCCATCTGTAGAACAGCTGCTTCAAAGACTTGCTGCTGGAATATGGGAGTACCTGTGTACCTGGAGTGACGCGAGTTGCTGGGTTGACAGTATCATGTACTTCACAAAGAAGACTTCCAGGAGTTGTTCCAACTTACAGAGAAAAAATTACATGTAACAAATGTATACCTTTTGAGTATTTTGGAAGTTCTCTTTAAGCACTTATAAACAATTTCATTCCGGTTTTTGGCATAAAATATTTTTAAAATGCTGTGGAAAACAAAAAAGGAAGTAAACTAGAGAACTTTCCATGGTCTTTAAGAATAAAAATGTGGGACTGAGTGAGGAAGGGAGGAAAGTGATAGTAGTATGCAGTTAACATGAAGCTGGGCAAAGTACTTACCCCTCCCTCCCACCCTGCTAGTTTTACTGCACTGGATCCACTGGGCAAAGTAATTTAGAAACATGTTTTAGCATGAGGTAGCATCCTTCTTTGGAGCCAGAGGATGATGAATGCCTTCTTGTAGGCTATGTATGGGCTGTCTACAACAGACTGGGTGGGAGGGTACATGACACAGGATCTCTGACTTTAGCTTTCTTGTATTTTGAGATAACTAATGTAAAATCAAATGGTTTCTTCTGTCAAGCACCATACCAAAAAGCAGTCTGGAATCATATAAGAAGCACCAGGGGATCTGGTACTAGAGAGAAACCATACTGACACTTGATAGCATATACCCTATTTCCTGATCAACAGGCATGCTTGCACTCCCTTTCACAGCAAATATTCTTCTTAGCAATCTGTGCATCACTTGCACTGCAGCTAACTGGAATTGATTCAAATTAATAATCTTTATTAAAGATGCAATTAGTACTGAATATGCAAAATATTTAAAGGTTGTTTTTGATGTCTATTGCTAAAAATAATGTTTGGAATACAGGCAAGTTCTTCCCACCTTCCATTTTAAAACAGAGATCAAACTTTGGCTTCCTGTGAAACTTTTCACTGAGGTTAAGGGAGGGAGAGGGAAAAATGTTAGTATACTATGTCATAAAATGCAGGTAGCTTGCAACTCTTTTTATAACAGTTTAGCATAATTTTACATGTAACTCAATACATGGATTTTTTTTTTTCTCTCTGTAGAAGCATTTGTATTTTTTTATATTTTAAGATTTGCAGGGGTGTAATGGTTTGTGACAGGAGTGGAAAAAATGATCCATGGCTCTTCTGAAGCCTCTTGGAAGGCCTGAATTTGGAGGAAGGAGGGTAAAGAGGGTGTGAGTACTATGTATATATGTGTGAGGAAACAGCTCTTAAACACTCTTCAGCTTTTTGATGTCTGTAAGATTAGATTTCTATTCTCCTAGTTTGCCTTGCGTTTCTGCCTTACAACGCCAGTTAACTTGGCAAGATCAATCAATTAATGTCTTAGTAGTTAAATAAGCAGTCTATTGAGAATTTAAAATGTTAAGGAAAAAGCCTGATGAGACTGTATGGTCATACCGAAATGCTGTAGAGGAATCCTCTCCTTAATGTATTTTTATTTTTAAAGCAGCTGAAAGACATAGTTGCATACTATAAACGTCTTCTCAAGTGCATTTATTCTACTACTCCCACATAAAAAGTAGAGAGGGAAATCTTATTTAAAAATCATTACAAAGATACAACTATTGAATTCAAGTTGCCAGAGAGATCATTTAAGAAGGAAAACCACTGTCTCTCAACAATAAGATAATGCCATGGGGGATGCATGATTATCCATGAGATAATTTTGTTCCTGAGCATTTTAAGTCTCAGTGGCTTTCCCTTCCAAACTCAGCACCTTGGGGTATGAGAGCTTATTATAGTTTATTCTCTACTGTGCACTCAAGCCTAAACACTAGAGTGTAAGCTATCACTTAAAAACGCATCTTGTTTTCTCAGTTCTTGGTGCTGGTAGGCTACATAATTTCAAGGGAAAAGCAGAACATAATACACGTATAATGAAGTTGTGGTACCTGAGTCAGATTTTTACTTCTGGGGATGACAGCTCTAAATATTGAAGTAGCGATCTTGACGCTGCAATTCACTCCTGGTTCTCCTTATTCAACATCAGGCCAAGGACAGAGTACTCCTTTTGTAGACAAGGGTGCTCTTGAAGCCTTAAGAATAAAGTTAGGTCTATCACAAACAATAATTCAAAACACTTAAGCACTCTCGAATCCTCATAGGAGTCTGGCATCAGAAATATTTTTAAATAGCTATTTAACAGAGGGGTTTTTTTCTAGGAATAAAAAGGATTTACCACGTTGTAATATCTTTATGATGATTTCAAAACTAATTGAGAAAAGGGGCAATATTTTGCTACTGCAGCCTAACCTCATTCCAGCTTGCAAGTTTTCCTGTTTTTCAGAGCACTTTGCTGTGGGAATACAGAAACTCAGTCTCCTCGTTCTCTCACAACTGCAGCCTTGCCCAATGGCTGCAAACAAGCAATGCCTCTTTGTTTTAACCTCGTGAATCTGACAAGCTGAAGCAGTACTCTCTCTCATCCTGCTTCAACTGGATCAGCTTTTTTAAGAAGGGCAAAGTGAAAATAGTTTTTCAAAATCCAAACACTGGAGCAGGGAGGGAACAATGGATGGCATTTTCCTTTTCCCTTTAGCACATGTGTTTTTAGCTGCTGACAAAGAGCTGGAAAAAGCTAGACAATAGGCAGGGCAATAGGCAGACTTTATATACATAGCTCCAATGACCTCTATACCAATACATGAACCCAATCTCCTAGTTGAGTTCCATTCAAGAAGGATGGACCTGAGCGACAAATCTCTGTTGTTCTTTCCCCAAGTAACTGGAAGAATATTTCCACTTGTTAATGAGCTATGGGATAAAGAGTTCAGTTACTTTATCCTCTACTTGAACTCAAAAATAGCTAGTTTTCTAAAAAAAAATCCCAAAACAAACAAAAAGCCTCCTAGAGGCATAGAAATTATCCGAGCAACTCATCCTCCTGGAAAATCTACCTGTCAAGTTTGTATGCCAAGTATCCTTTATTAGAAGATTCTTGTAGGCAGTGCTTAACATATGATATGCAGGGAAGACAAACAATAACATACCATGTTGCTTTCTCTATTTTTTTCCCCTTTTTCTATTTATTTATTTATTTATTTATGTATGTATGTAATAGGATTTAACAGCCTACAGCACAAGATTCTTAGTGCCATGGAAGCATGGGCTACTGAGGATGAAATATTTTATCAGCAGAGGCAACACAGCTGTCAGTTCCTGCAGAACGTAATTATTCTCTGTTATTCTTTTGAGTCTTGCTGTCCTTCCACATTTCTTTGTCAGTGTCTTAATCTCTCCCATCCTGAAATACCAGCACTGACTGAAACCTGAGATCATAGTACAAGCAGCTATTTTTCCTGTGGAACAGTAATAGGCTTTGATATAATTTGATAGGGAAAAAAAATCAGAGTGTTTTTAGTAAAAGATTGAAGAAATGGGAATTTTAGGATCCTTTTTCAACTTTTTTCCTTATTTACATGGAAGGTGGTTTCTGCAGTTCTGGGAGAGGTGGGTCTTTACAGAGGCCAGTGAATCCATGTTTATCCAGAGCCTGGGTGACTGAGAGTGAACACTGAGAGGAGGTTTTTGTGAAGACTTGTGTGAAACCCACAATGCAAGGTTATGGTATTACAAGGGAAAGAGAATGAATAAAGGGCTTCACTGGATTCTCTCACTTCCACCCACACAGCAAAGGAAACGTGTGTTTATGCGTGTACATAAATAGAAACGTGGGTGCACTGAAAATAATATGCCACTGAGCTACTATAGTGACTTGTTTCACCAAAAATTATAGTTAAATGCCCAATATTTTCTAAGAGAGGGTTTTAAGAGGATTACCATCTCAAAAAGATTACAGTAGGGTAGCTGAATCAATTGTCTGGTTTGAGATCTACAAGTTGAACCTAAACGAAAGTATACCAATATGCTTATTTCACTATCAGGACAGCTGAAATGGTCTGAAATGTTCAAGACTTGCCTGTATTATTATTCATGTAGTTATCTTTATTGCACAGCAGGATAGTTTGACAAATGAAAGTCCAAAAGCTGGTATAGCTGATGCTACAATACTGGTGCGCTCTGCTCCATACAGTGATGCTATCATTATGGAATAAATCCACTTCAAATGTTCCAAGGAGATAAAGACTTTTGTCCAGAAGTACAAATATTTAATAATATACCAGCATTTGGAAAAGTTCTACTGCCACCTTCTTATATAAAATGAACTGTGTGTGACAGAAACAGGTTCCCAGTATGTTATAATAACTAAATGATTTGCTTTTATTGTTTTAGAAACCAGCAGCACCCTCCCTCTAAGGAATGCAGAGCATAGTCCACAAAGTATTTGTCCTATCTCTAACATTGTTTAAGTTGGGGGAGGGAAGGAAGGGAAAGCTTAACTTTCTCCAACTGTTCAGACACTCCTGCAAGCCAACAAATGCAAAGCTACAACCACATGTTAAAATGATGTCTTTAAGTCTGTTTATATTATTTCTAGAACACATAAGGCAACCAATTTGAAAACATTTTCTCTGAGAAACATGATCTGAATAATAAACCCTGTATGGTCACAGAATTAAAGCAAGTGCAAAGAGATACATGCAGGAGGTCCTTCAGAGAAGTGTCACAAGTCCCAAGAGTTGTGGTTCGTTTACTTCTGATTTCTTGGTTGTGAGGCCATGTACAGTGCTACTAGACAGTAGATAGTCCCGCCTATTGTTAGAGCCATTGTGGTCCGATAAAGCAGCTTATCTGGAACTCCTCGTTTCAGGTGTACTGGCAGTCCATCTGCTTTCTGCAGGAAGAGTTAAAAAAAAAAAACAAACAAACCCCAAAAAGAAATGAACACCTATACCAAGGCCACAAGGAACAAACTACCTCAGGTAAATTAAGAGACTTTCATGAGGAAGCCTCCTGACAAATAGGCTGTCTATAATCAAGTGTATTATTTGTTTTTCATTTAGCAAGACAAATGCAAAGGCAAGTTAATTTTATTAGCCAAAGCTGTTAAGTGCAGGCAGAAAGAATATATCTTGAAATATTTCTAAAGAGGACCTGGATGTGAAAAGTGTCACTAAGAAAAGAATGTGAAAAGATAGATATAAAAAATTATTCACCAAGTCAGACTGACACATTCCAAATGCAAGTGGCATGTAAGAGAGAAAAGGGAACATTACATAAAGCACATTCCTGATGTTTTTTACAAAATGCCTAACTGATTTGTTTTAGGAGAAATTCTAGTATGCTTAGAAATTGCATAGCTGACAAACTAGCTTTGAAAACTACTGTGCTCTTCTTATACTGCATTATAAACAGCTTCAGAAATATTCAAATTTTTATATGCAAAACAGTAATGACCTGCTTTGCTCCTCCTCATCTGCTTTAAGGCATATACTTGGATTCCTAGACAGAAAGCGCTTCCAAGAGTCGAATAATACAACAAGCATCTTCTGAAGCCAGCGAAAAGATAGGCAATGTTTCTAGACTTTCCACTTGCTGGTATTTACCTCGTATACAAGGCATGTTGTACCTTGTAGTATAGCACAACTATACAGGTTATATTGTACTTTCTGAACTAGACTTTACAAAACTTTGGTATTGTAGAATGACAGAAGTAGTTAGCCACATTAATAGAAGGAAAAATATTTCCCACTCTCCGGTTTTCTTTATGTTATTCTCAAAGTTGTCATTACCTGAAAAAGTTTCTGTAGGTCTGGTACCTTGTTTTTACCCAAGAAAGAATCAGTTGCTGGTAAATCTGAAGCAAGTTTAGTTGTTGTCCCAAAAATCTGAGTTGGGGATTCAGTGGAAACTATTGGTTTGAGTCCCTGCATAAATAAAGATTAAAATATCAAGGTATATAACACTTGCAAATGCACCAATTGTCACATTAAGCAGGCACACTGCCAGTCATTAGAGGATACATTACAAAGAGTATTTATCCAGTATGAAGACCTGTGACAATGAGCTAAAGACACATTTATTGCCCCACTCATTTCTCAGCTACAATTTTGGGTCAGGGCTTAGCAAGGAGAACAGAAGCCTCCTTTCTGATTTCTTCATGACATAAATTTATAGCTATCATAAGTTTTTCTGTGCTGCTACCTGGTCCAAATTGCTGCTTGTTTTTCACACACCGACTATCTAGGGGTCTACCCAAGTCATAGGATTAGAAGCAGGGAGTTCCTGATGCTTGTGTCCAACAGAGTGAGGAGATTTCAATGAACTCTTCCTCCTGAATGCTGCAAGCAGTAGCCATAAATAATTGGGCCTTAAATAATTTGGATGAAGCCCTGACATGGTGGATATTTTATGCAGGTGTAACTACACCCTATAATTCACAAGCTGTTGCAACTTTCCACACCTCAATGTACTCCGCAGGAGCAGCATAACTTAATTTCCTTTTGATTCAGATGGTTGTATTCTGTTTGCCATAATTTAAAACCATATCATCCAATTCTGTGGATAAGATTAAATGCACACAGTCCTAACCATCATGAGGTGGCTTCCTTGCCTTTATTATTATAGTTAGATTTAATAGTTATGCCTGGACACATGGCAGTGATGTTTTACATTACAGCTCCTGAAACAGCTGTATTGGGTTTTTTTTCCTAACTTGCCACAGAAATTAAAAGCATTGTACAGGTAGGTTAATGCAACAAGTTTGCATTACAAACAGAAGAAGCAATTAATCCTCGTGGGTCAAGTTAAGGCTACACTGAAATTCTAGTTTCTGTTCAAAGGACGAATTGATGCATTTTATATTTAAGAGAACTGCCTGAACAGTACTGGCAGTTGGAAGCAGACTGGCACTCTTTTTCTTTTATGCCTGCCACAGACCAGACACAATTTTTCCATTCATAAATTCTCTAAATTCTCTGCTACAACAGACATCATCAACAGAAAGACCAGATTTCTTAACATCCCGAAATGGCCTATGGAATGGAATGGTCATCAGGGCTCCATCCTGAAGACATGGGTCCAGCTTCCCACTTTTCTAGTGCCTAAACGAATACTGGAATCCTTTTGTGACCTTCTTGGTTATGTTTTGAAAGACAGCAGCCAAAACCGGATTCTTTGACACGTTCATTAACTAGTGCCTTCCTGCTGGATAGGCTTGTACAGAAGGTAACTACTGAATTATTTAAAACCAAGAAGTTCTGGTTTCACCAGCAAGAAGGAAGCATGTAAGAAACTATTATTAGTCCGGGAAAGTTACAGACAGAAAACACACTCTTTGGATTACTATTAGAATATGGATATTGGTCGTGATATCAACTGTAAGTGATCATATACTTTTTCAGGCTTTAGAAATACATTCCTGCTCAGATAGTTACAAGATCCCCTTCTGTTGCAGCAACAGGAATTTCAAACCTGACTCAAATGACTAACTTCATCATGAAATCAAACTAAACCATTTCAGAAAACTCATAATTATCAGTGTACTGTTGTAAATTACTTCCAAAGCAGCATGGTGTTAGTTAAGAACATCACATATCGATTTAAATAAAAATCACTGAAATGGTTCATTGGCTTCAGGAAAGAGTACAACAAAACACATGCTGCAGAGGAGAGACCAGTCTGCCCAACAGAGGCACTGCATTAATCAGTGTCCCTCACCCTAACATAAAATTCCACTTGAATTCCATCCATAAATTGTGAATCTTGTGGTCAGCTCCAACTAGGTACTTCGAAAGTAATGCATGCTTCTCTCACGCTCAGCTGCTTGCTAAGCTTAGCATGGCCAAAGAGAAATCCTCAATATTACACATCGAAAATGGTCTGTACTAAAATTCTTAACTCATTAAGACACCTTAAGTGACCCTTAATTGTCACTTGTATTTAACATGACTAAAACTGCAGGTTTACTTACTAACATCAGTGTCTCACTACATGCAAGACATTACTGAGGAATCAATGCCCCATCACATTTGACCTATGCTTTGTAAGAACATGTTTCATGTTGATAATTCCTCTTCCAATATAAAGGCGTTAACATTTTATTTCTAATCACATTAACAGGATTTGTTCCAATTTCTAGATATAGTGCAGCAGATCTGCAGAAGAGTCAACATCAGCTGATTTCATGAGCATGCTACAGCAATGAGTTTGTCAAATTCTGAAGCTCTCAGTGAAAGGTCAGGACATGTATCTAATCCAAAACAACAAACGAAATTCTCTGCCTACCTCTCTGTAAAGTGTGTTTGTTTCCCTGACAGAGGTCTGAAGGCCTTAGGACCCTATCTATATGTTGGTTGGCCAACATGCTCAAAGTTAAAAAAACTAATGCCTTGATAGCATGAATTCCCAAGCTTTATTTTTATTTTTGTAATAGCACAAAACAGTTAAGGATTTGGAGCACAATTTAATGGAAATAGCATCACACTTAAGTTTTTAAATGTTAGAGGAATTGCTGAACCAGATCAAAGAATGAGGAGGAGAAAACTGAGGTAAGGACCAAAATGAAAAGGGGAAACAGGGAAGAAAGTTAAGCTCAGAATTATTATTTCAAAACATGCACTGAACCAACTTTTATGAATTTGCTGAATCTAGACACTTCTAACCTAAATAGCAGGTCCTTCATAGTAGAACATATCTCACTGTATGAGATTAAATATAGTATTTAACACTAACACAAGGATGCTTTCAGGTAAGATTGCTTCGGGCTTTGTATTGGGATGACACACTTGAGTGAAAGTGATTTTTGTGTACATTTTAAGTATCATCTAAAGCATAAAAAGTTAACCATTATAGTTTCTCAACTAACTCCAAGCAATTAATAACAGCTAAAATCAAAAGATCTTTGGTTTTGGGGGTTTGTGTGGAGTTTAAACAGCTATGAGCAAATTAAGTTGTATCAAGTGAAGATAAAGCAGTTATGACCAAATTTCTACTAGAATCACAGAATTGTTAAGGTTGGAAAAGACCTCCAAGATCAAGTCCAACTTTCTACCCAACACCTCCATGACCACTAGACCATGTCCCAAAGCACCACATCCACATGTTTTTTGAACCCCTCCAGGGATGGTGACTCTACCACTTCCCTGGGCAGCCTGTTCCCATGCTTAACTATTCTTTCAGTAAAGAAGTACTTCCTAATATCTAACCTGAACTTCCGCTGGTGCACCTTGTGATCATTTCCTCTTGTCCTGCATTAGTTACTAGGGAGAAGAGGCCAACACCAGCCTCACTACAACCTCCTTTCAGGTTCCTGTAGAGAGTGATAAGGTCTCCTCTCAGCCTCCTTCAGGCTAAACAATCCCAGCTCCCTCATCCTCTCTGCATAAGGTAAGTTCTCCAATTCCCTCACCAGCTTCGTTGCCCTTCTCTGAACTTGCTCCAGCACCTCAATGTCTTTTTCATACTGTAGTGTCCAAAACTGGACACAGTAGTCAAGGTGCAGTCTCACCAGTGCTGAGTACAGGGGCACAATCACTTCCCTACTGCTGCTAGACACACTGTTTCTGATACAGACTAGGATGCTGTTGGCCTTCCCGGCCACACTGCTGGCAAAGATCACTTGCAGAACTAGGGAAATCTTCATGCAGTCGTCCTCACCTGACAGCATTTGAAACTGGTCCCACTGTTTGTACTTTAAACATAAGCCGTCTTTGAATGAGTATTTTTTTATTGTCTTTGTAATGGTTATGGCAATCGTTATCTTCCTAAATATGAGTAGTATTTTTTAACCTATTTGACTCCTTAGCTGCACTAGCTGAGAAAGTTCCAGTTATTCAAACAGGCTAAATTGTTCATACTACTTTACACAACTTTGTTAAATGCAGAAGTCCTCTAAGAATGCTAAGACTGAGATGGAAAAATCAATAGAGATTTCAAACCAAGAGGGTTTTTTTTTTGTTAGTATAAGCTGTTAGTTATGTTACTGTCAGCAACAGAATTTCTGAAATACATTTTGACTGATGTTTCGCAAGCCCACAGTAAGCTTAAACCCGCATCAGAACAATACTCCATTGGGAAGCATCAGAAAGTAATAGCACAGAACAGAGTGAAATATTATATTGACTATTTATCCAAGCAGAATGTGAATTGCAGGGTGTCTTAATTTTTCCAGAAACACCACGATAAACAGAAGTACAAAAACCAAACCATTTTACATGATGAGCTATGGTTTTATTAAATACAGAAATGAAATCAATATGAAAAAATTTACTTCATTTTGGACTTAACACCTAGTTACTCATGTGATTCCTTTTGTATTTTAATCTATATTTATTGCAAACAATTTTCTCAGACTGATTAAGCTGAATGTGTCACCTGAGGGTAGAGTCTAACTGAAAAAAAAATTTAAAAAATTATCCAAAAGCTGGCCTAAGAACATTGTAAAAAGGGACTGAAGGTAAAATGTAGCTATTATATTTCCAAGTAGGTTTGCATGCCATGGTTGAGGATTGATCTGTGTGAATGGTGAGCCAGATACAAAAGACAGTGTTTCTTTTATCAATATGAAAAAACCTGACATTTATAAAGCAAGCCAGTATTTATAAGATTTATGTGAAATGCTCCTACTTGGATACAATCTCATCTTCTCAACTATATTCTCTCAAAAATAAAGTTTTTAACATTTCAGTAAGATGTACTTAATATGGGATGCTTGTTACAATGTAATGGAGCCTGCTGAACAGAAAGGTAAGCACTACTCCGCAACCTGAGCTCCAGAAGCTAAGTGTTGTCTTTAGGACACTTTTACTCCAGGTGGTTATCAGAGCTTTCTGTATTTCTGTGTTGGGGCTTTTCTCTTAAGATCCTAAAAAGGATGCATCGTTTTCAGAAAAATAGTAATGACCTGGTATTAGAACCTTAGAAAATATTGTTCTAAGCTATACTCTTCCAGAAAGGAGGTACCTTACTGCTTGGGCCTGAAGCCCTCTCCATGCCTCCCAGCCAATGGTAACGCTAGCCTTTGCTTTCCTCAACACAAATGAAGTGTCAATTAATGTTTATTCTTTGAATATAACTGTATAGAAGTAAGAAGTGACCCAAACACTGCAATAGTATCAAGAGTGTTTCCTAGCACAGGTGTCCGTTGGACACACTCTTAACAAAAAGACATACTTCTAGACTAGAACATACTATTTATTCTGCTGTCTGCCCTGTACCATGCACCCTTACCCTGCAGTAACTACCCAGGAAGCCCTCCAAAGAGTGATGGGGAAAGAGGATAAAAATCTTCTTGGGACAGAAATTCCCATATTAGAAAGTCACCAGTACCTCAACGTTTACTTAAGATGATTGGGTAATTCAGGACAGAAGAGCCCTCTAGCACTTTTTTTTAGTCCAAACTAAGGTGAGACTAGGTTGCTGTGGGTTTTCTGCAGTGTGGCCTTGAAAACCTTTAAGGATGGAGCCTACTTCCATCATCTTGATAACCTCGCTGTAGGTGCTGACTGGCTAGTTTTAGGTCTGCACTTGCCCCCCTCTCTACACCTTCTCTTCTCCAGGCCTAACAAGCCCTGTTTCCTCATCCTCTTCTCACAGGACAAGTGCTCCAGCCCCTTGACCATCTTGGTAACCTCTGTTGAACTTGCTCCAGTTGATCAAGAACATTTCCATACTGGGAGGTCCACAAATGAATGCAGTACCTAGAAGTGATCCAATGAGTGCTGAGTAGAGGAAGATCATCACTTTCCTTTAATCTACATGATGCATGTAATTATACAGCCCAGGATGGTGTTGGCCTTCTTTATGGGTAGGGAACACTGCTGGCTCCCTCCCAGCTTCCTGTCTCCCAGTACAATTTGAGATTTTACAAAAGTTTAATACAACATTCTTGCTTTTAGAAGATGATTGCATTTTCCCAAATAAAACTTGCATAGTCAAGGATATCCAGGAAAGTAGAACTATAAAGTAAGTTGCTAACAGAATTATGTGAAGAATGAAATATATTATTTGTGTGCTGCAATAATACATATTAGTCTACAAAAAGGTAGTGTCTTTCAGTTACCTTTTATTACTGACTTTATCAGGAAAAAAACAAATGGTAACTTTGATTTCACCTCTGGGAATTATTTTTTTTTTCCCCTGACCTTAAAAAACTCAAGTCAAATCAGATATGCTTGCTCTCTGGAGGCAGTATTTCGGAAGGCTGATTTTTTTAAAAAAATCATTCTTTCAATCCTTAACCTCAAGGTTGGCTTTTCTTTTTACTAAACTGTAAGAACTGAAAATTGTCAAAGCTTACTCAGAAACTTAAGCACTGTATAGCAACTATGGTGCATCTGTCCTGTGACAAAAATCACATTACAGATCTTCCTAGTATTACTTAGGAATCTGTGTTGATGTACATAAAACCAGACAGGTTCTGTGATTTCACCAATATGCAACTCTTTAATATCTTGAAATGGCTGATGTAATCAGGATCCATTCTCCCCTCCCTCAGCTCCCTTCCTCTCCTGCAAAATTAACCATCTACTTTAACTATAAAGTATGGAAATAAAAGCCTATTTAACAAAACCATTAGCCTGCATACACTGAGTAAATATGTTAGCATCATACAGAGGAAAGGCTGGTTCTCATTTTGTTTTAAGTAAACTTCTATAGATGTGTGTCCTCTGTAATAAGGGTTTTAATGCTTTCAGTAACTAGTTTGCATGCACAGACAAGACAGGAGGACTAGGTTCAATGCTTTTCAGATAGGCCAGCTGTGATTTTAAAACACTGCCAGCCAGGGGCAGACCTCCATGAGGAAAGTGTGTTAATTTCTTGCTGTAACGCCCAATAAACCCCCAAACTGAATCAAGTGGTGCATCACGGAATGAAGCATCTCGTCTCACCCAAGGTCACACGACAGGCCAGGCTCGCCCGGTGCACCGCGGATGCGCATGAGGGGCGCGGAAGATCCGTCCCCAGGGAAATAAACGCTACCAGGTCCCGAAGCCCCTGCCAGGGAGGCCTGGGCGGGCGAACACCAGAGCAGCAGGCAATCGCCTGGCCCGTCAACTCCCACCTCGCCGCGGTCCCGGCTCCGCGCGCCGCCCCCGCGCGGGGCTCGGCCCGAGCTCTGCCGCCTCCACCGGCTGGGGCTCCCCCGGCGGCCAGTGCCGCTGGCCTTTGACGGGGCGGCGGCGGCGGGACCGGCTCCAACAGGGGCCGCGGGGAGCGACTGGCGCCGCACACGGAAGAGGACGGCGAAGGTCACCGCCGCGAGGGTGTCCCGGGCGGCGGCGCCGTTACCTGGGGGTTGTAGGCGGCGGACGCCGCTGCCCCGACCAGCCTCTGCGTGAAGCTGTTGAACTTGTAATACATGGTGCGGGCCACCGGCACGCGCGCTCCCCACGGCCGACCGGCTGCGACGCCGCACTCCGAAGGACCCCGGCTTGGCTCCTTGCGACGCGTTAGCGGGCAAGGGCCAGCCGGCTTGCGGGTCCCCCCACGAACGCCTGCGAACGGTGAGCGCGGGAAGCCGACAGAGAAGTGGGGTAAAAAAAAGGATCTGACGAACTACACGAGCGATTACTAAAGCAGGGAGAGCACCTCTCTTCCTCGAATGCCTGCCGCTCCTAAAGCGAGGCTGGCGGCAATTTTCAGTCAGGCGAAGAGCCAGGCCGCCGAGCCGTAGTGCGCGTGCGCATCCCTGTCCGCCGAAGGGCAACGGCAGCGGGGTGCAGGCGGGTGCCGGGCGGTGTGGAGGGGCGGGGTTGTCGCCAGCCAATCAGCTCAAGCGAGAGGCGAGGCCTCGCCCCCCACGCGGCGGGAAGTTGCAGGGGCAGCTTGCCCGCCCTGCCCTGCCAGTTGCGCGTGGGTAGCGGGTGCTGCGCGGGTGAAACGGGGCTCGTGGGCCTGGTGTGGTGCGGGGCTCCCGCCTTCCCTCGGTCCGCCGCCTTGGGCCTGCGGGCTGTACGCCTTCCGCTACTCGGCTCGGGGTGTTCGGAATCCGAGGCGGCGCTGGCGGCTTGTTTTGAAGTGTGCGTTTTGGGATACAAGTTGAGAAAGGGCAGCAGCGGTTTTGTTCACCGGGAACTTCATCTCTGTGTCTGCACGCTATCAAGTGATTCCCTTCTCTCTCCCACCCTCTCTCGAAAACACCTGAAATCTAACTTCCTTCATAAAATAAGGCTTTCGGTAAATGAGATTGACATTATGAGGTAGGGGAGTGTGATGTGATGCTGCTTTCTCTCGTGAATTTTATCTTCCTGAGACGTCCAGCAGCTCTGAGGCTAAAGGTACAACGTGGTAGGGTTCTGCCATACTTGCAGCTCAAGGGTCAGCAGGTGTTGAGTGGCTTCTGTGCATGCCTTGGGTCATAGGCAGTTGCCAGCTGAGATGCTCCTGTTAGTAATGTAGAGCATCGTGCCCTTAGCAGAATCTGACAGTGCAAGTTCATCATTTGAGTTCACCTTGTGTATTGCCTGCTGGTGGTTGAGATTAAACGTACCGAGGCTGTATTAAAAAAGGTTCATGTTTTGGTAATGTTTAATCATTAGTGATCCGCACCATTTAGAGTATTGCCCATTGGGAGTCCCACATACAGTTTTGCAGATACACTTGCTTTGAATGCATCTGTGGTCATGCTGTGAGTGAAAACTATTAAAATGTACTTTCCTCATAAACTGGGGGATTATCTATTAATAGGAGATGTTTTAGAAAGTAAAATACCCATATAAAAATAGGTATGAAATGATTTCTTAACCCACCCGTGTAACGCCCTCTTAAAACTTCGTTTTAGAATTTGAGTTTGGTAGCAGCAAAATGGAGCCTTGAGCTTTCTTGGATTTATCCTCTTCTGAACAGGCAAGTCCTATACAGGATAACCACTGCTCGGTAACAAGGAAAGCCCCTGTGAGCCCTGTGTGTCCATTTGCTTCTGAAAGCAGGGCTATGAACCGGAAACATAGGTCCTTGCTGCACCACTTCTTATCTGTGTCTGTTGCCCTGGAGGCAGATTTTCTTTTTGGTGAGACTTCAATTCCACAGTCTCTGCTGTCCTCTCATCAGGAGTACCAGCTGGATGCTCTGTACGTGATACCCTGAGTTGATGTTCTGACTGTGTTAGGAACATTAACTGGAGAGGATCTGTTATTTGCTCAGGAAGTAGGAAATTTATGGAAATATTTTGTAAATGTTACAGGAAGAATTGTGAAATCCCTGTAGTTTTCAAGGCTAGGCAGCATTAATGAACTGGAACATATGCTGCATAATTTATGGTAGAAAAGAATGTGCTGATCAGGATTCTATTTATTTATGAGAAAACTAAACTAGAAGGTGTGTTTGTTTATGAATCAGCCTGTAATGGAGCAGAAGACTCTGAAGGTGGGGTATACATATTCTTTTAGAGTGGAATGCTGTGAATCATGGCCTAAGTTTGTGTGGTAATTGTCCTGACCTACTGAAATCCATGGGATCTGTTTTGTATTATAACTACTCTGGAACCTTCCTTGGGCATATCTGCAGATGCACTATACCTCCTCGTGTCCAGCTATTTCAGCATTTGCCAGAAGAAATAGGTATGCCTGGCCTGGCAAGCTTGTTTACTAATGTTGTTTCACATCTTGATCTTCTGCCTTCCCCCCCGCCCCCGCCACCCATATTAATACATGCCATAATCCCAGAGGAGCACAGGTTCTGTGGCAGGTCATACATAGAGGTAATGCCATTGTATAACTAAGTCTTGCTTAGTTCTTGAATGTTCTTGAATCAGGTTCCTGAAAACTCATTCAGTATTGACTGAAAGCCACAGAAAGGATAAGGTTCATATCCTGGAGCTCTGAGGGTGCTGTGAAAAATATACAAATTTATCTCTTTTTTCACTTAATCAATTTAAGTCATGAGTCTTAAAAGTAAGCTGTGAAACTTTACTGCTACAGATGTTGAAACAAAACCTGGGTGCTGTCTCTCTTGTTTTAGTTCACAAAATTGAAGATAGGGAATTGTTTATCTTGCAGGAGAGATGCATGGGAGGAAGACATGAATAAAATTACAGTTACAAGTGAAGCCTCTGCTATTGTTCTTGAAACACAGGGGCATTCTGTGAAAAGGGAAGTAAAATCAGAATACCATAAAGTCTTTCCTTTAAAGGAAGAAACTTGGTTTTGCCTTAGGCTTTTGGTCCATCTTTTGCTTTAGTGTCTAGATTTTTGCCAAGACTGCTTTGCTTATCAGACTTTCTGACATAATGGGTAATTAGACTGTAAAACTTACTGCTGTAGTAGGAAGTAATTGGAGCAAAATGAGGCCACTCACCCTAGTAGGGTTCAAAGAAATACTGAGCATCTTTGTGGACCATAAAATCATGTATAGTTAATGCAAACAGTGTGTCCTGGAAGGAAAAGACTTCCTGCATTGAACTTCTAAGGTGACCTCTGACTTCCAGACACTGACGCTACACTGGGACTGGCAGTTTTACATCTGGTCTGTCAGGGACTGTATTTCTTCATCTGTGGTGTAGTATTGGCAGCAGCTAAAGACAATACTGTCCTACAAGCTACACTGGACTTTAATCTATTCCGTTTTCCAGATTTTTAAGGTGACTGGTTTCATATATGTTAGTTTATCATGGCTCTTTCTTGGAATAGCACTAAGATTACACTTCAAGATGAGTACATTTCTGGGAGTGAATGAAAGAATCAGAGTACTTCGAGCTTATTCTTCTTGGTTGTTTGGTTTGGGGTTTTTTTGTGGCTGTTGTGATTTTTGTGTATTTATTTTCTTTTTAAGGACAAAATAAATAAAAACCCCAAGACCCTATTCTGTTGCTTAATGAACAAAACCTTCATATGCTGATCATTATTTCAGCACAGATGTCTGTAACTCGAATTCTGTGAATCTGCCCATGCAGCTCAGTTCTTGAATTGCTGAGAACAACTGTGTGGGTGGATTTAGAACATGAAATTGCTCTGTGCACTTACGTTTTGTTTATGCAGTACTCATTTTTAAGAGTACTAGATTGGATTTGCTTAATATTTGCTTTTCGTGTGTGCGTGTGTACAAAATATATGCAAACCCCTAAACTACAACATGGTCACCAAGCATAAACTCTATTAATGGAAGAGACTGTGACATTATAAACATGTTCCATTTGAATCATGTTATCAACCAAAAGAGGTAAGTCCATGCACAGAAAAAGCTGGTAGTTACTTCTAAAACCTGGACCTGAATGTACTGGTGCTTTGTTGCCCATATGTACTGAATACAGCACAGATGACTCTTGGAAATAGACTACTGAAAATTAAGAAAAATATTTTTTTTATTTTAAACATATTCATACAGTTACAATATGTCTTTCTTCTAACAAAATTCTCGCTTTTTTTTTTCTGAGGGAGATGGCATTGAAGAGGTGGACATTTCTATACGCCCTGTGAATTTAGAAATAATTCCATATTTCACTTCTGTTTCATGGGCACTTTTTTGTCTTGACGTAAGGCTTCTACATGTGAAATACTTGATAGCTATAATTACTTAACAGCAATAGAAATTCTGGCAATAATGGCATTGTTTTTACTGTAGTATGATGGGGATCAGGAATCTTTTTAAAGGTGTTTTTAATTGGGAGTGTCTACCTCTTGTTACACATGTGTAGTATTCTTTCCAGATTCTCAGGCAGAACTCACTGGAAAAAGTAAATTAAGGAATTAAAGATTTGATAATATAATTATTGTAAATTCTTATGAATGAATAATGGTTCCAGGGCCATAAGTTATGCTTTTTATAGACAGTTTCTCTGCAGTTACCTGTGTAAAAGCAGAACGGAAATTGTGAAAGTAATCGTTTATTCTAGGTTACCAATGAAATACGCTTTTATCCTTCAGTCTTTGGATGTGAATATCATTATAGGAATGTACAGTAAGTATTGCTTTTAGTACTTTTCAGATTTGTTATCTTTGCTTTTTTTTTTTTCCCCTTTATTTTCAGAATTGCAGAAGCAAAGGTAAATTTTTCATCTGATTAATACATGAGTGTTGGCTGTCAGGGAAATCTTAGTTACTTAAAAGTCCTATTTATTCTACTTTTGAGGAAATAATCTTTAAATCCCCAGGCACTATCTCTATGGCTTATAACTCTTCTCTCTTTTGAAATGCTGTACCAGAAGTTTGGATACTTTGCCTCTTACTGTTGACTTTAATAGGAACAACTATAGCTCCAAGTTTCTGTCTGTGCACCTTCTGCTGTGACGTATTTTTTACTTTACAACCAGAAGGGAAATCTCAAGATGGCTGTACCTTATCCTTCCTGAAATTTTTCTTTAAACATTACACAGGTAGTGAAGTAATTTCCCAAACAAATGGGCAATACCTCAGGACATTGAGCCCTAAAATGTATCTGCAAGGTTTTCTGTTTTCATGCTGCTGCCGAAGTCTTTCTTCATCTCTTTCTTCTTCCTCCCTAGGCTATAAATGTTTTTCTCTCAAACAGTCAACAGTCCACAGCAGAAGTTCATTTTTCTCAGATATGTTGTAGATACTGGGAGGACGATGCATTGTCCTTTTATTTAATTTCTTCTTGCCAGCATTTTCATATGCAAAGCCACGGACAGGGGTCCAGAGACAACCACATCCTTAGTGTAGTATGTAACAAACTTTCGTGAATAAGGCAAGAAGACTTATAGACAAAAAAACCTTCCTCTGTGTATGTGTTAGCAGAAATGTTCTGTACATTTGTATAGTGATGGGCCAAAGAAACATCCTATGCACTGTTTCTCAGTATGAACAACTAAAATAAAATTTTGGAAATTCATGGGGCAATTTATGTCAGGTGGCTTGACTTATATACCTAAGGCTTTTGTTTTCTTGGTCCAGCACCCACTTGTTAGTCATTCATACTTAATATTAGGTATTATCAGTCACATTTCAGAACCTCAGTACAGCTGTGTTTGGCCTTAATTTACTCTTTCTCAGAATTGACACTGGCCTCTATCTAACAGTTCCTTGGAGAAGGCAATGGTCAATGAACACGCAGGATTGCCAACACCAGCTGTTCAAAAAATCCTAAGTTTTGTTTTAAAAATTTGTCGGTTTACTCATGTTTTAGCATGTGATCATGGTTTACCACTTCTCTCTCACACCCTAGGATATATAAGGAACATGAATAGCCTCATTTCACTTAATGACTTTTTGTAATGATTATCATAGGTAATAAATTTCAAAAGTTGGAAACTTCTGTTCAAATTAAAACAGTTATAAAAATTATGAAAAAATTATAAATGGTCTGTTAGAGCTCCACCCACCATGACCTATAGGTACATGCTGAGGCTGTCCTGGTTGATAGAGTGCATTAAATCCATGCTGTTCAGGACAAAGAAACAAGAGTAACAGCAATTCTTCCACCAGAGGATCATTGCTAATAATTCTTAAGGTGGTGCTTCAAGTAGCAACACTTTACATCTAAGCATCCTTGTGAGAGCACTAGGCAGGTCTTTTAGAATCTTTTGGTTGTGTTTTAGCTAAGGATATACCTAGGATGGAGAGCCAAAGAGTCATCTCCCAGCTTACTCCTGGACACAGTTTTCCATGGGAAGGAAAGTACTGCAGCCGTTGGCTGAGTCTCTAGACTGAGTGATTAGGAAACTAGGACAATGCAGTGCACCATGGCCACTCAGCCAAGATGCAGTCCAAGAAAAGCCTGGACCTGACGTTCCAGTGAAATTTCTGTGTGGATCCACAAAGGTTGAAAGGAACAAATCTCCAATATATTACAAAGGAGAAACTGAAATACAAGGAGCAAAAAGAGAGCTTGCCTCCAGCTGTACTGAATTGGGAAACAATCAGAAATAGGCTTTTGAAGTGAACCTCCAAGATATACCTGTGCTTTGGTTTGTATTGCTGAGCAGCCTTGCAGCCCACAGATGGGATATCTCTTTGGATGAAGCTGGACTTTCCTGATCAACTGTAAGGTGCGCTTAAGGAACACACCTAACGTGCTCCAGTTGCTAATGAGCATTCAGAAAATAGGAGCAGACTAGAACTAGTATGAAGTAACACCCCCCCCCCCCCCCACCCCCCCCCCCCCTCCCACCCCGCCCCCGGCCGCCCCAGCCCCCCCCGGCCGGCCGTCCCGCTTCTTCTTCTTGTGTCGCGCCCTGTCC
>WUAM01000287.1:57533945-57555515 GCA_024336885.1 Actenoides hombroni | reverse complement strand
AGCGCAGCGAAAAAAAGAAAGAGAGAACTAAATAGACAGAAAACAACCCCCCCCCCCCCCCCCCCCCCCCCGAATTTTGTGTGATGTGGGTGTCGGGTCCTCAGCACCAGCTGTTTGATTCTGCACGTTGTTTCTCTTGTCTCCACTGCTTCCCACAGTAGGCACAACCAGGTAAATTGTGGAAGATAGGATGTGAGGATGGATTTTCTAGATCCTAATGCTTGCCTAGAGTGTCATTCACAGCTACTACCTCTAAGGCCTTCTTTCAAGTACCGCCATGTGATAAAGCCATTTACAGCTGGCTGAACTCTGACTATACTTACTGAGAAGGCCTAGCTTTGCCCAGATTATTTGTCAGCAAGCTGTATTCTAAGAGGTTTCTGTTTGGCTGATTAAGAAAAAAAACAAGCATACTTACATGTAGTAATACTAATGTCAACTGTCTGATTACTTGAGAAATCTTTCTCATAGAAAATATTTTTGTTTTATAAATTATTTAGCACATAAAGGTAACATAATAAAAATAGATTGCTGCCATGAGTTTGGTGTCTCCTGCATTGCAAATAATGCATAATTTTGACTACATTTATTTCTGAGGACTGTATTCTTCCAGCAGCAGGAACCATTACCCTGTGATGCCTTTACAACTGACAGTTTCCTAATTATCTTTTCTGCAGCATCCTGTAGTCTAACTGGCATTCTATGAGCATGTAACTATTATGGTCTTGTCTTTTCATGTGGTAGTGTAACTCAGGTCTGTTTCAGGAAGTCTGGCAGGTTTTTTGATGCATTTCCTCTTTGTCTTGCTGTATTATAAATTTTATTTTCTTTTTTCCTTTTAAAATACACTGTCAGCTGTTTTATATCTGTCTGTGTTTTCTTACTGTCATCAGAATAGGGACACTGTAAAACTGGGATAACAAGCAGATGAAAAAACTATCTACCTCCTTACCACAGTGTTTCCCTGCACAGGAGAAAGAAGTTCAGAAGATTAGGTAACAGTGTGGGAGAACAGTGATGAAGTCCGGGCTGAGAGGAAGAGGGAAGCTCGGTAGCAGCTCTGCAGAAGAGGACTGAAGTGTGCTGGAGTGAGTGGAGTAACAGCAGGGAAAGCTGAGAGGAACTGTTCCTGAGCCAAGTCCTTGCACACATGAAAGGTTGGATAGTTGCAGAAATAGGGAGCCCTCCAAGTAAACGCTGCCTGCAACATCTGCCTCTGCATTGTGTAGGAACTTTTCTTTGGCAGAGCATGCATGGCCTTACAAAGCCTATAGTTAGATTGGGGTTCTGTGCTTTGCATCTCTATTTCTAGTTTCTTTCCAAGCAGGAGATACCTGTGTGACTGCGGGTATGTGTACGTGGCTAGAAGCAGTCGGATTCAGTTGGTGGCCACACTTAACATCTGAGTAAAAATTCTTGTTGAAAACATGTCTTTTGACAACGTCCTCCTTCCTAAAGATTTTTCACAGTAAATTTTATTGAACCGTATCTGGCTCCCATGTCTTGTGTAGGTTCTGTGATGCCAGTTTCTAACAGGGAGTTTCATTTGGCTCAATGTATAGGAGCCTGGGCTTTTTTAGTGGGAAAATCTGAGTTCTGTTTCCCCATGGAGTATCAGAGCTTGCAGTACCATGGGAAACATTTCCCAAATGCTATTAGAAAGATTTTACTTAGGGTCCCATATGTTTTCAATGTAATCTAAGAGCTGACTTCGATTCACACACATATCAGTTTGAACTTTGGAACAATACCTCCTTGTGTTCCCTTTTGTTCCTTTTTGGGTGATTGCAGCCTTGAAGCTTAAAAGAATTTCTTCAAGATGGTTAAAAAAAAATAGAAATCCTAGAACATGACTTGTGTATTGGGTAGAGGAGGAGGAAATAAGGTCTATTAGAGAGTTTATGGATTATTTATGACTACTGGTAAATAACTGCAGGTTTCTACAATGGACTTACACAATTTTCTCTCTGAACTGTAAGATTCAAACTGAACATCTTTTGATTCAGGAGATCTGTATCTCTCCTTTGAGCAGTGAAAATGCTTAACCAAGTACTGCAGTGCTTATCTTCATGCTCTAGTCTCCAAGGCAATTTATGGTGTTTTAGCTGAGATTTTGTTTCATTCTCTTTTTAACAGCAAAATAGTAAGTATTGTTTGTCGTATATCCTACCTTAAAATAGAAGGAGAAAATGGATGTAGATGTGGCCTGGGAGCCCAAGTTGTAGGGCTGAACACAGCAGCATTTGCTGCACGTTACTGTTACTGTGCCTTGGAGTACGAGGAGTTTGCTGATACAGTGCTTACCGCAACTTCAGCCTGTGTAAAAGCAGCAAAAGGTTGTGTTAAGTGCACCAGCTATTATGATTAAAGGTGAGGTTAGAGACCCTCCATGCTGAGATGACACATTTTTGTGGAAGTTTCCAGCAGTCATCTCTGAAAGGAAAGGATGTGGATTTTGGGGAGTTTTTAAGCTTTTGTGTGTATTTTGAGTTGTAACCTTCGGTTCCTGGATCCCCTTACTGTGGATGCCTTATGCTTTTTCATTAGCACATGACGGGAATGGAAGTGATTGTTGAATGGGATGAGACAGTGCCAGATTTTCTCTTACTCTCCTGACCAGAGAGACTGTGTCTGCAAGCAGACACATTCAAAAAACATTTAGAGGGAAATAGTAAATCACAAATGTTGACAATGCAAGTTATTGTCACAGTGTGTAGCCCAAAGAAATGGGTGAAGCTTTTCTTTTCAGCAAAGTAGGCAGTTGTCAGTAGGGTTACACGTGCCAGGGATTAGTGGGCTAGGGAACTGCATTTTAGCACAGTTCCTCAGGGGGCAAGATGCTCCATTTATAGAAGTCTGTACCTATAGAAATGACAGTAGGACAGAAAAAAATCAGGCAGGATGGGATGGCAGACAGTGGCCTGGCACTGCAATTTCAAAAATATTTGGTGCCAGCCCAGAAGCCTGCCGGTGTGACTCATAGCAGAAAGAAAATGGGGCAGCTAGGAAATGGGTAAAAAATGAAGAGGAAAGGAGTTGGATGGAAAAAGTCTGGCAAAGGTTGAAACCAGATGTGTTTGCAGGGAGGGTATGGCAGGACAGCAGCAGTGATGGGAAAGAGGACTGAATAGCACAGCAAAGTTCTATTGTGTTTAATGTCCAAGAGTTATCTGCATTATAGGTTTTTAGTTTCTGGTGAGTCACTTAGAAAGGATTTCATTACTGTCTCAGAGCCTTTTGCTTTGCTGGATTTAGTATTTTTAGTCTCTTCCTATCCCTCTACCCAATTTCCTTTTTTTCTTAGTCTTCCCCCTGCTTTCTGCAATGTTCTTTCCGTTTGTATGACAATCCTGGACTGTAAGCAGGGATAAATCCCTACAGCAGGGAACATAAAAGTAATAATGCCTTTTACAGATCTCAAACTGGGGTCTTTAGTAACAGAGTGAAAGCCTACCAGTTCCCAGGGCTGTTTGTTGCTTCTAGCATGACTCTGTTACATGCTGGTGGAAGTGGACCAGCCAGTGGAAACGTACTGTCCAAACCTGGCCAGCTTGCTTTACAGTTTCTTGGTAGAAGCATCAATTTAGAATTATCAACCAAAAAGTACAAATCTGTAACTCTGACATCCCACTGGCAGTTCAGCTGTCAGGTCCACTCTCCTGTTGGCAGGAGTAGGTGGCCAAAGGCAGACAAGTGATCTTTATTGCAAAGTTGCAAGCAGCTTTGAATGGGCTGCGAGATGCCAGGATAGGACTGTAGATGAAGGGGTGGGATGTAGAAGATTTAGGCTATTTTGTATTGCTTTGTAAAAGCTTTGATTTGCATGACTGTTTCTTTCCATTATATATGACATATATTGTGGGGGAGGAGAGAACTTATCCTACACTGAGACAGAGAAATGTATGGATATTTATTCTCACTATCTAATCTGGAGTTGAACTGCATTTCAGATGCGAATGGGACAATCTGTATGAAGAGAAGGCAAAGGTAACAGCAGCCTCAGTCCCTGGATGTTAATGTTTAACCTTAACGCTCCTTGAGTGAGGATCAGGTGGAAGGAGAAAGAGAAAGGTCTAAGAAAACAAGATAGAAATGCTGAAGATAGAGTCTGCTATAAAGAGGAAAGCAGATGAGCTTCATGGTCCTTGGTCTTGTGTTGACGGTAACCTGGCATTTGTATCCAAGACTTTGCCTTCCATAACACAGATGGCAAAATCCATCTTAGCTAACTTTATTTGCTGCAGGTTGCCTGAATCCTTTGAAGAAGATTCTTCTCTTCAGACAGGTTTTTAAGTCTTTTAAGTCAATGGAGACCAAAAAGCTGCTGTGACCTATAGGCTCAGTTTATAGCAAAGGATCTAACAGGTATAGCCAAAAAGACAGTGCACACAAAGGCAGGGATACTCAAGGAATTCATAGAAACTTGAAGGTTATAATCAAGAATCTCTGGCAGGAACACACACTTTTATATTTGTATTTATTTTTTTTTTTATTGAAGTGATTTTGTTACTGATGCTTTTCAGTGGGCCTCTGCATCACTATACTTAGTATGCTACCGGGATTGTTCTTTTTTACATGGCATCAAGGACTCAAGATGCTATTCTAATAAATGGCCCTAATTTTACTCATTCATAGCAAGCATCCCATCAAATGACATCAAGTTCAAATATTCAACCCTAACAACAAAAGTCATGGTTAGAGGCTGTGCTGTCTTGGCATAGCCAGTGCAGCTTACAATGCCTTTAGTGATGTACAAAAGGCTGCCTTCCAAGTGCTCCATTCTCTGGGAGCCTCTCTAAATTGAAGAGGAAAAAAAAAATTATTGTATTAGAACACTTAGTACTTAAAAGTATATCAGGCCCAATAGACAAGCCTACACTCATGCTACAGAGAAATGCCATGTTGTTTGCTTGTACTGTTGTCTGCATACAGTTTTTGATTTATTTTTCGGTCTCGGATTACATTTTTTTGGCTAACAGCGTTGCAGTTTTGACCCATGGTTGTAGTGCACTTAGTACAACAGAAGCCTGGTCCTCAGTGTAGTTCCTAGCTGCTACTTAAATATTGGTAAAAGAGCAGTGAAAAGAAACACAAAAAAACAAAGTGGAGAACTTCTGGGATACAAGGGAAAGAATTCCAATTTTGAACTTCTATATTTCCTAGATTTTAATGAACCTCTTTACTGTTTTCTTTTTAAAATTCTTATGGCAAAAAATGTGTTAAATGTTTCCTGAGACAGCAAGAATTGATCTTATTTTGGGGAGTTCTGTGTATTTACAGTTGCATCTCAGATTGCTAGGAGGTGTAAGTGCTGAGCATATCTGTAAAATAATAACAGTGTTAAAATATTAAAAGCCCCTTCTGCTTCCAAAGTATTTTAGAAGTTCTTTTCTAAAACCACTTCTAAAATATATGACTCTGTGAACACCTGTTTCATTTCTTCACTGATTGATTTTATGTAAAACTTCTAAAACTAATAAATAAAATATGAGAAGTAAAAATGCTCATGATTTCTAAACGAAGTCTGTTCATTTTCATAATAATGCAGTGGGCTGGTGCCAGAATAGTTCATAATTCAGAGATCTCTTAAAATATTCAAACTTTTTCTAAAAGAACATTAGTTGTGATTATTTTTGGAATTACTTTTGAAATGGCTTCATTTAAAGAATCATCAGAGTATCTCAGATCCTTTCATAATAACACAGGCATTGCATTGGTTAAACTTCTGGTTGTTTTGAAATTCCAGAATGAATGCTATGTTGATGTTTGGGGATTTTTTTTAATATAAATCCTTTTCAGTGAAGTTGAAGCCAAATTAAATCCATTTTTTTTTCAGATTTATTCTTATAAATAATCCCTGAGGAATAATGTATGTGTTACACAGCTGCTTTTTCATTTTGTTTTGACAGTCATGTTGTCCATAATTATATATTCGGTTGCTGAAGAATAACCCTGTGTAGGTTTAACTTTATTTTTTTGTCTCAGACTAATTTCTGGATCAAATAATCAAATTTTCTATTGAGTGAAACTCCTAGGTTCTAAATGGCAGACTTCTCAGTAGCCAAAAATTGTTGAAGGAAAAATGTTTTTGCTGAGGTATAATGCTAATATGAATAGTCACATAATACAGTTGTTAAAAAGAACACTATTTTATAAACATTTGTGTTTTGACCAGTAGTTTGTGAAGTATAACAAGACCACGAAATTTTATTACGTGATTTTATGCATCTAACTGTATTCACATCAAAAAACCACATTTTTTACCTTCTCAAATTATAGTATACATTTTTCTTTACAGATAAGCAAACAATATATAAAATTAATGTTCTATAAAATTATAAACCTTTGCATTCGTAAAGAATAAACGAGTCTACAATGTGCAGTTGCAAACATTCACATTTTATTAATTTAACCAGAGATTTATACTCTTCTTCTGTGGCTTTTAAATATTTTGCCAAGCAGCTTGTGAGTCTTGGTTGTTCACTGTGCAGCCTTCTTGATGCTTAACCTTTCCTGTCAATCTGCAAAAGATACTCCCTGCTTTGTGTTGCACTTCAGAGGCCATACGTCATATTAATTTTTCACTATGAAACCAGCATTGTGTCATTTCTTCCATATGGGCTGTTGCAGCTCTTCAGTTAGTGTGAACTGTTACAGCTCTAGCAAAGCTGGAAGACCTTTCTAAGTCTACTTATTTTACACCAGGATCTGTTTTATGTAGCGAGTTTAACTAACATCACATATGCTGACCTGCATGTTTGCTTTTACAAACATGTAACACAAAATGAAAGTAAATTTCCTTTTTTAAAATCATAGTGGAAAAAAACCCAAACCCATGATATACTCTTTTTTGCTATACATAGCTTAATTTTCCAGCAAATGTCTCCTTAGAAGCTCATTTGAAAGGATAATTCTAAAATTTTCAAGGTACTTCAAATGATCAAACTTTAATCTGTAGTTTTATCCTGAACCTCCTAGGTGCAAGAAAATTCAGAGGACAGAAGACCTTGTTCGTTGTGCTGGTTCCCAGGAAACTGGCTGGTTTGGCTGCTGAATTTAGCTGGCTGGTGTATGCATATGACCACTTCCTGGCAGACATTCAGATCTGGAAAGATTTTTTTGTAGTTGTTACTCAGAGGGGAAGAGACAAGTATTTTGAACCCATAAAGACATCAGTTTTATTTTGGAAACATGAAGGTTGAATGCTACAAAAGCTGAATACTGATTCCTTTATGGGCACAAATTGCATACATGATATGAAAACCCAGTACCTTTTCCTTTAAATGCATGGGTATCAAGATATAAATCTTACATTAACAGGGTTTTTATCTTCCTTAAACTTGCTGCTATGTACAGTAGGATAAACCATTGTACAGTAAAATCTGTGATACTCATTTTAAATGGCTGATCCCTATTCTGATAAAACTGTTTAAAACCATCAGTCAATCAAAGGTTGTTTTGGTTGGTTTTTTGTTGTTGTTTTTTCGTGGGTATTCATCAAGACAACGTTGTTTCCAAATTTCACATCAAGGGAAGTGATAATCCTCCATTCTATGTGATTTTTGGGGTGGTGCTTCACATAGACCTGTAGAAGGACAGTGTACCCTAGACAGCTTTACATTCCAGTGATTTCATTAATGATCAACTGCTTTTAAGTGGCATTCAGTATCTTGAAGGATTGCAGCTAATATATAGTCCCCAATAGGTCCATCCTAAGGATTGAACCTAGTATATAATGTATGATCAAAACATACAATGGCAGTTCAAAACTCATTGGCATTGGTTTTAGTTTAAGATAAACATAAAGGCTGGATCACAATTATATGTCTTCATTTATCCCCAGTTTTATTATATTTGTATTTCATCTACTTTGTTCCAAATGTAAATATTTCGGGTATTGAAAGAGGTACTGCCCATGAAGAATTTTATTCTATAGGGTTCAAACTGGCAATGACTAGACATGAGCCAACTTGTCTTCACTAGACTTTGAAATGCTGTATTTCAAAATAGAGCACTGCACCCCATGTCTGCATAAAACATTGTCTCCAGTAAACTTACAGTAAAACAATTTCATCTTTTTTAAAGTATGCTTATTTTTGACTATATATGTAATTCAGGTTTTTTTCAAGTTTCACTAAAAAAACACTGGTCCATTGAAAATAAGATGACATCTATTATTAGAAGTCAGGAACCCTATTTATTTACTATAAATTCTGGTTTAAGACTACTGTTGATGTCACATTACTTCAACTTGTTTCTTCAACTGGTTTCTAAGGAAACTAAAGTCTACACACTGATAAGCATACAATAATAAAAAAGCCCCACCCCAATATCTCTCCTTAGTGGGCTTATATAGAGCAATTTCAAAATATTTTATTATAACTCAAATTTAAAAATACATTAGGTCATTCTGTTCACATTTTGCCACATAAAAAGTGAACATAAACTGTTCAAAAGAAAAAAAAGTATGACTTAAAATAACCTCCACAGACCTACTCCTTTACACAATCATTTTCATGAGATAATTTTTTTACACTGGGAAATGATTCTTTAGCTGGAAAAGGGTTTATAAATGATCAAATATTTTGCTTGTATGCCACATATAGCCTGGATATTTGTAAACTTCTAGTCCTCAACTGCTTATTCAAATGATTCATGGTGCAGATGGTATTCACAAGTTATAATGTGCACTAATTTATACTTTTTCCTTTGTATGGTCATCTAAAGATTAGATTTATAGGTAGTGCTGAAATGCATTTTATTTTGTCTTGGAAGTCAAGATGGCAAGATACTTTAAAGTATATTCTCATTCTGTCTGGATTTCAAATTATTGTCATTGTGATGATGGTTTGGGCGTTTTGTGGGAGGAGGTTTGTATCTCAGAGTATTGGTTTGGTTAAATGCAATACATGGACAAAAGATGAGGAAAGTTTTATGAAAAACAGTATTTTTCCCAAGTGTTAAAAAAAGCATGTAAAAATCTGTAGGACTAAGTTCTTACGTGTTTTGGTTTTTTTAAACCTATTTTTAACGGGGAAAAAAAATAGAAGCAGAATAAAAAAATAGTGATTTTTCTCCTTGAAAAGGGTTTTAATACTGTCAAACTTTTCATTAGAAGATGAAAATGTCATTTTCTTCAACAGCTGTGCTTGGATTAAAGTCTGAAATTTCAGTTTTGTCAAGGAGGAATTTTTTTGTGAGGAGAAAAAAAAAAACAAACCCAAAAAACATTTCAACTGACTATAATATATAATATATGCAGGATATATATAGGTACACATGCAGGAATACAGAGCCAGCATCTTTGCTAGTGTAAAACATCTAAGTGTCTCTGAAGTCACAACTTGCCTAACTAGTATCAGCTGTGAATCTCACCTAAGAATGAAATTTTTGCTTATCTCATGTTCACCTCTCTGTGGAATGCTGGAGCTATTTTTCTGAACAACATGATTCTGCTATAAAAGGCATAGTACAGGGAACTACAGAGCTAACTTTCTGAACACCAGAACGTGCCAGTGGCAAGAAACGGAGTTATGGCTGTAATGTTACTTAATGTAGTTTTAAAAAACTATTGAAGGAAAAGTCAAGCTCGTCTGTAAGAAGGCTACTAAAATTCTTTTCAGGTCTTCAGATAATTCATGTTTGCAATGTATCTTTTTAAGTCTACTTAAGCTAAGACCACTTCAAAATGATAATGAATTTTTCTGGTTTCAGGGTAGAGCCTTCAATGTACTGGTTACTGACTACTGTGGTACTTTTATTTGATGGAGCAATTCCAGAGGTGTGTTTTCTAGGTGGTACTCATTTTACTTCTAAAGCTTGTAACAAATACGTATATAAAATATGCTTCTACAGCACAGTAATAGTAAATGCAGTATTTTCAGGCAAGCGCACCAAATTCAACTATGCGGATGACTCTGAACTTCCATGTTTGTACGAAAGCTCCCTGTTGATGTTTTCTGGTACCCAAATTTGTAAAGCTGTACCTTGATGTGTTTTAGTATCTAACTGCACATTTCTACGTAAGCAGCCTTTCAGAATTATGCTAAACGATGCTATTAAGCAGTACTACACAAGAAATGTAGTGAACAATATTTCAGAACCTAACTTGATTCTTTTTATTTTCTGGTTACATTGGAGAATGTATCATTTTGCCAAGTGCAACTCACGCTTCTGTGTTTTACTTTCTTTGGTATGCTCTGGACAGTTGTTTTTTAAACTTCCATTAAAGTAAGGTGTATCCTTCAGTAAGGATTGCAGAATTTAAAGATGATGGAGTCTCATCTGACAGGGAGCAGCTACTCTTGTTTTCCAGTGCCTTCTCCAGACTGTGTCAAGTGATGGAATCTTATAATTTGTCTTAGAGAACTTTCACTATGATATATTTGTTTAATTAAACGGAGGGGATGGAAATCTATTCTTATGAGTATGTAACTGCAGGTGTATGGATTTGAACTGAATGTAGGTACAGTTTGGTTAGCTTCCCCACTAAGCCACCAGAAAATATATTTATCAATGCCTCACTTTTTCTGCCGATCTTTATGAAGTGTAACACTTGCTTCCACTAACGATTTGGTTACAGAGAACAAATTAATTGTGGCTAAGGAAGTCCTTGCTACAGCATTCAGAGATGCATTTCTTGCACTTCTCTGAATTACCAAATTCAGAGCAATGACACTGACTTCACTGGTTTTACAGAAGATATGTGTGCTTCATCAAAGATCAGAATCAGGCCTCAAGACATTTTGCCCTACAGACCTATATTCTTCACCTTTCCTGACTTACAGAACCAGCTCTACTCTGTTGCAAAGCTCAAAAGTAGCAATGATTCTCCTTCAGTATCTAATTCGGTTGTCCAAGTTAAAAACAGAGACACTTCAGGCAAGAAGTTATCAATGCCTCTATTGAGCATTCAGATACTGAAATTTCTAAAGAACTTCTGCTACACATTGCTTAGAATGGTATAGGATATAATTACGGGAATGACATTTAAGCCTATTTTTTGTTTTGCTTTTGTGTGGAAAGGCAAACTGAAGACCAGACTGGTCTGGTTGAAGACTTCTGAGTTCTCTCTTGTTAATTTTGTTCTCTCAAATTTGAAACATCACCCACTCTCCCTGCAAGGTGCCCAAGGCAGATGGCCATCCTTCCTGTCTGAATGGTGACGGGTTTTCTGCAGGCTGGCGAGAATGTTGTTCCATAGGGCCATCCAGTCAAGGAGGACATGCGAAGGGACCTTCCACCATTCTCTTCTAAGACAAAGCTTAGCAAGTAACTACAACAGAATGCAAGTTTGGTCAATTTAAGAATTCAGCAGAGAGGCTTCTACTGTACCTAGCGGATCGGAACTTAAGCTCATGGTAACATTGCACAAAGCTGTGATAAATGAAAGTGATCGGCAAGGCCAATAAAACGATACCACTAACCACACAAATTCCTCCAAGAATCCTTCCTGGTACAGTGATGGGACACATGTCACCATAACCAACCGTGGTCATCGAGATGATCACCCACCAGCAAGCAGCAGGAATGCTGGCATAATCCTTATTCTTTGTTCCCAAGTCCAGCCCATTTTCAAGAAGCTGGGAAAGTGCACTGAAAATTGCCATAGCAACACAGATAAAGACAAGCAGCATCACCATCTCTCTGTAACAACGCTTCAGAGTCAGACCAAGAGTTTGAAGGCCAATGAAATGACGAGCCAGTTTAATCACCCAAAAAATCCTCATCATTCTTAAGACCCTCAAGGTGACTCCAGCTCTCTGAAGCTGCGAATTTTCCCCTGTGAAAACTGTCATTAGAACAGAGATGTAGTAAGGAGTAATTGCCAGTAAATCAATGATGTTGAGAGGTCTTCTGACAAACTCACACTTGTTTTTGGAGACGATGAACCTCACAATGCACTCTGCAGTGAACCAGCCTATGCAGATAGCTTCAATTATCCTGTCAAAAGAAACAAAGTACAGTATTTACATTCTGTGCAAAAGCGTTAGTGAATGCTTGTTCACAAATATTACCAAACTGACACTCAGACACCTTCACAAATGACAAACAAAGCCACGCTGTTTTTATCCTATGCATGTAGCACTAGATTTCAGCAATTAACCTGAGGATCTACTGAGGAGTTGAAACTGATCATTGCTAAGAACTCACTGATCATTTCCTTTGAATTATGGATTGGTACTGGTCCTAATACTGTGTGAATATGCCTACAAAAACTGGAACCCCACAAGAAATGGTATGCAACCAATGCAAATGTATCTAGAACACCTTTTTGTTTGTTTTGACTGGGTTTTGTGTGGTTTTGTTCTTTTGTTGTTGGTGTTGGTTTTAAATCTATGAAGCCTGATCTACTTGGCAATGCCAAGGACTGTGGCTTAGTGAACTGAGCTGGTTATGAACAGCAAGGTATAGAACCAAACTGCTAAACTAAAGTGGAAGTGGAGATGAAGTAGGCAGAAATCAGCTTTTGCCTTACATAATTCATGCAAATTGGCTCTTCAGGAACCAATCTAAACCAGTCTGTATGATGTTCATCCCAAAAAGGGGCTTACCTAAAACTATCTTCAGAACTTTACATGTATTGACACTAAATACAGAGATATTTTATTTTTCATCATTGGTTAAACAAAGTCATAAGCCTGTGTCTTCCTATTTATCACTATGATCTGCATTACTGCATTTTTTCTTTTGTTTTACATTTTTTTCTTTTGTTTTAAATGTAACTCCACCTAAACTGTGTTGCAGCAAAAATGTCAAGGTAACCACAGGAATAGGCAAGATCATCTTCTTGCCAAATACAAATAATGGCCTTAAGAAATCCTTGAAGGTGATTTCAGTATGTTGTGAAACACTTTCAAGTCTCAGTGTATTGAATGAGACTTGAGAATATCTCAACTTTAAACCAGTGGAAGATAGACACAGAAGATGAAAGTGTTGGTCTACGATTTTTTTTAGTAAGTGTTGTGCATGTAGTGTCAAATCTTCTATCTGAAATTAACTCTTAAAAATTCAAACTGTGCTCACTTGTTTAATATAGGAGGGAATGGGAGCTAATCTTTGCCTCTTTCATTTATCTTTTTTCACCAACAGTTTGAGCAAAGAAAACGCCAATCACCAAAACCTTACAGATCTGAAACCAAACTGACTGTCGAGTTCAGATTTGAAAACACTACAGACAACCAGAGGTCTTTTTTGCTACTGCAGAGATCCTGACAAGGTAGTGTCTGTTAAACCTTAATGATTTGCAAGTAATAATCTGGCTGTCATTTCAAACGTAAAATTTTGCTTCCCTAACACATCTGCGTAATTTTTTACTAGTTCTGAAATCTATTGTTATTATGAAGACAATGGCCTGTTAGAAAGACAATATTCTTCTGTAACTGTTGTCATTATACTAATATACTCTATAAACTAATTTTCTTAAAAGTTTCATACACAATTTTTTATTATTATTATTAATCTCATCTTATTCATTCACTTTAGTTTTACACTAAAAAAATAGAGGAAACAGTAACAGTCAGTTGATGTAAAGTCATAAGGTACACTCCAAATCCACAGCAAATTTAAATGAACATAAATTAATTAAAGAAATAGTTATTCCCATAGAAACAGAATAATGGAAGTTGTTAAAGAAAGTGGCCTTTCTTCATAAAGGGCTTCTAAAACACTTGTTCATGTTAGACTCTTTTTCTGGAAAGACCTGTGAATTTCAAAAACAGCTGGCTCTTAAGGATTATGGGTCTTCTTAAAAATTAAGCTTTTGAAAATACTAGGGCTTCTTTTAATAATGATAGTGAGTGTAAAATGCCTCAGATGTAGATTTAATTTCTTTTAAAAAGTGCTCAGATCATACTGTCTTCTAAAGAACAGTCATGTACAGAATATTGTATGAACGTGGATTATTGTTCCTTTATGTTGAAAAAAATCAAGAAAAAAAATGTTAACAAGTAAGTTCTCTTAAATCCTTTTTATGTATGATAAGGAAATACCTAAGACTTTCCCTAGTAAAATCAGTCCAGCAGCAAGACCATGGTACTGGAGACAACAATGAAGTCTGAATGTACTTATCCATTGGTTAGTTCAAATCTCATGTAATGATTAAAAGTTGTATCTGGATAGAAAGTTGCAGCCAGGAATATTCAAGAATTAATTCTAACAGACTGTTACATTTTATCAGATTTATCTGGTAGTGCTGCCTGGATGCTATGACATGGAGCATATAAATGAAAGAGCAGTTCATAATTGTAAAGTTTTTTCACTTGGTATTTCCTCCTAATGAACTGATAATGTTGGAAAAGTGATTCCTCCATTTGGTCACAAATTAGGCAAGTTATTTCGGAGTCAAGCTTTAAGGAGGTTACGTCCTGATCATTGTGATTCAGTAGAAGTCTTCTTTATGAATCAACAGATTAAGTGGTCTGGTATAACTTTGGGAAATAGTTGTGCAAGTAAATCCATGAGATGTGATCAATCCATTGTTTTACTCTGGCAGTTCCTAGCACAAGATATACTGTGAATCAGTTACACTTCAGCAGAAAGGACTGAAGAAGCCTTTTATTGTAGAAGAGACTTGAAGAGAGCTAAGGAACATCACTGATGCAAAAATGACAAAGCAAGATCAAGACAGTGGGAGATACATTACTGCCACTCTGTTATATATTGTGCTTCCATTTCTCCATTCTACATCTATCCTCTCTCATCAAATGTACGCATCCTGCTTAGGGAAGAGGTAATGAAGAAGGCTGTCCCTTTTTTTTTTCTTTCCTGCCCCTACTACTTAGCCACCAGTGAAACATTTTTATTTTTTCCTCTTGTCACTCCCTTTTTGCCTGTGTAGATGGATTTCAGTAGTCCTGGTCAATCACATAAGAGGTAGTGTTTTGGTGAGAAAAACTAGAAAGCTCTGGCCTGTTGGGAAATCTGGAGTGCTACATGCCACATTTTCACTTTCAAATCAAGTCTCTCTCTCCTTGTAGTTGGTTTATCTTTATAGCTAGCCTTGTTAATGGATAAATAGCATCTACTGAGGAAAGCAAATAAGAACTTAACTGAGTATGAAGTTAAAGCTAAACAAAAAGCATGCACTCCGAAGACTATAAAGTTACTGTATCTTCTATAATCAATTCTTAAAATATTTGCTGCATACTCACAGAACAGGCTGCCTTTAATTCCCTATTCCTGGAATAATGCTGTATTAAAATCAATAACAATGTAATTAAATCATGAAATCTGGTAAAATGTAGTACCTGATTTATAAACTTCCATCACAGTTTCTGGTTGGGTTTTTTTTTCCCCACCATCAGTTCGTTTTTAAAATAGCTGGTATTCAAAAAGGAGAGGGGAAATTAAAAACAAACTCATGAAGTGTTTCCTTGAAGATTACCCACAAAAAATTATAAATAATTGAAAAAAATACTAAGTCCTAATTTTTATTCAGTTAAAGGTTATTTCTGCTCAAACTTACTGTTATTGTCCCAGACCTAAGCACATGACAGAGGGGTTTTCTTCTAAAATTTTAAGCCTCTTGGTACTTGAGAGTCTTTCAAAATTGCTCTAATGAGTCTTTTGTCCATAAACAGAAATTCAAGCCTTTGTGAGACTTGTTTCTGCTGTAATCCCATCACTGTTCAATTTTCTGTTCCATCTGGTAACATCCTTTTGGAATAAGCTATTTTATGTACAATGAGTTAAACCACTTCACAAATTATTTTTTTTAAATGATTTTTTCAATCACTGAAAAGACTAGTTTGTTATTACTGAAAAGGTCATATTGTGTCTTGGAATATTTCGACTAGCATTATTCTTTACCCCAGCATGCCCATTTGTGTACTTTCAATATCCTCTGGTGAGTTGGTTGAAATCTAGCCAAAATATTCGTTAGTGGCACTATTATCTATTAAGCTTGTAAATAAAACATACACATCAACAGGACACATGAGGAAAACAGATGATATGATTAAAGATAATATATGACAGGATTAAAGATTAAAGTCTGTCAGCACTGATTTGTTAAATTGTTCCTAAAGCCTATTTCAGTGTAAAGCATATTAAACATGAAAAACATCCAAGCAGTAGCCAGAATGATGAAATTCCTGCTCAAGAAGGCTCCCAGTCATTTCAGCAAATGTCTTTTTTTAAATCCTTTTCAAATCTGCAAGGCTTCTGTCTCACTGCAAGCGGTAGGGTAAGGGCCACAGAACAGCTAGTTTCCCTGCATTAAAAACCTCGCTGTCTTTTTTCCATTTGTCCCTGCTTTGGTAGCAATAATCTTTCTTGATGTACCTTGTGTGGTGGTGCCTTATGCGGGAGGCTGTAATGAGCCAGCACTCCCCAGGGCAGGGGTAAATGCCTTTCACAGCTCTCAGGGGATACCAGGATATGAAGCTTTTGAGCCCCCAGGGTCCTCAGCATCTTTTCCATGTACTTTGAACATGAGTGGCACCTAGCCCTGGTGAGTTCATTAAGGTTCTCCTGTGGGCAAGGCAGTGATACACATCTGTACTTTGCATTATCTCTATTTTTTTTTAAATTTGTAAATTCATTAGAAGAATCCATGTCCACATTTTTAACTTAGGTCTGTAGTTCCATTCTTTTAACTTCAGCCTACTATTTTAAATTAGAAAAAATCTGGTGGTGTTCACGTTAGATCTTACCCAGGAAAGAAGTTCTCTTTTTTCTTTTCCTTTTTTTTTTTTTAACAGATGTTGGATGTGAGCATTCAGGTATTCTGAAATTCCACCACTATAAAGGAATAATGATTTTTGTGTGTCTAAGATTCAAATGCAACTTTTTAAGCTGATGTTTTGCAGAGGTGAATAAAAGCCCATTGGCATCTGCTGAGAGAGGCTGTTTTGAGAAGTTACTGTATTTTTTTGCTTTTGCTTAAGAACACAGCAATCATGTAGGCTTGATAACCAAGTGATTCTTTCAATACAAATTTAATCATGATTAGTAAGTGGAAAAGGGGCAACAGTCTCTGCCTTGAGCTAACAAGCTACTCATATTTAGCATTAGAAAAGTAGTTTACAGGCAGGTAGCTAGAACTGTGCTGGCAGTTAAGTCAAGAAGCTTCAAATGACTTCCTATTACAGGCTTGAGAAGCTCTCCTCAAAAGATTATGCTTTCCAATCAGTGTATGGACGGGTCCCTGATCAGAGACTCGCAGTATGCATCTGTTGCCACAGTTCAGAGGAGAGCAAAGATGACTTGAAATTGCCGGAAGCAACAGAAGGGGAGACAGGTGTCCCTGCTGTCTGCTCCTAAACTGTGCAAATCTGATGCAAATCTTTAGCTCTGATAAGTGAAACGTGCCAAAGCAAAGAAGAGAGCAGAAATCTTAAAATGCAAGGAATTTACTAACTCATTCCTCATCTTGAGAATGGACCTGGGGAAAGCAACCCCTCTGCAGATCAGTGAATTATACTGTCAAGTCTCTGTAAGATCTGTGAAATTCAGTGGTCAGACTCCCCATCCTTCTCTCCTTAAAAAGACTTAATCATTGAGTTGCCCTCTAAAGGATGTTACTCCAGGGGATCAGGAATAGCTGTAGACTCTCCACTCTTGAAGAGTGTGGTCACCATGAAAAGTCACAACATAATGATTTCTGAGAAGAGTTTGGTGGACTCAGTTCCTTTTCTGGTGAAGAGGTATTCATACATGAAAAATAAACACAGCTGGTATTAGCTGGCAGCCACAGTAACCCACTCTGCAAACTTCATTAAAGAGGCTGATTTTGTAAATTTCAGAGTTAGTGACCCCACTCCTTCTAAAGATGATGCCCAAGTAAGCTAGAGACACACTGCTAGAGCTGTTTTCACTACGACTGCCCAAAGCAATTCTGGGGATGGTTACCACAGTTCAGCCACAGAAATTATCCATATGAACTGTAACGTAGTATCAAGGGAAGGACAGGATTTTTTATTAGCAAGCATTTGAGAGGCTAAAAATACCAAAGTTGCTGAATTTCATGAGATAGTTCTCACCTCTTCTAAGCAGTGGCTTACGCTGATCTGAAGTTGGTTACATCCAAAATCTACAGCCTAAGGACTTCTGGATAAGTCCATTCAATTTTCATTTCCAGAACTTTTCAAAGTATGTTTTTAGAATAGTGTAAAGTCGTTATACTAGTAATTACAGTGCCATGTGAGTTAAAACTCACTTGCATACATCATTAATGTAAAAATTTCCCTTGACAAAAAGAAAAATACTGTATTATCATGTTAGACAGAATTTCTTTAGTTTGACGATGCACCTTGGTTAACAGACAGAATTTTACCTCAAATTTTTAAATTTATCAGAAACCAGTGGCCAGATTTTTAAAAGCCTTCTCACCTAAGATGGACAGTATTGCCAGAGTACGCAATCCTAGGCGCTCCTGTGTGACTTCTGTGGTCAGACTTTGAAATAAGCCACTTAGCTACTTAGGTTTTGAAAACCTAACTCATTTTAAATTAGGTAACTATAAACAAAATATAAAATAAAGGGAAATAAAGTTAGATGACATCTGGGCATGTTAGATCAATTCCTGTCACATGTGTAAGGTAACTAAACTGAATCACTCACTTAAAAGCAACTGTAGCTCACACCTTTTTTTCCAGAAATAACAGATTTTTTTTGTCATGATGCAGCAAATGCAATAAAGAAAGGAGTGGCTCCCATTATAAAAACAAGGCCACCTCAGCAGGTAACCAGCTGTGGACAGGAAGGAATGCATTTTTATCTGTTTTTTCATGTGTTCACCATGAAATTGCTATCAGTTCCTGTGCAGTGAGACCACATGGGTTAAGTGACACATGAAATGAACCAGCTTGTATCGGTGTTTACATGCACAGACTTTTGCAAGAAGATGGTTAGAAGCTGTTCAGTCAACACTTCTACATTTATCTCTATTTTTGGGTTGCAATTCCAGAGAGTACTACAACCTACTGAAGAAACCCATCCTACCACTGATAGCAGTCCTGGTTTTAAAAGCAGCCTTTACTGCCCTGTCAAGTGCTTGGCTACACTGTGCTTTACAAGTATTTAGGACCTTATTCTCCAAACACTTGGTATAAAATATGCAATTGTTCAGAATAAAATGATGTGTGTATTACATACACACCACGTGTTCTTGAAGACAAAGGCACTATAAAGAAAAATTAAACATCATATGTCTTGTTCCTCTGTTAAGTTGAACTCTTTCAGCAAGAGGAAAAAATTGCTGTTGACCCCCACACCATGAAGATGTGAACAAAGACGGGACCAATGTTGTCAATGCTATGGTACTGTTGCATTTTCCTCTGTGTGTCAGGGGTACCCAGGCAATTTGCTGCCTTACAAGATCACCCAGAGCATCCACCCTTTGAAATAACCTTGCAAAGCTTAGGTAAGGCTTTTTAACTGGAAGAACCTCTAAGAGCAACTTTTCACATACGTGACTCTAAGCAGGAATCAAAAGCTTCTCAATCTATATCTGCT
This sequence comes from Actenoides hombroni, assembly GCA_024336885.1. Lineage (NCBI taxonomy): Eukaryota > Metazoa > Chordata > Aves > Coraciiformes > Alcedinidae > Actenoides > Actenoides hombroni. Next base: position 57,536,057 of record WUAM01000287.1, on the reverse strand, counting down.
TTCTTGTTGTTCATACAATTAATTCTTTGGCTCACATACAATAAGAAATACAGGTGCAGGTTTCCATTAAGCTAATGGAAACTATGAAAATACTTTCCAAGGAATTAATTTGGCTACTACAATATAATATATCATATTCCAATTAACTCGATGGTAAAAGATGATGATTTCATAATGACAAGGTTGTGATTTTACTGTAGGGCCCCTTTAGCAGAGCAGAGGCTGAGAACTTTTTGTTGAATATCCTGTTTTAAAAGAAGAGAGAAGCTATCAGGTACAAGAAATGTTTACTTCTTTCTTTATATGTTAGTGTTATTTACAGGAGAAATCCTACTAGAGTGGTCTTGATTCTGTTCTCTAGGGAACAGAAGAAAGAGAGCAATGGTACTGAAGTCAGCAGAGTTGCATTGATGTAACCCTAAGCTGAGGTCACAAGATGAAAAAGGGTTTGTTCTTGCTAGTAAGGCTTGGGATTGAGCCTTATACCCCATGCCCTGTTTTTTGCAATGTTTAGTGTGCTTACACAGGTTTTATCTAAAGGAAATGTAAACATCTGTTACATTTCTATGCTGGAGCGCTTATATGATGCATTTGCAAGAGCTGACTGTGCAGTATGACCATCTCCTGTGTTCCCCACATAGAGAATCTGAGATGGGAAGATGAACGGGGTAAGGTTGTTCCTATATGCAAGATTTTACAGAGGCAGAACCATAACTGGCACTGGATGGTGCATACAGGATTCTGCTTTTCCCAAAGGAAAAGAGAAAGGAATCGCATTCTTGTCTTTTAGGGTTTTATTTCCCTTTTTTTCCACAACTGTAAGGCCTCATACGATTTTCTGAGTGTTTGAACTTCTCTACGTGGGTAAGGAGTCCCATGGCTCCTCAACGTGGGGAAGAGCTCCAAGATCCTGCACAGGCTAATGCAATTCTACAAAGATGAAGAGCTGTATTCCGATGGCACTTGCTCCGCTGTCAGCCTGCCCGAGACCTGAGCCTGCCCGCCGGCCCCGGGCTGCCCGTGGCACGTCCGCTCCCCGGGGCGGCAGCCTTCCCTGCCCACCGCACGGCTCCGCTCTCCCGCCCGGACCCTGCACTAGAAGCTACCGGGCGCCCGGCAGAGCCCGGTGGGAGCCGCAGCGGCAGAGCAGCTCCCGCTCCCCCGACACACCCCCACATGTCCCCCGGCTCCCCAGTTCAGGGCCGGGATTTTAAGGCGCGCAGGGGATCTCCGCCGGCGGCGGCTAGAGCTACGGACCGTCAGGACGAGGGGCAGGACACACTGGACGGGACACACGGGGACCGGACAGCGGGAAAATAAAGGATCCTCCTACCCTGAGGGCTCCCTCACTGACTCTGCTGTGTACCTGCTCTGCTCCTCCACGCTGCGGTTCTCCGGCGCCCGCCACTCGGGCAGGGTGCTGGCGCACAGCACCACCATGGACACGATGACGAAGAGGATGGAGACGGTGGCCAGGACCTGGGCGGCCACGGAAGACGTGGGCTCCTCGAAAGTCCTCCTCATCCTCTCCAACCACTTCCTGCCCTCGGCTCCTGGCGGCCGCCGGCCCTTACCCTCGGGGCCGCCAGTCGACTCCCCCGGCGGCTCTTCCGCCGCGTAGTAGGTACACGTCTCGGACATGCGGTCGTCGAGGCGGCGCTGGCAGCAGTAATCGAGTTGGGAGCCCTCCAGTCCCCAGTAGATCATCTCGTTGTAGAAGGAGAGCTCGCACATGTGCGGCACGAAGCGCAGGTGCCCGTGTCGCACGTACAGCATGATGAAGCCGAAGGCCTCCGAGTGCCGGTCGAAGAAGTACTCGTTCCGCTCCCGGTCGTAGTCGTCGCACACTTCCAGCACGTCCTGTTCCGAAAGGCAGCCGTGCAGGCGGCTCACCCGCCGCAGCGGGAAATCCTTCAGCACCTCCCGGGAGAAGGAGTACCGGGTGCCCCCGACGTTCAACACCACCGAGGGGCCGCGGCCAAAGTTCATGGCTTGGGCGGGACGGAGGAGGGGAAGGGCGGGCAGGGCAGGGCGGCGCGGCGGGGGGCAGCTCGGGCGGCGGAGGCTGCCCCGGCTTCGGCTCTGCTCGAACCGCTGACGGCTCCCGCTTGG
>WUAM01000287.1:57501838-57533226 GCA_024336885.1 Actenoides hombroni | reverse complement strand
GAAGGAAGGAAGGAAGGAAGGAAGGAAGGAAGGAAGGAAGGAAGGAAGGAAGGAAGGAAGGAAGGAAGGAAGGAAATCTTTGCATTAGGTCATTCAGTTCATTGATCATGGGCTCTGTGAATGCCATCGGATGGAATGTGGACTATAAGAAAGTTCTGAGGCTTCTTAGCTGCTGGGTACAAAAGAAGCTCTTAGCCAAAGGTGTCTTGGTATCTTGTATCATGAAACTTTCAGATACAGGAAGGTGTAATTGAAAACAAAATAGTGAAAATAGATCCTTTCAATATTTTGGGGCATAACAATAATGTTGCATTTCACTTGGCCTGCCATCAAAAGATATCACTCTATGCCTTCCAAATAGCAGTGATAGGACTTAGCCTTTCATTTTGTTTCTTTTCAATCAATTTTCCAGTTCCCACTTTCTATCGCTTAAATTTAAAAAAAAAAACCAAAAACACCACCTTTGGTCTCTCTTCCCCTTTGCCCTTCACACCAAGAATTCTGTAAATAGCCACAAAGCTACCTCATTAACTTCTTTTAAGAGTCTCTTTACACTCTCCTTTGCCACACTGGCAGCAGCCCTTGGCCAAGACCATCACCCCTCATGCTGACAGACACTGAGCACTGTTTCTTGATATGCTTCCTCTCTTGGTATCCAGCTTGTCCCCTCTGGCTTTATGCTTAAATGGCACAGTCTTCAGGGAAGGTATTAACTTCTGAATGGTTTTTTCATGGGAGATGTGGAACTAGCCTTGGTCCAATGGCAATGCTCAGTGCTGAAAGTCAGTCTTAAGCTTCAGGTGAAGTAAGTTTCTGAGGTCTGAAAAGATGGAGTCTTTGTGAACTAAGATGAAGTAAGGGTCTAAATAAAATAATAGGATATCTGAGCCTGATGGGATGCCTGCCATGGGTATTTCCCCTCAAGGAGTGACAACAGAGAGAAGAGGCAGAATGTAGCATATTTCTAACCTCTGAGGAAAAAGCACCAGGAAATCTAGACAGAGATCTTTACCTTATGACAGCAATACAGTATTCACCCTTTCTTTGGCTTGTAGTGCAGCTGTTGCAGGTCAGGGACTGCCACTACTGCTGAAATCTCCAGGGTTTGTGCCACTGTCCCTAGCAAAGTAGACCTATCTAGACCAAGAATGTCTTGGCCCACCAGCTGCAAAACAGTGCATCAGCTGTAGACAAAGTGCTCAGAAAGCAGCTTGCTACCATGACTGCTGGTCAGCATGATTCTTCTAAGGGTAGCATGAAGTGGCTCTATCCCTGCAATTGCATCACCATGGCTCTGCAGAAACTGCCAGAAATCCACCAAGCTACTGATCTGCAAATTGCCATTTGCACCTTCTGGGGTAAGAGCTGTCACAGAATCTCAGGTTAAACCAGTGCTTCCAAGATTTGGCCATAATGTGACCCCACAGGAGGTCAGAAGACTTTGCAGGGTGCTCTGAGGACACAAGGCTGTGCAAGAACCATGTGAGCTAAATCACTACTATGCCTGAAGACATTCAGCTGGTGTACTGCATCTCTGGGGATGTTCTTTTCAGCAGAAGCACCTCTATAGGAGCTGTTGCCTCGACAGAAACACCTAAGCAGAGACCTTCCCTTGCTAGGATGCAGTAATATAGAATGAAAAACCTGTAGCAAAGAAACTCCTCTGGTTGAACTGATAGAATTGCTGCAGAAGCAATGTCTGTCCTTCCCTGAAAGGCAAATACATTGCAGTAATGTGAATTAGAACCTAACCCAGTATAATGTATACAAGATTGTAAGCTACAATGCACCATGCCTACACATTACATCTCTTCTACAGGTTTGCTCCAGCACAGCTACATAAATTAAGCTATGGTGGTGGGTAGTTATTAATGCTGAGACAGCTTTAGTACAATCTCTATGATTTCCTTGGTCCTCTTTTCATTATCACCAACACTTTTCTGGTTTGTGATGCCTCTGAATCTCAGAAGAATTCTCTGAGGACAGCTGGTCCTGTCAACTCTCACAACACAAATGGATTTACCTTTGCTTTGACAACTGTCTCTGGTCCTTGCAAAGAAGTTATTTTATTTTGAAGTCTAATAGCTTTGACTTCTGGTTTCTTGATTTTTCCTTTGTGGTACAGCCACTACATTGAAAACAATACGTGTTTTTAAATCAAAGGGGGAAAAAAAATAGATTCCTTAACACAAGGTGAGAAGGCCACTAAGAATCCTTTCCAAAGAACAGGAATTTGTATTTGTTATCTCCTTGCTGACCAAAACTTTTCTCTAATAAAAGTCTCTCATCAGCCTACCTATGTGCTACAGTACCACCAGTTAAAGGACAACGATCTATATATGCCTTTTAAACCTCTTCCATTGCACAGTATAAGATGCTATTTAGCCTGACACTCATTTTGTTAGTTTCTACCCACAGCAGCTGGCAGATTTCTCTGGGGTTTTCTTTAGAGCATCTGGCTTGGGTCAGGTCACTATAAAAATTTAACAAACATCCTTTACAGGACTGGCTTAAGCTTTTTTAAATAAGGAAATATCATCTATCTCCAATCTAACAAAGCTTTTGTTTCTGTTCTGTCAATGCAGAATACATATTAAGCATTGTGTTTAATGAGATATTAAACATCACCTTGTTCCTAGTCTATACAGGAACAGGCTGTGCTCAGAAACCACATCTGTGGTTGGAGTAGAAGTTGTTTTGTTTTGGTAAGATACATATTTCTTAATTTTGGACAGCAATAAAGGGGGAGAGACTCCAGGCTGCATCTCAGCTAGTATTGGAATGGATCAAGACAGGCTGGGCAGCTGTGTAGCCCCTGAAATGTTGGGCTAATTTTGAGGATGATTATTTAAAAAAAAAAAAGAAAAAGAAAAAGGAAAAAAGCCAACTAATAAGAACATAAGAATTGCCATACTGATTCAAAACAAAGGTCCTTCTAGCCAATGTTCTCTCTCTAAGAGTCATCATAGGTTGACATTTAGGGAAGAATAAGAACCATGTAAATATATATGGTTGTTTCCCCTAATACTCTTCCAGCTTCTTTTTTAAGCTTATAGGATTTTCTGAGTCTTCTATAGTTTGTTTAGCAACTGTTCATGAATCATTGTTCCAAGTACTTCTTGCCCTGAACTTATATAAACTTCTTCCATTCACGGTGTCTTTTGCAAGGATTTCCACAGGTCTGGTACCTGATATGTCAGGAATCACCAACACAAGCTTTATTGATGACTCCTAATGTCCCTGGATGGGACAGTGAATAGTTGATCACTATCCACTTCAGTCACGCTGCTTATGATTTTGTAGATCTCTATCACATTCCCACAAATCACCCTTTTTCTGCAGAATCCCAGCCCACTGAATCTCATTGTACAGAAGCCATTCTGTACTATTTGATCATCAAATGTATCCTTCTCTGAATCTCTTCTTAGCCCTAATGTATCCTTTCTTAAATGAGGAGATCAGAACTGCAGGTAGTATTCAAAGTATAAGAAAAAAAAGCATTTATCCAGAGATGTAACTGTGTTTTCTGTCTTGTTTTTTACTCTTTTCCTAGAATTTGATTTATTTTTTGACTGCTGCTGGGTACTGAGATGGTGCTTTCTTGGAACTATTTATCTTAGCCCCCAAGTCTCTTTCACTTCTAAGTGGAAATGGTCAGGTCACAGTCTGCTATTTGATATATGAAGCCAAGATTGGTTTTTACCATAGCATTTCACAAAATGTTTTATTGTTCTGTCATGAAACCTCATAAGATCTTTCAGCAATTTTACACTCAACACTAGTCCTTATTATGTTGATAACTATATTATTGGAAAACTTTGAAATCTCACTACTCATTCTCCTTTCCAAGTCATTTGTATCTATGCTTAAGCACATGCACCCCAGCTCAGAATTATGTCAAACTCCTCTTCCTTTACTGAGAATTTTGACTCTTAGTTCCTATTGTGTTTTACTTCTAGCTGTGTTTGTTCAGCTTGAAGATAAGGCTAATGGGAAATCTAATAGCTCTGCTTGACTTCTTAAAATGAGATTACAGAGAACACAGAGGTAGACTCTTCTCATAGGTTCACAATGAAAGGAGAAGAGGTGACAGACATGATTTTCTGCAAGGGAAATTCTAATTAGAAACAAGAGTTTCTTCACACTACACCAAGACACCCAAAGAACTTGTGGGATTTCTATAGGATATTCAAAGGTTGTCTGCTCATGACCACGAGTTACCTCATCTAAGGTGTAAGCTGGCATTACACTGAACAAGACCTTGGACTATATGACCTCCAGAAGTCCATTCAAACCTAAATTATTACTTAATTCTATGCATTTAAGACAGGATTTTCCTACTTCTCCCATGGCTGTTCAGTATCCTTTCTTGAAGGATATTGTCAAGGTCTTTTGGAAATCCCAGTAAATATCAACAGGATCACACAGAAGCACATGTTCCAAGAGGTTTACAAGGCAGAACCATGTTTCCTCTTTTTGAGATCAGTCATCATCAAGTGTCAATACATATTGCCATTAGTAATTCACCTGTTTCCTGGTTTTAGGTGAATACCACTTGGCCTTGGTGATTTCTATTTGCTACTTTTCATTCTATTTCTCGGAATAATAATACCTTCCAAAGTTGTTTCAATTTTCAGGCAGATGGTTCACCGAGTTCCCCTTAAAAAATGATGCTTGTCTTGTAATCTCTCATCTTTTTTATAATGAACCTGGATGCCAATAAACTATTTAGCTTCTCTGCCATGGTTTTGTCCTCTCTGACTGCTCCTTTTCTACTCCAGTTAAGGAAGTGCTACAAAATGCGTGCCAGATATTTTGCTCCTGATGTCCCCAGAGAAGAATTTAGTACTAATTTTAATTCCTTTAGGAAGCTAATCCTCCAATTCCTTTTTAGTCTGTTTGATTATATTTTCACATTTCACATTTCATCTAATTTATGATCCTTTTCATTTTATTTGAATACAATTTCAGATTTTTAAATGATTCTCACTTAATTCTAACAACCCAGCTTAGCCATTCCATCTTCCTTTTGCCAGTCTCCAAGCCTCTCCTAATACACACAGTACACAAAGTTGTGGTGTTTCCACTCTGGTCTCTTCACCACCTGTAACTTAATTCTCTGTTGCCTAACTGATGGCACAACTGTGGTGAAGTTTTCAGCCTCTTTTTTTTTTTGTGTCCTGCTGGATCTGAGTAACAATTATTGTTACAGAGTTGTGCTTCCAGAGGAAATTTTGAAATAGCTCTTTGTCGTTACCTTGTCAAGAGCTGCATTTTCTCTTGGAGGGTTGCTAGCCAGCTGATCCATGAAAGAAAAATTTCACCTATGGTTTATGGCCCTGAGTGAAGTTTCCATCTTCTGCATGCAAGTAACTGAAGTAACCCAATACTTTCTGTCCTTAGCATCTTAACTCAGCCTGTCTTGACTCCTGAGTGGGAGGCTGCTAGTATTAACCCCATTCTATAGTCTTCCTCTTTGGGTCTGGTATTTCAAACCAGCTTCTGTGCTACTTGTTAAGGTGGTTAGTTTGTTAATTCAATTTGATCCCAAGCACTAACTAAACAGGTCTTTCTATTGTAGCTGTAACATGGTATACTTTTTTCATCCCTTTATATTGTGTACACTAGTATTACAGAATCCCACTGGCTATCTTTCTTCCATCAGGAAGAAAGGAGTGAGAGAAACAGCTGTAGTTGATAACTGTTCACATCAGTAGTTCTTGATCCAATCCCTTTGCTTTCAGGACTGCAGCAGAGCTTATGCTGTTGTGTTTTGACCCTGAAGCCTGCTACTCTCACTCTACTCATGTCAACATCTGAGCTACATCTTCTGTTTCTTTACTAGTCTGCTGAGCCCAAATGCTCTCACCTTCATTGCAAATTCATTAATTCTACTCCATTTTCCTCATCCTGGTAATTTTCTGTTCTGGCACTTTGATTTTGTCTTTAGCCCAGAGAGCAACAATATTGACTGTAACAGAAGACATTCACATACTTCTAAAAATCTTCTCCTCTCTACTTATGTCTGCCTTGACCACAAAAAGTGTTTCAACAGATATAATTCTGATTCTATTTTTAACACAAAACTACATTTACTTAGATATCCCAAACTGAATCTCAGATATGGACCTGAGACTACAGACCTCTCCTTTAGGAGTTCATTATATAATCTCACACACCCTGAGAAGGGGAAAAAACTAGGTAGAGTTTCATCTTTTCTTTAAGCATTTCAACTTTTAAAGGTGACTTGCAAAATAATCTGAGAATACAATTCTTTGACAACAAAATTACTATTGGGGACCACTGGGAAGTAATTTAAGGAACACTATCTCCAGGCATCAGTGAATTATTCAAACTTCTTAATAAATTTTTCATTTAGGAAACATGGAACTGTATACAAACTGTTGTATGGGATTATTAGAATGTTGAAACAAGGTTATTCAGGGCAAAGCTTTTGACTGGAGCATAGTTATTTAGGTTCTGAATTTTCTCCCCCTTTACAGTTCCTTATGCATAAAAAAAAAAGTATGTGTGTACCTAAAGACTCAAAACAAATGGAGAGGATTGTATATATAGAAACGACAGGTATTTCACAAGAATGTTATGTTGCATCTCTTTGGTAACAAAAGTAACATTTTGAAAGAGAAAAGGAAACAGCTGGCTTCCAGATCCATATTGAAATAAGTACATTAAATCATCTGTTTAAGCTTGCCTGTTTTACTCCGTACTGTGATAGACTACAAGCACTCAACTTGTGTTGTGACTCAGAGTACAGCAACTAAGGGAAGACTAAGGGAAGTAACTACTTAGATTATTCAGCTTGATTGTAAGAGCACCCTAAGATGTGGGAGGCAGATGGATATTTAGACCACAGGAACTGGATGTGACCCTTTACAAATTTCTCCTCGTTTACAGTGACTCACTTGATGACGGGGGTAATGCAACTGGGGTAATTCAATCTGTGCCTCTGCTTCCTGAAATCAATCTGTGCCTCAGCTTCCCCAATTATAAAGATGGTTCAGCTGGCTGAGAACAGGACTATCTCCAACATGATTTTTTTTGTTGCATTACACACACACACACACACACTCAGGGTACTAAACTGGAACAGCAAAAATTCAAATTATTTGCAAAACAAATATTACCCAAAATGTTGTTTTGGGATTATCACAACTTTGTTTTTCATGCTTTGTCTTTAGCACAGTTGTGTCTCTCACACTGAAATTTTTTAACTTCTTAAATACAATATGTATGTCACATTGTTTTCATCAGTGGTTGCTCTTTCAAGAGTTTAGTATAATACAAAGTTAAAACAAAATTATTCAAAACAACATTATCAAAATGAAGAAATTCTACACCACAGAAACAATTTTTTTTTTTCTCCATAGATGCTGACACATTTCTGACAAATTCTTTAATTTTGATTAAACTATGTTTCATTTGAAGTCATTACCTCAGTACATGTATTGGTTTTATGACATCTGGTTGTCCTTGCATCTCACCTGACATCTTCCTCTTTCACAGGTAATAATTACCTTTTTTGTCTGTATTTCCTTCTCTCTTCTACAAATGCCTCACTTCTCTTACAAATATCTTTGCTATTCCACATATTTCAAGCACTCTTTTCTCTTGGGTTGTCTAGCTGATTAGATAAACAAAGTTCAAAGCAGCTGTTCCCAGGCTGTGCTTAGCTTGAATTTTACTTTTTCTTTTCAAATCTAGAAGGGCTTGTTTGTCTTAAAGTTTGTTCATCTTTTCTGATTATATCCATTGGATAATTAAAGGTATTTTCTCCTACAAACTATGCCTCACTACTTCTTAAGGCAAACTGTTTCATCAAAACTCTTGTGCCTCTTTCAGTAATAACACTGACTTTTAAAGTATCTTGTAATTTATGAATAGAGATGCGTGAGATTGTGATGAGGTTGCAACAGATTGTAAGATAGAACTTGCCATAGCACATCCTCCACTGTAGGAACAGCTCTGGAGAATGACACCATCCTCCCCTCACTTCAGTCCTCTTACCTGCTGTTGCTTTACAGCCTGTCTGGGGAATCAGGTGTTTACTGCCAATTAGGCTCGATAAAACAACAGGGGTTTCTTCCATTTTCGTGACAAGAGTATTTCTGAGCTGCTAGCAGTTATTGGAGGGTCTCTGGCTACATGGACAGCATTACACTTTGTTATTTGGTGATTTATATCATTTAAATCTTACTCATACTGCACTCTCTGCTGCAGTCATAGTGTAAAACATTCAAGACTTCATTGAAGATTTTTCTTTTGGAGCAAAAATAATGGTAAGATATTTTGATTGGCAGCAAATAGATGTCAAAAGCCATTTACATATCATAATGCAAAGTACATATTCCTTATATCTATAGGCTACTTTACTTACTATATTAGAACTATCCAGCAAAACAACTGGAACAACAATAAATTTGTTAGCCCAAAAAGATATAATCCATAATTATAGAAAATGTTGTGTTACTTCAGTGTTTGAACTGAATCATTGCTTTTCCAACTGCCAGATTGCTGACTAAGAGTGTTGGACTTCAGTTTCTTCTGTCTGAGCCATCACACTTCCCAGCCTTTCTGACAGATGTAAAAATAAATTACAAACTTAGGGTCTTTCTGTGCAAAGGCCTGTTGCAGGGTTCCCCTGAACTGAATGGGGTTGAATCTTTCTGCACTATCTATCACTTTTAAACAATAGTTCCAGAAGAAAAACAAAAAGTAGATTATTAATTTTGGGCATGGAAGGTGGTGTCGCTTCCACCATTTCTGCACCATTTTTTTTCTAGTTAAAGGAGAAAAAATGGAAACTGGTCTCAGCACCTTGGAAAATTATGTTGGTCTTCAAACTTTGTTAGTATTTCTGGATTAAAAAGTCATTATTAACAAACACATTTGGGAAGTAATCAGACTGAAATAAGAATGAGCTCATAACAGATTCAAATCTGATAGGAGTTTGCAAATGCACTGTTGTACCTAAAAGGGTGTATGATTTGGAGCTGCACATACAGAAGCATCATGTCATGGAGTAGGAAGGTGACAGTTCCTGTTTAGGCATTTTTGGCAAGCTGCACCTGAAAGATGGGATGATTTTCTGGAAAATGCCATGCCAGAAATACACAGCTAACCAGGAGGGAACTGCGAAGAGCAAAGGGAATAATTAGAGACCTATGGGGGTGGGACAGGGTTTCTAGTCTATTTTTTTAAGGAAATCAAGCTATGCAATTGCACTATTTTCTGTCAGTACTCCAGCAATAACATTTGAATCTTTTGACCGATTTCAAAGAATCCTGACAAAAAGGGAGAGGTCTAAAAACACTAAGCTCCCACAGGTTTTATGAAAATCAGCAGCTGGGTAGAGGAGACTTAGATCTGTGCACCCACTAAAGAACAGGTGGATGTGCGAACTCTGCTGCACTATTTGACACAAGAGAATCCGAAGCTGTCATCCAAAACCAGGATCTGTAAGGTTTGATGCCAATGGAGCTTCTAGTTTGTTTTTTAGAGGTGGGGGTTTTTTTTTGTTGTTGTTGGGTTTTTTTGTTTGTTTATTTGTGTGGGTTTGATTTTGTTTTTGTTGTATTTAAAAGAAGACCAAGACTTCTGTCTGAGAACATTTTTAAGACGCTAATCACTGCAGGATGTAGGCATTCATTATAAAATTATGCACAATAACAGATCTTGTCCAGAACAGGCCCTGAAATCCCTACCTGAAATGAGCTCCCTTTTTGCCAGTGCTTTTTGTCTGCCTTGAAAAGGACTGTCTCCATTTCTTCTTAAGCTAGAGCTAGCTGTGACTTTCTTCTCTCTCTTAAAATACTGCAGTACCACCAAACTTAAAGAAATGAAAAATCGTGAGTCAGATGCCAAAACAAAAACTGCTCTTGAGAATCAAGATCTTTTACTGTGAATTTCATCTGTCTTTGAAATTTTAAAATTCCTTCAACTTCTTGAGAGAGGTCACAGTGTCCCACTTTTACTAACCTATTGAGAGAAATTCCTTTGAGCCCTTAATGCTACAGAATATCCGTCATGACTGTTTCTCAGACTGGAAACTCTTCCACAGCTTTCACTATCCTCAGTCTCCCATAAGTCTGAGAAAGACCACCACCCTTCTAGAGAAGGAACCTACAGGAAAACCCTCTGAATTGTTTGTTTCCAGTTTCTTCTTTCAGTTTGCCTCAAGCAAGAAAACAGACAATCATGAATGCTCACAGCTAGGCTAATGAAAAGAGCTTGAAAAGTGAGTATTGGTGGGATTGAGAAATTTAGAATGTGACCTTTGGACAATCTGAAAGGAAGATATGTGGGATAAGAAAATTTCCTATGATTGAGGGAAGATATAGAATCATAAATATATACGGATCTGTCATGCATGAGGCATATGCAGATACCTGTTGTTATGAACTGAGAAGAAAAGATCACAGATTCCATTATAATGATTGGCTTCTCAAGTTTAAGAAAGTAATTTGCCTGATCTGTTACAATAGCTATATTGATATTCCATTTATAGATTTCACAGCGGTCTTCCCTAGATAGGACTTCAGAGAACTGGAGTTAATAGGATGCCTGTCAGTGACAAGACTTCTGATGTTACTAAGCAGGGGGCATTCTTACTAATCAGGCAATGAAATTCTCTTCAAGGCTCTCTTGTATCATTGCAGCGTCAGGATATAATGTATTGAACTAAACTGGGTTTTTGATACATTGTTGGTTGGACAACAGTCAGATTTCCATCTTTACAAAGCAAATGTGGGCAGATTAGAAAATGACCACTAAAGGCTTGAAGTACTGACAATAAGAGCTGAGTCTCTTCATGTAACCCCATGAAAAACTACATGACCTCTACAGTTTCTTCTATATTTCCCCCTAGTAGATTCTACTGTCTTTGTGCAAAAATGATGTGAAATTGTTGTGCCTAAAACTTTGTAGGCCTTAGAAAGGTGAACCTTCCTGTTTGCTGGTCACCGATGAAGCCACATATGGAGTGCTAAGTGTAGTTCATGGTTCCCAAGTACAAGAAAGACATGGACATATTGGACCAGGTCAAGTGAAGGGCATTGAAGATAGTTAAAGGTTTGGAGCAGGTCATCTGAGGAAAGGCTGCGAGATGGAACTGTTTAAAGAACAGAAGGCTCAGAGGGATCTCATCAATGTGAATAAATATCTGAGTCTAAGGAAGAGTCTAAGCAAGACTGAGTCAGTTTCTTTTCAGTGGTGTCCAGTGATAAGACAGGAGGCAATAGGCACAAACAAAAACATAGTGGTTCTCAGCTGAACATGAGGAAACACTTTTACTGTGAGAGTGACAGAACAGTGGCACAGCTTGTCCAGAAAGGCTGTGAAGACTCCATCCTTGGAGATACTCAAAAGCCATCTGGATGTGGTCCCAGACAATCTGCTCTAGGTGAACCTGCTTGACTAGGGAGGCTGGACCAGATGACCTTCAGAGGTGCGTTTCAACCTAGATGATTCTGCGATTCTGTGCTTTTCAGTAACACAGTTTTATTCACAATATTGACTTGTTACAAGTCCACGCTCCAACTCCCATATTTTTTTTTAACCATTACTCTGCAAAAGCTTTCTGTTTTCTCTTATCAGTTGTAAGAAGCTATATATAATATCCCATTATACTATTGGCATTTATTTTGTATTTCACACACAGCAGTAAGAACTCATGTGCTTGACTCAGCATACAGCAATTAGCACAATAACACAGAACAGACATATATGTGACTGTCAGTAATTAATAAGCAGAAAGGTGAGTAGGATAACTTAACCTTGTGTAATATTTTCTTCATAAAATTATCTTGGAGACACTTGGGTCTTACGGTCTTGCACCTTTGTCATGGTTTAACCCCAGCCAGCAACTAAGCACCACACAGCTGCTCGATTACTGCCCCCATGGAGGGATAGGGGAGAGAATTGGAAGAGTCAAAGTGAGAAAACTTGTGGGTTGAGATAAAGACAGTTTAATAGGTAAAGCAAAAGCAACACATGCAAGCAAGGCAAAATTCATTCGCTACTTCCCATCAGCAGGCAAGTGTTCAGCCATCTCCAGGAAAGCAGAGTTCCATCACATGTAACGGTGGCTTGGGAAGATAAACACCATACCTCTGAACATCCCACCCTTCCCTCTTCTTCTCTCAGCTTTATATGCTGAGCATGATGTCACATGGTATGGAATATCCCTTCTGTCAGTTGGAGCCAGCTGTCCTGGCTGTGCCTCCTCCCAAATTCTTGTGCATTCCCAGCCTACTCGCTAGTGGAGTGGGGTGAGAAGCAGAAAAGCCTCTGACTGTGTGAGCACGGCTCAATCCTGTGTTATCAACATGGGTCCCGGCACAAATCCAAAACATACTCCCATACAAGCTACTAGGGAAAAAAATTAACTCTATCCCAGTCAAAACCAGCACAACCTCTAATGTTTTATTTAGGTTGGGCTTACAGCAGAGACTCTTCAACACTAGCTCCACTGCTCTAGTGAATTAGTTCTTGAAGTTACTTGAGATACATCTTTTATATGGCATGAGCAGGCCTAAATTAACTGAAGGAGTGTAGACTACCTATGGATACCTATAACAACATAATCACGGTGTCTATTACCATCCAGTCATGTCACGTTCTAGTTTCTGATACTAAACATATGGTGGTACCTCACCTTCTTCTCATCATCTTATTCTTTTCAGTCTTGCTTTGTTCGGTTTTGAGGTGGCTGCCATACATTTGGTAATGAATGGATAAATTCTTTAGCATCAACCTGTAACATGAGGGCTATCTTCCCTGCTGGTCGCAGATGGTGGGAAGTGATTTTATTGATTTGTTAGTACTTAGCTAGAAGGATTACATCTAGCAGTAATAATGTGGCCAGGCCCTGGGACAAATCACCACATGAGTTAGTAATGGAGGGTCTGTGTCTTTAACTGAGTGTGACATTATGATATTTACCAGCCCTTCATAGTGCTTTGCTTATTAACACCACTTTAATCTCTTCTGAGCCATCTGTCGGTCATTCAAGTTTCAGTTTCCTTCATGTGCTGGAAGAGTTGAGAGACTTCCTTTTCTGAGCTGAACTTGGACATTACCACTCGAAAGTTCTGGTGGTGACAGTAGTGCTTATTACTTTTTTCCCTTTAATTTGTATTATCAAATTGTGTCCTGCAGAAAATCTCTTAGGGGGGACACAAGCAGATGGCCACAGCAATTCCTCTTAAATTCAAAGGGTCACAAAGGTTCACGGCTTTCAGAATTTGCGTAAGAGCTATCAGTGTGGCTGGCTGAAAGCTGGTCCCTCTCCCTATTCCAAACCTGGCAAATTTGGCAGCAAGAAGCATTGAACACTGCCAGCACAGATTTTTTTCTTTTGGTTCATGCCCATCAGATGATGTCTCTAGAAACCAGAGATGTTTCCATGCTGTGACCTCAGCAGAGGTGTGACTGAAAGGTCTGAAAGTGTCAGCGTGTGCTAGTGGTAGTTCACATTTTATTTGAAAGTGCAGATTTTTCTACATTTCAGCTTTGCATTTCTAAGTAGCCTGAACAATTTCATTCACTGATAGGCACGTGTTTGAGCAAAGGACCTTTCAGACCTATAGGCATGAGTTTCTGGGCAGTGGATTATATGCAGATGATCTCCTGTAGCAAAGGGCTGTTGTGTTCACAAAAAAGCAAGTTACTCAGAGCTGGTAGATCAGAAATTGATACGGAAGCTACCTCTATCTGGAAGTGATGATTTGTTTCATTGTGCACTACTCCCTCAGTTGAGCAGTCGGCACTGTGGCATGTTTCACGGCCAGTTTTGGTGGGTCACAGCAGTGAAACAACACGAGTGTGATAGAGGAGGATTGCTAAGAGCACTGGCCACCCACATGGGAGGTGTGGGGGGGACCACGGCATGGCTACCACTGACTGGGTGTGAGAAACATATGAAAAAAGTGCGGAAACACGGGACCCCAAGGAAGGGACGGTCGAGTGGTGACAGTGCTGGCTCAAGGCACGGGGGGCTGCAGCTGCTGCCCGAGGAGCTGTGGCGAGCGCGGCTCACGACGGAGGGAGCGGAGGCAGCCTCTGGAGCCCCGGGCTTCCCCGTCGCCTCGGGCAGCCCTCAGTTAGCCCGCCGCTCGGCTCCCCAGCCACCGCCCCCTTCCCGCGGCTGGTCCTGCCTAGGGTGAGACGGCATCCCCGAAGGGCGCTCGGCCGAGCTCCTGGCCCCGATCTCCGGTGCGGAAACCTCGAGGAGGACGTGAGCAGGACGGCGGTGCCGGGGCCAACGGTGTGACCGTGCGGCCGCGGGACGAGGCGGAGAGGTCCCCCTGCCCGGGCGAAGACAGGCCGCCCGTGAAGAAGCGGCAGCGCGCCTCGGCCTCCGCCTCCCCGGCACCCAACTCCCCGCCCCCTCCCGTGCACATCTGGATAGTGCATGGACCCTAAGCAGAGTCAGGTGCCATAGGTAAAGCTTTCTTCCTTCTACCCTGCTCAGTCTCGTGTACTCCTGCAGCTTCCCACGTTGTTTTGTCCTACACCTATCTACTACGTTAAAACTCTTGCGAGCTGGTACGACCCTGTTTGCTCTCTAAAGCTTTGACTTCATTTGATTGCGTTATGTACAGGGAATTCTTCCCTTCCATTACTGATTTAAATTGGGGTTTTTTTTGGTTTTTTTTTTAACCTGAATATGACAGTTCTCCAGGCTGAGGTATTTTCTAGGCTTATTAACATCTGGAACATCATGGGGTAAAATCAACCAAGATACAGCTCTCCCTTTAAGTGAGGTGTTTCCAGTTGCCAGGAGAAAGGGCAGGTGAATATATCAAAACCAATGACAAAGGTTTGCCACTCGGCGCTGTGCTTGTAAAAGGACATCCAGGTTAAAATAGTGATTTACCATCCCCTTTTCTTGTCACTCTAGATATATGTACTTGTCTTTATGGTTTGGGATTTTGTTGTTGTTGCTGCCATATTATTTTCTCAGCTGAGATTTGTAAGGCATATGTAGGTGTATCAACATAAATGGACAGTCATCTAATTGTGTAGTAAAAATTGTTGTTTTAAAGGAGAGTGCTATTAAACATTACTATTTTTAACCTTATTTGTCATCTTATGAAAAATACGTCGAGAGAGATTCGAATAAATTGTCCAGGTTTCTCACTGAGGGAATTCTGCACGCTATGCTGTGGTTGTTTTACAGTATACCCACTAGAGGTCACGGTTCGTCATTTTCTCTGTTCGTTTACCGAGATGACAAGAAACCCACCCAAGCTCCAATTACAAAATGTAGTAAAGTATACACGCCAGCGCGTTGTTCCACAATAAGATAATTTTTGATCTCAGTTGAGTCATGTTGGTGTCGTGTTTTCACATAGCTGGAAAGGTTTTTTCCTTCTAGCAGCTGCGTTCACTTCATGTATCTTGACTGTCTGTTAATTTTATAAGCAACAAACACTGTTTTAAACCTCTTCACCTTTCTTCGATCTCTATGCTTCTGTATTTCATTCTTTCAGGAACAATTACTAGAATATCTGTTAAAAAAATTAAATTACAAAACCTGACTAGAACTCTTGACAGTGATAATGAGTTATCCAGGTGCTTCTGGCTTTGTAATTTGTCACGCTTCCTGCTCCATACTTCTTAACCCCCTTTATCCCTCACAGGAAGCTTGCAGAGGAAGAGAGGAGAGTGCAAGTAACGTGGCCTGAAGACGTGCATTTGCCAACTGTGTAGAGATATTGCTTGGAGTTTACATTCTAGAAATCACTTTAAGATGAACAAAGCTTTATGTGCTGTATTGTGAAGCTGTTTGCTAAGGCAGGTAAAGTGCTGGGCTTGCAAAACTTTATCTTTAAAATGCGTCACTTGATGAAGTGATTTCTTTTTCTGGTTTTTGGTTTCTTTTACACATAGAATACAATGATTTCCTTTGTTGGAATAACATTGTCAAACATTCAGTGTAAGCAAAGATAACCTGACAACAGCAATGTTTTCCTCTGTAGATTAGTATGTTCTAGTAACTGTAGTTATAATTGCTGACTTTCAATTGAGGAGATTTGTTCTAGTGAGCTGTTGTCAATAGCTGTAATAAAACACCTTCCTGCACCAGGAGCAGCAATTTACTGGGAGCAAAACCTTGGATTTTAAGACAGGATTTGTAATTTTCCAGTAAATGTTCTGAATTTTGGCACATTGAGATTGGTCACCCTATTGCAGTTGTGAAATAACTGACTTGTAGTAAATTTGTGGTAATTCCCATTGTTTCATAGCAATTAGCATTTAAAAGTGTCAGTTCAGTGGCTGCCGTGGTATGTCCTGTATTCCAGAAAACTTCAGTGAGTGTAACCTTTTTTTGTTAGTGTTGAATTTTGTGACTGAAAATCTTAAGAAATTTGAAAAATAGGATGGAGACTCTGAAAGAGAAAAAAACACTTAAGACTTCATGTGACCATAAGCAAAGCCCTTTGTAACATATTAAGAAAAAGACATTTTTAAATGCTGTTGTGGAAAAAGTGTGTTTGAAGGTTTCAGATGTCCTGATTTGAAAGTTGGCACCTAGTTAGTAAAATTCTAGCAAGCTAAAGCTGTTTGAATAGGTCAACATAAAGAGTATTTAACATATATGCTCAATGGTAAAGTATGAGCCATAAAGTGATTCTCTGGAGGACTGAGCTGGCTAATAATCTAAAATATAATAAAGACCTGTTTCAAGTAGTTGAGTTCAGGTGGTTGGTTTAGGTTTTTATGATCTGGAGATACATGCTGGGATGTTGAATCAAAGCAATTTCTCTTTTTCCTGGTGTTATAGTTGTCATTTGCTGCCCAGGAGGACCTTCACAATTAATAGTTATTATGTAAAAATAGCTTTCTTTGTGTCAGCGCTTATTTTCGTGGCTTGCACTATGCTATTGCATCCCCGGGGTATTTAATGAACTTGAAATATTTTCTACAGTTTCCAAATCTTTCTGTCCCTGTGCTGAGACCATTGCTCTGTGTTTTGAGCCCAGCTGTATGTTTGCTTTTAGAAAAAAGATTATTTACTTGCATTTTGTATGTGAACAAAGTGGTATGTTTTGATGGCAGGCATTTTTTTCATAACTTGGAATGAGATTTCTGTTCCTACTGAGGGAGCTAGTGAATGCTGTTGACTTCAGTGCAAGCATAATTGGCTTTTCATAAGGTGTCTACTGTTAGGATTATTGATTATATTTATGACCACAACACATAGGAACTCTAGCTGTGGAGCAGGCTGCCATGATGATAGACACACAGAACAAAATATTCCAGGCCAGGGAATATACACTATATAACACGTAAAATTGTGGTGGGAAAAACCTACTGTTTTTTAGTATTAAACATACTGTATTTGGCTGTATCCGTCTTAGTTAATTGAAGAGGCAATGCATACTGACTAGAACAAATGCTTCAAAAGATTTTGCATGCACAGATGGACTATGGTTTGCATTTATCTTTAGGTTTTGGGGGAAAAATGGTTTCAAATATAAGTTTTTTCTTTAATCAAACCGCTCTGCACCAAAGGCCCTCTACTTCAGTGTGATTTGTGGGCTACATAGAAAACCTTTCAGGAGACAACCCTATAACTGCATCTAATTACCAAACAAACAGTCTAATGACAGATGCACTTTGAATTGTCAGTGGCACCTGACATAAGAGTACAAGTTCTCTTGTCAGTGAGGCATTTATAAAAATCTGAATAATTTTGAATATGAATGTTGCTAAAAGTGGATGAATGACATTTAGTAGGGAGCTGGGTATTCACATGTATATACATGTGCACAGAAAACAATCTGTAGTTGACATTTATAATTAGACGAACTTATTTCATGAAATGTGAGCAATTTGGGAAATGCGTCTGAGAACAATTAAGATTTGATACTGGACACTTGATGTATTTGTAGGTCAGACTGTAAGCATTATGATTTGTTTTTGTTTTTTTAATACGAGACAAAACTGCCTTCTCTGTCGCCTTTCACCTCTGTATTGAAGAAATCCCAGCAAAACCTCTTGTACCTGATGCTGGGCTAATTATTGAAGGTTATTAAATTGCAATGATCATTGAGTCAAATGAAGCCCTGTTGGACAAAGATGGTTACTACCTTGAGTAAACCATTTTGTTACATCTGAACTCCAGGCAGGCAGATACAAAGCACAGAGAGAAGGACATTGCTTGCCTGAGGAAGGTGATTAGAAGGAGACTTGCTAATGGGGAATTCAAAGGCATGAACATATTCTCACAGGATAGTGTAACACAGGAATGTGTTTTCACACCAGCAAGATCCATTTCTGAATGTCTGCTAAGGGGAAGGGAAACCGTCTGCAGAGATGGAAATACTGGGATTTAGAGAAGCCATGTGTGTGGGTGAATGCAGAGTATGCTTTCAGAAGAGGAAGAAAACTGAGCCAGATGAATGCATATAAACATTATTTTGTCACAATCTTGCTTTTTTTTTTTATTTAATTAGCTAACATGAAGAGCTACTGTTATGCTTTTTGTAGTTGGTTTTGGTTTGTTTTTTTTTTTCCCACTGTATCCTCAGCAAAGGCTATGAGCTCAGTTCACTTGCCTAAGCATGCAGAAGTTAGTGCCACTTGAGATGGTCTCTGTTTTCACTTGCTGCTTCAGTAGCGTGTGAGCCTTGTGTGTCCTGTCCACCAGCTTCTGTAGGTGTCTTGAATGCTGTACTGGGGGCACTTTATGCCTGTGTTTAGGTAACTGAATTGAAAGGCATTTGTTATGCCTTGTTGAACAACAGGACTGGAAACTTGGAAGTTTTGTTGGTTGGATTGCCCTAGTAGGTCACCTATAGTCTTTGGAAAGGAAATTCAGACAGTTGGGACTCTAAAATCCCATTGCTGGTGATTTCTGCACAGCCATTGAAGGCAGCATACACAGCCCTGCCTGCTCATTTAGAGGAGGTGATAAGCCTGGAGGCATAATTAGGTGAGATTTACCCACAGTGAGTTAGTGCCCCACAAGTAGGGTTTCATCTGATTTGTGGGGAAAAAATATTCTAAAGAGAAGTTTCTGGAAATATTGATTAATTTCTTTTATTCCTTAGTGAGAAATAGTATACTTTTCCGTTTTAGGTATCTAAGCTCTCGGGAAGGGGAGAAAAGTTAGAAACTCTTGCTATTACACTGCTCTAAGCTCTACACTTCAGAAGAAATTAAGCTAAATAAAGCACTTTTGAAAAACTCTTTCACTTGATTCCTTATGAATAGGGGAAAATTTCCTTCTTAAATACTGCTCTTCTCAAATGCATTGTTAATTACTGACCACTTGTACTAAACTACAATAAATGATGCAGAATCAGATCTTACAGAACACCTAAGCATATAAAGTTCAGTCAATTTGACCCCTTACATGCAGGGGTTTATTTCTAAAAGGAATTAATTCAACTTTGTATTCTAACCTTATGTGTTCTTCCAGAAGTCCCAGAAACTCTTCCGCTTGACTTTACTGGTTTATAAAAACGATGGAGCTTGCTAAGTTAGGTAAACATTTGTGTTACAATTGAAAACTTAAAGATGATGTGGAGGTCCTTAAATACTAAATCTGAATTCATACTCATCCTGGTAAAATTAATAAACCAGTAGTGTCTTGTGTTCTGCTCACAAGGAGATCAGACTCCCTGTAAAAATCATCTTTTCTTGAGCCTCTTGCAGCACTGGAGAGTGTGATGTGCTAATATCCTTCCTCAGGACATAGGCAGACCTGGTCCTGCAGTGCAATGAGGCATTTAAACCTTTGCATTATCGGAGCTTCTGGAACAACTGGAGCATAGCTCCATTACAGTTACAGGGAATCCAATAAAGCCACTTCAGCCTGACTTTACCATGTAGGATGCTAAATGGCAGATTGCCTTTTGTGGCTGTGCAGAAATAAGCTAAAGATCCCTCAGTACTTTCTGTAACTCATCTGCACTATATTGGAGAAGGCTCTGGCTTCTAGCAAAAAGATTATATTAAACTGGGCTGCATGTAAACAATTGGATACAGGTCTCCCCAGTGCCTACATAATTGCTGTCAATATCTAAGCAAATTACATAGACGTTCTCAGAGTTCTTTGCTGTACCACTGGTGTGACATCTGCTTCCAGGAGTGATAACTTCTTACCCCTTACATCAAATGATTCCTTCCTAAATCACACAAGAGACTGGATTATGTCCCAGAATTGGCAGTTGAAGTGATCGCACAGTTATCTCCAATAGACAACTAGAAATGTCTCATAGCCAGAATGAGTTTGTCTGTCTCTGCCTTCATTTTATGAAGGTATAATATTCCTCATGATGGTATTTTTCAACTATGACTTCAAGATGTAACCACTGGTAGTCTGGATCAGGTAAGAATACTTGCAACAAAATCCAATGGAATGCTTGGGTAGATTCTAAGACAAGAAGAGAGTTAGCAAAGTATCTGAGAAGCTAGTTCTTGAGATTAAAACAACTGCATGAGAGCACTTTTATTTCACGCTGCAAAATAGACATTTGTGTACAGTTTTTACGCTGTGCTGTTCTCTTGTATAAGCTAATACAGCTTCATTTTGTACAAATACTGATTTAATTATTTTTTTCAACACGTTTTTGCCTATTTCAACACAATTCTCTTTCTATGCTGGCAATGGCAGATCCTACCTATGTGCAGGCCTGCCTCCACATTTTAAGTGTCACTGAAGTCACAGTTCCAGAGTCACTTCTTGGAAAGCTGCAATATGTTCACTATTTCTTCCTTTCCTACTAATTACAAGAGGAGAAGGTGAGCTCCCCACACTCCCCTTGGGGAGGGAAGAGTGATAATCAGAGGAGGAGCAGTTCACCAGTGGTATCCCTTTATAATGTGTTCAAATCCCTAATGAAATTGCAGCTGAAAAAGATGCATTCCTTTGCCATCAGGGGGAGAGTTAGAAAGTGCTGCCGGTGGATCTTGCAGTGCTTAAAACCAATTGTCATGCTGAAACCAAACAGCAAGCGGGCCACCTTTGTTACTGTAATGGCCACTACCTCTCTGATTCAGCTACTGATGTACCCCGAGGGTATAAAGCTTATCAACCAGAGCTGTGCAAATTTATTCTGATAAGGATCTTTGATAAATTTTCAGTAAGACTGGGTTTTTGCATGTGAAGATGCTCAGGAAGGTTTATAGATGTGCCTTTAAATTGCAAGAGCTAGGAAAAACCCCAAACAAGTTGCTCATTTCAGATTCTAAATTGTTTTCCTTCAATTCATGGGAGTTTTAGTCCTTCTGCTGTTGTTTTGTTGTGTTTTTTTCATTCATTTTTAACTATTACACAAAAAAGATGGGAGACATCAGTCATCTTGAAATCACAGTACAAAGAAATTTTTATATGTCTCTTTAGAAAAGCTTAATATCATTTAATAAGATACAAAGTGTTGTGTTGAACTTCAATGAGTATGATATTGCTCTGGTTCTCAAAGGTGGGAAACTACAGTAACAATCACAGAAGCTTGTTTTAGAAGGCTCTAACCCTTAGCAGAAAGTGTCTGCCCATAGACTGCAGCATTCAACTGTAGAAGCTTCTTTGTGTCCATCTTATGTTTGCAGTGCTATGTTTGATTTCTTTCCTCGTATAGTTATATCTTTAATTCAGAGATCTGTTTTTAATTCACCAATTTATATAACTGGTTTTCTGTGTCTTCTACCTAATACCTCTTATTCATATATTAAAAAATACTTTTTTTTTTTCTTCAAAAGAGAAGAAGAATGGGGAGAATAAGCTTAAAAAAAAAAAAGTAATTCTGTAGTTAAAAAAAAAAAAAAAAAATCTCTTGGGTTCCTTAAACTTCACAGGACAAATTTCAGCCTAGCATGAACTTTACTTCCAAGTTATAAACCTTGGAACCGAGGCTGGTGATGGAAATACTAATGGAGACAATTTTTGAGTTATGAATGGTGACATGATGGATTCTCTGTGCCTTGAAGTTCTGCAGTCAGAGGAGATTGCAAGACTGGTGTGTCTGAAGTAGCAGCATTTCCTTTTGCTGGTTGGAGTAGACTCCAACAGAAAGTGAATACCTCTTTAATACTGAATTCCAGAAAGATCATGGAGAACTGAAATTACTTCTGTCCTCTTTGCTGGGGAAATAATTTCAATGAAAGTGTAGTGGGGTTTCCCAGCATTTGTAGAGAACAGGTCATCCCTGAAGAATGAGATTCTTGAACTGTGCACTGCATTCGGAAATGTATTTGCATTTGTTATGACCTAATATAGCAGCAGATACTGCTTTCAGTTCTTGTGATACTTCCATCATAGAAATATATAGGTGAATAAGAAGGCTGCTCAGCAGCACAGTTTGTCCCATTAAAATAAACAAAAAGAGGCTTAAACTAAAAGTTGGTACTTTCATTTTTACATTTTGATGCATGGAGAAAATAGTAAAAGGCCTTTAGAAATGACTGGTCATCTTTAAGTCATGTTTGCTATTAAGCAGTATACCTGTTCAATGTTTAAAGATAGAACTTAACATATTCTATGCTTCATAGATTTTGAGCTTGCTAAAGAACTAAGGTAAAATGTCAGATTTAGTAGTATAAAAATCTATGGAGTCCAAATGCCATCCTGTAGAAGGCAACACTGTGCCCCTGCCCAGACACCTTCTCCTGCTCTTCCCATCACAAGAGATCACTATTCTATATTCAATTATTATTTTATTTTCTGAATAGAAAGGGTTGATAGCCATGCACACAATGATTCATGTTCAGAAGAAAATATTCATCAAACAATCATAAATAACCTTCCTCATCTCAAAATGTTGGGCAACTATGAAAAAAAAAAAGGAACCAAATCAAAACATGAGATCTTCTTAAAATATTCATTAAAAATGTCATATTCTGAAAGGCTCAACAGTCACTATGGCTAGGATATTTTTATTGCCATTTCTCCCTCTCTGTCATGGTGTACTATTTTCATCTAGTATCATGGAGAATTCTCTAGGGAAATAATGTTATGAATAATTATTGCAAGAACTTATACCGTACTCAACAGCACTGCAAATTGGAGGGCCTTGTACATGTATTGTACATTATACATCTTCTGCTTGATGTTCATGAAAGCAGGTGGCATTTTGCACCTGTCAGAATTGAGCCCTACAGTTATGGGTTTGGATGCTAACCACAGCTAGTCCCCAAAGGGATGTGAGTCTTTGGGAAGAAGACCAGAACTTATGGTAGCATATCTGAGAAATGTACATGAGAAGGTCTCTTCAGTCTTGGACTGTATGTGACAGAGCAGCATGAGCTGTATTTATTTTCTGCCTGATGTCATCTGGGCATTTCACATACACAGATGTCTATACTTCAACCTGGCTGCTGGTTGTTATTGTGGTGAAATTGAGGAACTGGCTTCAGTGAAAGTAGTCCTGGGTAACTTGCTGCTTAATTTGGGTGGGTTTGTTTGCTTCCGCCCCCCTCCTCCCCCCACCTTGTGTTTGTGGTGTGGTTTGTTGTGGTTGGTTTGTGGTTGTTTGTTGGGTGGGTGGGTTTTTTTTGTATTGTTTTTTTATTTGCTGTTGTTGGGGGGTTTTGTGCTTTTTCTATTATCTTTTTTACTATTGCTGTTGATATGCTTTAGTTTAAAAACTTTTACAGATCCCTGAGGGGGAAGTAGCTGTAACAGTATAAAGGGGTGTTACTCCAGTATAGCTTATTCTTGTGTTTAGAAGAATAGGAAAACAAGCACACTGTATGCATGTGAGCCCAAGACTCCTTATTTCTTCTTTCTATTCTGTCTCTCTTTTTTTTAGGAATTTTTGAGTTCTTTCTCAAAGCAGAACTTGCAGGATGATTCCTGAAATATTTTTATTAAGAGTTGAATGGCAATACCAGTGAATCAAGGAATCTAGGTTATTTCAAAGAGCATACTGTAAAAGACACTTCCTTGGTCATATTTTTCCTGAGGAGCAAGAACTGTCTTTTCTCCTAGAAGCTCTCCTCAATGCTGGTTGCCTACTTCATAGTAGTTGGTTGGACAGCTTTGAGGAAGACAAGGGAAACGGAAACATTCAATTTTGGCTCTGTGCGTGTGTGTGTGTTGGCCTTGGCTATATGCTCTCCTTTTGCCCCCAGTGGAGCTTCATAAGGAGAAGAGGGCTGATGCATCCTGCTTTTTTGTTTATATTGGAATATAAATTAGAACATCGTGTTTGTCAGCACATAAAATAGTTCTTGTTAGTCTAGATAATTGTAGCATATTAAAACTCAGGTACTTGCAGACTGTTAATCTCAGGTATCTGGATTTTACATGTTTCCATACCTAGCTGAACCAAGACTCTAGCTACAAAAGGGTCTAGTTGTGGAGGTTAAAGAATAGAGAGAGGCTCATCTGATAAATGGGCGTGAAGACAGTAGAGCCAATAATCTTCAACCTGACAGGGAGAAGAGTGAAATTTGACAGATTGAGTATAGACATAATGGACTTACCAGATAGTAGAATTGGCATCTGCCTTCCCTACAAAGATAGCATACTTAACTGCAGTAGTGGGCAGATTTTTACTGAATATGTTTCAGGTTAATATGTTCAGGTTTTTTGCCTGTGCCTATTTGGTACAAACAGCAAAATATGGCACAAATTTGCCTCTTGTAATGTATATTTTGGCACAAACGGCCATTATTAAAGAATTTGCAGGACATATCTGTTTGTATGACATCCAAAGTTAGGCTCCTTGTTGTAATCCCCTGTAGGAAATATGTAAAATCTCCAGTTCCCTTGCATATGGGGGAATACTCAGGTGTTCTCCGTCAGTCCATTGTGTATTACAGGGAGGAGGGTTTTCCAACTGTTTATTTCTTCTTGTCAAACAGAGCACGTATCTTATTTGTTGTTGTTTGGATTTTGTTTGTTTATTTTAAAAAAACCAAACATGCCAGCTTTGTAACTAGGGAGCATCTCATTCTTTGAATATTTCTTGTGTCATCACCTATTGCTTGGTCTGGTAATTCTACCTGCAGTAGTGTGGCTACCTGAAGATACATGTTCTTTTCACTCACCCTGAGAAAATACTTTGAGCCTTACTGACTTCAGCCAATATGTGATTGTCTCTAGGTAAAAGCCTCACTTAAAAGCGATCACCAGTACTTTCCAAAATAACAGTATTGCCACTGTTCTGCGGAGCACTGCTCTTCTTCCTCACCAGTACCCAGAATGATTTTGTAAGCAAGTCATCTAGTCAGAAGCCTGTTAATCAGGCAGGCAAACTGACCTCCTCTGTGATACCGCCCGTTGTTAGAAATAAAGGTCACTTGAACACAAAGTTAGATTCACTGTATGTAAGCAGACACAATTTCCCTGATTTAAGAGGAAGGTGTATGTATTACACCACTGATAAATGTGTCCCTGAAATTCACACAGCCATTTCAGAAGTGAAATTCCTCCTACCAAAAGAATGAGTGATTATCTTCTTACTTCACTGACCTAGAGATTTGCAACCTGCATAAAGCAATTCTGGTTTTCAAAGCTGAAGGTAAAAAATGGTATCTGAGAATTTCAGGTCAAACTTGTCTGTAATGGAAACACAAGACAGTGTTTAGAGACCCAGTAAGGCACTGCAGGTACATTTGATCAATAAGTTGTGCTTTGGTGTTGCTTGCCTGTGATCACTGAATCCCCAGAAAAACTGAGCTGAACAGATGCTGAGTCCTTGACTTAAATTAATTCTGCTCAGATGAATGTACTGTACTCTACTTAAATATGTGTCATTAAGCACCTTTGACAGCTTTTTAGCAGGTGTTTAGCACGAAAAATAGATCAGTTGAGGGAAAGGGAAAGATAAAGAGTAAATCCAGTGTGGTGTGTTTAATGTCTGTCTAGTATTACCATGTTCAAGCCCACAGTGGCTTCATTTAGGAGTGCTGCAGATGTAAGCACGCTGGAGCATGGCATTCAACTGCTCTGATTTGCAACCTTGCTTATGTCAAAGGTATCAAAGGTATAAAATGGTCTCACGGTAGCCCTACTGGAGTCAACCACAAGACTCATATTGACTTCAACAGAAATAAGATATGAACCTAAGCCTTCTCCAAAACTAGCAAACACAATAGGGTACAAAACTGAATCCCTTAGAGCAGCAGGCTTTTTCTCCATTATGATGTGAACTGCAAAATAAAATGGGTAGCTATAACAAAAGCTCTAGATGGGCAAATATTCTTTTATTTTTCTAATCTAATTAGAAAATAAGATCTGTACTCTGTTATTATCAAAAACTGTGAGAGTTATGCCTGTGGAGTGGAAGAAACATATTTCTTGCATATCTAGTCTTCAGTAGTAGATTAATAATAAACACTAGCTCTCTCTTCCCTTCCTCCCTTTCTTCCTTCCCTCTCCCTTATAGTGTTATTTCCATAGAATGGTGTTCATTAAAGCAAATTCAGCCAGAACAAGAGGACACGTACATACAGGTCCAGAACTGACTTATTTTATACAAAAGTCCTTAATTCAACTGTATGATTTATGGGAAATGAAATTATATATGATGTCAAAGTGGTGCCATATGGTAGGCTATAGCATCTATCTATAAAATAGTATGATACTTACTGAAAAAACATTACCAAATATTTCTTTCACCACCCACTCAAATAATAACTTGTTGCCTGCCATAAGCACCGTTTTTCTCTGCACATTGATTTAATGTTATTTTTACAGCCTTAAGATTTGGATTGAGCCTCTAAATTTACAGACTACTGATAATTCAACAATTAACTTGAAGCTATTGTTTAAATCATATTTAATGAAAATAGTGACATATTTAGCTAAGAGTCTCTTGAGAGATCTGACTCAGAGTCAATAAAAAAGCCAATGTTACTTCTGATGCCAAGTGAAGATGATTGTCTCTTCTGAGAGGGTTGCGATTTTTTTTTCTTATTTATAAATAAGTTGATATGGAAGCATCTATTACAGATTACACCTACCTTATGTTTCAGTAGAGGCAAATAAAATTTGTTGCTTACAATAATAAACATTGAATTTCATATACCTGTAAATTAATTTCAATTAAAAAAAATAAAAATGTTATATAATGCCTGTTACAAAATGCAAGTTATCTAACATTTTTATAAATATAATCATGAGTATTGACATGGCAAAATGTTTTTCTTTGGCTAATTGACAGCAATATGAATTCTGTTTCTGCTACAAATTCATTAATGAGGTTTTGCAAGCCATGGTGTGTCTTTGCATTAGTAAAAAGAAAAGTGTATGTACTTTTAGCTGCCTGTAAACCAGCCTGATCTGTGTGCAGCTGTATTAGCTGCCATGTTTGTTCACACTAAATGAAACGCTGTTTGCTCACGCTTTCTACAGACTTTTTTTTTTTTAGTCGCAGGACAAGTCCATGACCTACTGAAGTCCCCTGTGGTGGTCAGTTTTTTTCAGTGTAAGTAGGAGTTTAGGCTGATAAGAAATGATCATTTGTAAAGTCCTTTGTATTTTTTTAACCCTTTGCATGGGCTATGTGTGTAACAGCCTGTTTATTCGCTTTAATGAAGTTTTACTATCAAGGGAGCCATGTTCCCTTGGTGTGAACTCAAGCTTGAACTGCTGAATATTTCCTGTGCTTCCAGATGACCCATGCCAAAAAGAAACTGTAGGCTCAGCCAATCTGACTTAAGTGGGTCCTGCAAGTATAGCCCAAGGATAGGAAAGTCTAAAAGCCTTTTCCTTTCAGTTGCATCAGCATGAGGGTGGTTCCCTATGAAAGCTCTACAGGGAGCTCTCTGAGTTAGAGGAACTCTCTTCTCCAATGCCTTTGTTGATTTCAATAAGGTATTTCAACCTGTAAGATCCCAAAGTATTTCATACTTTAGACCTCTGAACTGCCAGTTTAATCTTGAAAAATCTTCCTAAAGTACTTGCTTAAGTGCTGGTGTCCTTTGTGAGCAAGATTGTGTGTTTTTTTGGCGTGGTTGTTATTTGTTTTGTGTTTTGTTAGATTCAGGCATTTATTACCTAGAGAAGACACTGGGATGGAACCTTTGAAATTAAGTTATCTGTATGCAAAATGGGATGTTGTACGACAGCTGCAAGGCAAGTCCCCTTATTCTGTCACTTTCTGGGGTGATGCAGCTCTTGGAGCTTTTTTTAAACTTTCATTCTTGGCTCTGCAATAGTTGGAAAAGAGCATTGGTAGTGAGGAGTCTTTGTCTGATGCAAGAATCCTTGAGGATGTGTCCTAAAACCATTGAACTAATGTGAACAGCCAGGATTCTGTCAGTTGCTGAACAACTTTTGGTCTCTGCAAAGCTATAGGGAATTAAAAATAGAAATTCAGGAATAAAATTCTCTGATAGCAGATTTCTATTCCCTTTGTCCAACCAATTCCACACATGAGAAAGAAGCCTTAAATTGCCTGTGAAGAGAAAGTGAAAGTTTTTTGAATTATCCCTAATGAAATACATTTATTTCATAACTGCATTGTTTTAAATACAGTAAGAACGCTGTATAGCTCCAGTCAGTTTAATGGATATTTAATATACATGATTTAGATGCATCTGATGATGTTGAAGTAAAATAGCCAATAAAGAGGATGCAGCCTGGACAAGTCAATAGACATCTTATTGGTAATTCCGTGAAAGGTCCTCAGGCATCCCTGTTCTCAGCACCTCCTCTCCATCTCCTTTAGTACTGCTGATCTAGCTCTGCCCTGTGGGGGGCAGTTGATGAGCCTGGACCAGGGAACTGGTCGATCTTTACAACGATCCTTTACACCCTGTTCACTTTTTCTTGGTCGTGTTTTGTTTTTTGGTGGTGTTGTGTGTTTTTGTTTTTTAAGGAATGTGAGGAGGAGTGATGGGCTGTTTGGGATGGCACAGCAAGAAAAAGTTGTGAAATTAATTTCTCCAATAATCTGTGTCTCTAACAGGAATAATCTGTGTTGCAACTTGAAGTTGCCACAGAAATGTGATTTCTTTCAAACAATACAAGTAATCTCAGTCTGTAGCTGAATACAGTTCCTTTACCAGGTTAAGACAAAGCTCTTACCTGGTTTTTGTTTGGTTTTTTGGTTTTTTTTGTGTGTGGGGTCTTTGTGTTTGTTTTTGTTGGTTTTGGTTTTTTTCTCTCCCTTAACAATGTTGTGGCTGGAACAAGAGGTTTCCATTATTTTTAATCGAGAAAAACGAACCTGTTTACATAACTTTAATTTTTCCCATTCCGAGCACTGAGATAGAATAGAAAATAAACTGTATCTGGGCTTTTGTATACATTGTATCAAAGTAAAATGTACTGCCAGTTCTACAGCTCAGTACCCAACCGCAGCTAGCTGTGACCACTACCTCTCTTGGCAGTGACTTTAAGCTATGCAAATACAGCAGCATGACACCATGCAGTATGAGGTTGTGCTGTCTGTGGCTATATGAACTGTGTTAGTGTGAGTAATAAGGGTCAATGATTCAGTGGTAAGGTATATAAACATCATTCTTTATTTATCTGGTCTGTGATGTGTGCCTTAGTCAGGCAACTGTAAATAAAGTTGTTGGGTTGGGTTTTTTTATTATTTTCAGGCTGTCAACCTTAAAGGGCAGGCTGGGACTACAGGCTTTCCTGGGCTGCTCTCTCTTGTTTTTGAGAGGCAAATTCTGTATCTTCAAGAGCTGCCTTTCCTTTTCCATATGATCAAGTGAGAGTCTTGTTTCTATCAAAATCCCCTCCTTGCTGGATGAGGATACACTGTAACCTCTAAAGTGGGGGAAACTCCTCTACTGTTAACGCACAGGCACTTTGGGGAGGTGAGGAAAAGGAGCTTGGGGGCACTTTGTTTAATTGATAATGACTGTAACAAGCCAACTATTTGAATTAACTGTTCTCTTGCCTTGAAAGTTTAACCTGCTCGTTTACCAAGCAGTAAATCACAAGAGTAAAAATAACAACCCATTTAACTTCTAGGTATTTGTATTTAGGTCTCTGCTAAGGTAGTGTTATTGTGCCTAATAACCAGCTGGACAGAGCTGCTACTACCCAAGGAGTTTCTGCAAACTTTCTTTTCAGCTCCCACAGATGTTCTTTATGGGAGTCAGAGGAAGATTTCCCCTTGTTCCTTTCAATGCATGAATGTGTTGCTGTTACTAAAGAAGACTAAATCACTCTAAGTATCATATGCCTACTTCGTGTATTTCAGGAATTGGGTGTGCAGTTGCCTGTTTGACACAAAGTAGTCACCTGGGAAATTAAAAGTACCCTAAGATAAAGAAATCTTAACCTAATAGTCCCAGACTCACTTAAAGGGGGAAAAGGAAGAGAGCATATGATCATTTGAAACACCAGGGAAGCTCATCCTCCTTCTAATCAGCATGCTTCCCAGCAGCTCAGGATGAAGTGAAATGTTTGCTTGGTACTGTTCATGCTACACAGGACATAAAACAAATAATAAATCATCATCTTCCTTGGAAGGAAATGATGCAAAGCATTTATCTCCCAAGGAAGCATTCCACGGCAGGAGCAATTTGTTTCTGAAGTGTATGGTTTGTTTGTGATGGTGTGAACTTTGTATGAACACAGAGAAACGGCTTCGTGTTACATCAATATCGATGGTTTTGAAACATCCCTCTCATCGAATGATTTGTAAGCATCTCCTTCGACGACATCTTCGTCTCCAGGACGAGCTGCTAGATTTATCTTTATTCTGTCTTGGATGCTTTCCCCTGCCTGGTGCGAGCAAGCTGGCTTCTCCAGGCGGCGGGCAGCTCGGAGAGTCACCGTGCCCGGCGTGCCCCGTTGCCGGAGGCGGGGGGTTGGTGTCGCCGAAGCTGCCCCCTCTCCCCGGCCGCATCCCCCTTCTGAGGCGAACAAAGGAGCCGCCCAATCGATCACCAACAGGTGCTGCCCACACGCGAGTGCGTGAAACTTTCTGTGGGCTAGTTGTAGGAGTTTCCTAAGAGGGAGAGAGCCTTCGGCTGCAGGGGACACAACGCGGCAGCGGGGGAAGAGGTGACCACCAAAAAACAATCCACACGGGGTTCGAGAGGAGGTGGAAGAAAGTGTTGCCCCCCTATTCCAGGCAGCGTGAGGCTCCCGAGTTTTGGGACAAAGCGGCGTGAGCCTGCAGAACGTGGCGGGCTTTGGGTAGCGACGGGTAGCCCTGTCTCTGAGGTAAGGCACCTCGCCCTGCGCTCGCCGGCCCGGGGGAGCCGCACACCGGCACCTCCCCCGGGACCGCCCGGCCGCAGCCCCAGACCCTGCTCGGGCCGCCCCACCTGCGGCCGGGCCGCCGGCCCCTGCCTCCGACCCGCCCCGGGGCCGGTGCGCTGGGGGGAGGGAGGGAAGCGATGGGGGCGGTTGTTTAACCCTTTCCCCGCCGGGCGGCTCCGGAAACGACCGAGGAGGCGGCGGCGGCCCGGTGAAGCGCGGCGCTGTGTCCTGTGCC
>WUAM01000287.1:57474143-57500846 GCA_024336885.1 Actenoides hombroni | reverse complement strand
AGTTTCTCCGCGCCTTCCTTCATCTCACGGGGATAAGTAATAAAACCGGCTGCGTAGCTGATTTCTTCCAGCTTTTCAGCTTACCGACGTGACCCCTGCGGAGTGCACCGATAGGGGACTGCTCGGCACTGGCCAAAACGGGGGCACTTAGACGGTGAAGAAAACGGCAAACGTTTTCACTTCTGACACCCCGACTGTCGCAACAGACACAGCTAACTTTCCGCAGCCCTTTTCACACGGAGCGAACATGGCTGTGTTCGGAGCGCTGTGGCTCAGGTGCACTGCTCAAGTTAGGTTTTCAGTCCTTGGTGCTCAGAAATGCTTGTTTCCTCCTGCTTTCTCCTCAGCAGCCTGAGGTGAGAGGGGAAGATGCAAGGAAATGAAAGTCTCTTTCCGCCTCTGTTTTGAGGTATGCTGCTACGTCCACAAATCGGCCATCTGCATATTGCTTCATTAGAGCATTTAGATTGTAATCCCATCAGCCTTTACTCATGAAAGTAATCCTTCTCTGAGAGCAGCACTGTTGAAATCTGGGTAGGGTTTGCTTCTTAGGTCATCAATTCTTAATTTTTTCATTGTAATCTTAATAAGCAGTTGTGAACAATATCCAGAGATCACATTCTTTCTTTAGAGCTAAAGGAGCAAGCTACCTGAAGCTCTGTTTCACTTAATGTAGCATCAAAGCATTACAGAAGAGTTTTATACACTGTTATGGTCCCCACACACAGTTTTTTAAAATAAAGTTTGCAAGGCTGGTGGTGCAGAAGTCAAATACCAAACACAAAGTGAAGTTAGTGTTTGACAGGTACTTTTTCATTTGATAAACAAGTTTTGAGGAAAGTATTGAAAGAAATGTGCTGCATGTCAATTCCTTGTAAGTTACAGGGGAAGAGCTTTCAGGATACGAGTAAACTTCCATATACTCTGTGAAAATATTTTTATATTAATGGTGCTGTAAAGGATTTTGTCCTGGAAGAACCTTGCTAACTTCATGGCTATTACTGCCCAATATCCTCTGCACGTTACTGAACAGAGATGACAACAAAAACAAGTATCATAAAATGTACAGTACTCATTTGGACAAGTGTACTACAACAGCACCTGATAATAAATGTAATGTAGCACATTTTACAGAGGTATTGATCTCCATAACACAGAAACTCACTAAAGCATTCAATTCTTAATTCTTCCCTGACTGTGAGAAACTGCCACTTTTATATCAAGATTTATGAAGTGTGTAGATTACTGAATTACAATGTAAGCTCCAACACAAAGTATTTATTTCAGCATGATTGTTAAAGTACGTGTAGTGCAGTTATAAACAACGTAGAAACATATTATGTTAAATCTGAGTATAGAAATAGTCTTAACATTTACTAAGAAATCTCAGCTTTTTAAGAGCTTCTACGTTTAGAAGGGACTTTTTGCTCTAATAATGATACCTTTACGTACTGTTTTTTAATATTTCAATATCTTCCCTCTTTTCCTTGCAGATTATGTTTATTTTGAAAATTCTTCCAGCAATCCATATCTCATTAGGAGAATTGAAGAACTTAACAAGGTACACAAGTATCTAAGATTCTTGTTTAACATTTGACAACAGTCAGTGCAGTTTTCAAAATGAGAGTTATTTCCATCCCATAAGGTTTCTATCGTGGTAGCATTTTCTGTTTTGTTTTTCCTTTTTTTTTTTTTCCACTTTCCTGAGATTTGCTATGTATTTTGTATATGTTCCAGTTACTGAAATTTTGCTCCGTGGTATCCTGTAATTCTGTCCTGTTATCTGAGGAAACACCCAGTTGATCATTCCTGGTGAACAGGAGTACTCTGCTATAAAAATTTCTAAATGACTTCTATGAATGCTTGAAGACAAGAGTGAAGTTAATTTTCTGTATGGTGATGACACTGTGAATCCATCTGGAATGCTAGTGATCATGTAATGTGTCTGCTTTTGGGTGTAGGTATAAAGAACTAGTAGGTATCAGTGAGACTTGCAGTGATCAAACAACGGAATATGTTACTTTAGCGCCTGTTTATTGCTCAGATTTTTGGCAGCTGTGAATGAAGGAGAGTCTTTTGAATAGAAACAGAAACTTTATTCTCTGTCTTTATCCTGAGTATATTTTAATCAAGAATAAAGGCTTTTCAGTGTCATTTTGGGGAAGCCTGATTATTTTTCTTCATTCTTGTGCTACTAAGAATGCTGTGGGATTTTTGCTATTGTGGCATATTTTTACTATTCCATCAAGCAGTATTAAAACTTACTGATGCATTATATCAAAATTTAATGATCATAATGACTATTGTGATATAAATAATGATAAAGATTATTTTTTTTTTCTGTGGTTAGAAAGTAAATTAAAAACTTTCTGACCTGCAAATGGTTTTCTTCTTATTAATGGAATAGAACACTTCTCCAGAGCAGACATCAACCACGTTACCTGTGAGTGCTGTCCAGCACAACATCCACTGAATTTGTGCATGACAAATCATTTTGGACTTTTATTGAAGGAGAATATTTTTTTATTTACAGTAATTGAAGTTATTCCAATTATGTCCTGAATGTAATGTTTATTATCTCTAAAGTCTATTGCTGTAATTTAATCTGGCTCGTGGATGATAGAACAGTCATCTATTGATTTTTTTTTTTTCTTTTTTAAAGAGAGTTTCAAGGATATAGTCCAGATATCTTAATTGTGAATTATGTGTTTTCATGTGTTAAAGGCATTGAGCAAACACAGAGCTGTTATGCAAATATGTAATGAAATGCATTGGTTATCATTTTACTGGACATAAGATGCTTTCTCAAGGTAACAAAGTAATTTTGTACTTTTCCTAACAAGAAAGAGGGTACAGTTCTTCAAATATTATTAGATTCTTTACATTATCTGGCTAAAGGGTTCCTGTAATGAGTCATGAAAACAACTGTGAACTAAATAGCTCTTTTATCTTACAAGCTGCAGTGAATTTTCAAATAAACCGTGTTATATTAAATATGATTCTGTGATTCTGAAAAAAAAAAAAAGCCAGAATACTTAGAAATATACATTTCTGTCTAAAGCTCAATTGCAAGAAAATGTTTACAAGCTTCTAACATTTCTTAAGGATTTTATGTTAACATGATACTGGCATTACGTCTCTAAAGAGCTGAATAATATATAAATTCTTAGAACTAAATTATTATAATTTGTACTGTTATCTGATCTGAAATTGATATTGGCCTGTGTTGGGAAGATTTTACTTATTTGAGTAATTTTGTTGATTTGAGCCTGAACGAATCATGTGAGAATTACTAACATGAGGGAAAACTGCAAGCAGAGGGCATTTAATTTGTGTAAATACACAACTCAGCTGAGGAGGGATATGTTCTGACTTGGTTTATCTTTCTTTTCGTAGACTGCCAATGGAAATGTGGAAGCAAAAGTGGTGTGTTTTTACAGGCGAAGAGATATTTCCAACAGCCTTATAATGCTTGCAGATAAGCATGCTAGTAAGTAGATCATATAGGGCATTTTTCTTTCTATCACAGCCTGTTAAGTTTCTGCAGCTACTTAAAATTGTATTTCTTTGGCATATGGAATATATATTTGTATTAATTAATATCCATTTAGATACTTAGTGTTATCTGATACTGGCCCTGCTCCTAGTACTTGCTTCCAGGACTTTAGTTAAGGTGTATTAATGTGATTGAAAATGCTTTCTTCCAATATATAATTTTTCTTCTGGAAGATACATCTATACTTCTTTTTTTAATGTCAGATGTAAATCTTGGGCCTAAGTCAATTTAAGCCTGAGAACATTCATGAGGATTTGATTAGACTTTTTGAGTTAGACATAAAAGCATATTGCTTACTATAAAGAATGAAATGTATCATTGGAGACTGAAAATCACTGGAGATTGTAAAATAGCCGTTACGTGAATTTAATGATGAATGCATATATAAATTAGTAAAATAGTTGTAAATATCACATTGTTTCTTCAGAAAAGCACTAAGTGGTAATAAGGAAAAAAGTTCCATTTTCATAATTGATTTTTTTTGGTAGACCATTTGATCTGCAACCGAAATACAATGTTTTTCCGTAACTATATAATTAAAAACATAATTCTGAAGACAAAAGCAGACCCTTTAAAATTGACATGTTTGTCAAACTAGATATTTACAAAACATCGCACTCATGTTTGTAAATAACTGGTGTGAAATTTGTCAACATCTAGTAAATTTCATACCATATACTGTTAAATAACATTTTGATTCTAAATGATACACGAGTTTGCAAAATTAGTATTTGAATAAATGACACAGGGATTACAAATCTGTTCTCTAATTTATCAGGATGAAACTCTTTAAAAACATTACCAAATGCCCTATTTCACATGCAAGTATATGATGGAGTAATTAGGTGCTTAAAAAACAGTACCTTACAAATTGTTTAACATTGCATTCAGATAGTTTTACTCACTTTATCACTAGTGAAGAGAAACAGCTAGCTTTGGGCTTTTGTTTTATTCTTTCATTGGTCCCAGAGAAGAGGAGGAGATTTGACTATGTAGTGTGAAGTACTAGCTTGGATTTTAAAGAAAGATGATATGTCTTGCTTAGTTGCAAGGGATTGATTTATTCATATGTTTTTCTGATAGAGTAGGATATGTATTTTATGGTAATCTGTCCCCACAATCGTACTGTTTTGAGTTCTTTCATATGAAATTTACAGAAACATAGAACTTCTAGTGAGCTTCACTAAGTTTTCCAGCACATTTTTTTTTTGTTTTTGTTTTTCCTTTCTAATGGAGGGAGCAGGGAAGAATGGAAAGGATAACAATTTGACTGGAAATACAATTTTTTTTCCATTTGATTTTGATTTTTAAAATATGAATCTTGTAAATTTTTTTTGGTTGGCTTATTTTTAGAAAAGGGTGTGTTAGTTCTGTGGGTATCATTCAATCTGGGAAAGTGAGTAAGATTTTTCTGTTTCCTTTGGGAGTTTCAGCTTTCCATTTTGTCAACACTGTAATATAAATGACTTACTGACAGTCCGTTGCTCTTCCACTACAGCACATACTAGGGGTTTGTTGGTGTCGGTAGAAGTACCATGGAATCTTCCATTGTGTTTTATTCAGATTCTCTTGCTGTTTTCTAGCAAGAAAAGAGAAATGGAATTTCTAGGTGATGCAACACGCGGCTTTAGAATGCCTGTGTCTCACAGGTTATAAGTCTTCTTACCCAGCGATTTTATGGGTTAGGTTTCTCTGTGGATATTTTCTCTGTACATGATGTTTTCTGTCTGCCCAGTCTGTCGAATCTGTACAGCTAAGTCATCTTATGAGATATAGTTACAGGGGACAACATATAGTGAAAGATGGCTGCCTGGATCTTTGTACAGCTCATGCAGCAGATGTAGTTAAATGTCAAATCAATTTAAATGTTTTGACTCTAGCGTACCACAGTGTTCTGTTTAAAAATATGATGTATGTAAACAAAATATTTGTGTATTTATGAGTTGAATGTTTTGGGAATGTTTTATATAGTTAAACATGTTGATACTTCAACACTTCTACCTGTTTTGTTATAAAATCAGTGTTAAAAGGTAGGAGTTTCTTGCAGAATAGAAATTCTACTTCAGTAGGTTATTCCAGTGTGTGTGTCTGGAAAAGTCTTTTAAGTGTAAGATATGCTTGATCTTGTACTACTGACATTCTGACATTTTATATTCCTAGCAATTTTCTTTTTTTATTTTTTTTTGTGATAACAAAAACTTTCCTGAGTAACACACTTTTGAAGCTTTAGGCAGGTGGGAATTGGGTTTCTTTGGGTGACACTTCAATTTCTGAAGGTTGCATTTTGTGGTATAATTATGTTCCCATTCATTAAGAGAAGAAAGTAGCTTTATAAGAAAATATTTTTGAACTTTAAGAACAAATTTTCAATAACTTGAAGTTTCAAAACAGTTCTAAAGAACGTTGGGGGAAAAATGGAATGAAGTAGATCTGTGTTACACTGTGACTGGTAAAGAGTAAATATGGTGGGAGGGTGTTGGTTTGTTTTGTTAAGTTGTCTTCAAAAAAATTTCAAGATATAAGAAGAAATTGGGGGTTGGAAATCAAGTTTTCCTTAGGCCATTCTAAAATACTCAGATTCAGGGGAGTTCCCTTGCTTACAAGGCATCTGACACTAATTCCCGAGGAAATTGTATTTCCTCCATTTTTTTTTTCCTCTGGTGTTTCTGGTGGAAGTTAATGAGTATTTTTACTTCTCTGCCAACATCATATCATGTCAGCCTAGATCTGGGAATAGTTCTGTAAGCCTACTGTAGCCACTCAAATCCAGAGGCTTGAAATGTTTTATGGGCCCTTGAAGATAATACATTTTCCCCACTTTGATTTCTGTTACTATAAAGTAGAGCTAATGATAAGGCCAACTTGAAAGCCAGAACAAAACACTGGTCAAGATAGCTTCTTGATCCTATGATCCCTCCTGAACAGAGTAGGGGAGTTCTGTTGGAGCATTGACATTCACCAGCTCTTAGGTTGTAGCCATTACCATAGGGTCACTGCAAGGTGGTCATTCCTTTCTTGGTGCAGCAAAGTAAGGCTTACTTTATGGGGAAAAGAAGGAAAAGAGATGAATAGAAGACAGCAGTAGTACATGAGTGGTTGCAACAGATGACTAAAGCACATAAGCCAATGAACTTGTAGAGATGGGTCAAAACCACTCAGCTCATTAAAATGGGTGAAGCAGACATAAAGGGGTGGCGCAGAGGCGTTCTCTAAGCAAATACTGTGATTGAATGAAAAGTTGCCAACTGTAGCAGGATCGAAAAGATTTAAATTATTTTTTATTTCAAGTAGAGTTGATGTAAATATTTTAGGGCAATGTTTTAATAGCTGGGGAGGGGGGACTATACTATCTCTGTACCAGCACTGAGTTTGGCTTACAGCGGGGGCTCAACATCTGTATTTTCTTCTTTTGTAACAGATTTATGCACTGTTACTTTCTTGAAGCTGAATAAGGTGACCTGAGTACATGTTGCTATTTTTTACAGTTCCTTACATTTTAAATTCTTTAATATTATGTCTGAAGTCATTCTCTTATTGAAGCTCCTCAAACAGCTTTTGCCTAGTCAACAACCTGGGGAAGATATAAAAAAAAAATAAAAATCCTCTTGTCAGAAGCCTTTGTCTTTGGATGTATTGAGATGTTGCTTTGACTTTGGGCTGCTGAGCTCCTGAGTAAGTGATTAGAATTTTTCTGGGCCCATGACAAAGCCCATGCACTATGTATTTTTTCTCATTAACAAAACTGATGCTCTGGCAAATGAGACAGGAGTCAATTTTTCAGAAAATCTCAGACATATTGGTTTCAGTGACTGAGAGATCAAAGGTAAAACGTGAGATTTTTCTAGATTACAGGAGCTGTAATCAAAATGTCCTTTTTTCAATCTCAGTTGCTCTTTGTAGAGATCACTTACTGGCTTTACTTCTCATAGGTGCACTTTTTTTAGGAATTTTCTTATCCTTCGGCTCTTGAACAGTAGTGGTTCGTGTCACATTGCTTTGCAAAATGGTGTTTCTGCTACAGGATTTTTGTACGCTATAGATTTCTAGGTAGAAAGAGTCCTGCTAGCGACCTAGTGATTCCTGTTGAACAGCTGGAGTCTGTGCTCTGGTCTGACCTAGTTCTGACAGTGGTGTGCTGCGGTAAGAAACAAATCAAGTACTCTCTCCGAACTTTAGTTTCTTTCTCTGTAAAGTAATGCTCTTATTAGAAATTCTTACTAAGGTTGGTGAAAAATATTTAGTACACCAATACATTTTTTATAGTTCCTGTTAAAAGATCTCAAAGCACCTTACAAATAAAATCTGAAAGTTTATTATACAATGCCAAGAATGTTCTGCAGTCCTGGAAATGGTTTGATCTTTCACAGCAGTTTTGCTGCTCTCAAGCTCTCTCAATTTTATGTAAAGATGATTTGTATTTGTAGAAAAAATAACAATTATTTTGCGTGTTGTCGATCTACGTTATCATCATAGCAACTGCCAAACACTCCAGATGTGTCCAAGAGGATGAAGCTGTTAATATTCCATCTGATTTTTGGGAAGTATTTTATTTCAGTAGAGCAGCAGGCTAGCAGCTAGCGTAGAAGATGGCAAGAAAATAAACAATATTTCTCAAGTTCAATGTATTTAATAGTAATGCGGATTACTCATTAGCATTCCCAAAGATATACAAAGTTGAAATATGAATAACTTTCATATGTCATCAGGTTTTTTAATATATGGTTGCTGTTGCATAGTGGTATTCTTAATCCATTCCAGGAAAAACACATGAGCGTTTTTCCTGCCCTCTTCAACAATCAAAGAAACACAACTCTAGAAAGTTTTCATTTTTTAGTATTTTTCTGAAGTGTACTTAGAACTAAAACAGGAA
Organism: Actenoides hombroni; assembly: GCA_024336885.1. Lineage (NCBI taxonomy): Eukaryota > Metazoa > Chordata > Aves > Coraciiformes > Alcedinidae > Actenoides > Actenoides hombroni. Next base: position 57,492,420 of record WUAM01000287.1, on the reverse strand, counting down.
AAGGGCAATATTGATATTCAGTCTATAAGTAAAAAACTATTGTGTGTGTGAAGACACTGGGTGTTCAGTCAGGAACTCTAGAGTAAAATGCCTGAAATGCTTTCTGTTTTCAGTGTTCTTTTCTCTTAGTCACATATTACTGGGTTACTTTTGTGCAATCAGATGGTAACGTAACCAAAAACTTGGTGTGTTTGTTTTTTTCTTTGTTCTGCTTCTTTTTCATCATAGCTCTGGTACATCAAACTAAAAAGCTGTTATTCAGAAAGGATATAATGTTTCTTTAATAACAATCCCTTTTCTGAAAAATCACTTTAAGATGGAGAGATTTTCCCATTACTTAATTCGTGTTATATCTTAGCATAAAAAGTATCTTTTGATGGGAAATTTTATTTGAAACCTTAATTTTTTTTTTGTTGGTCTCATTAGTTCTCTTCAATACCTGCTATCTCCACAGATGATGTTTAGTTAGAATCACCTTTGATCAAATGAATGTGAGTGACAGATGTTAATTATTCCATTGCGTATGATCCATTTTCTCTACCTTCATAATTTTAAGTGTTGAATATTGCATACCTGTTTTTGGTTTTTTTTTGAACCATGGTGAATGCTTATATGGTTGTATTCTACATACAACTTCCAGGGAATGAATTAAATTAATTAAGACAGTTTATTTGCTTTACTGGTAGTGCTAGTAGAGTTTGACATTCATCATAAAGGAAAGGATGCTCAGAGGCAGAATTCTTAGTTACTGTTCCAAGGGAACTGAAGTTTAAAGAGCTGCCTGTTGAGCAAGTGGTCCTTTGAGTGAAAAGTGGATCACTGTATTTCATTAGTCTTGATACAAGTAAAACAGAGCTTTTGGATCTTATTTATGGTCACAGTGCAAAAAGAAATAAATCCTTAGAGCTCAAGAGTTCAATTGATTTGCCTCTTACAGTAGTAAGTGATTCTTCCGTGGAATTTAGTGGCTTTTGGGAGTTTTTCTTCTAGGCTACAGTTTGTTTTTTAATTGCACTTGGTGAGAAGGCCTCTTTCTTGCTTGCTGTTAAGAAAACAGATCTATTGATATTACCCTGTGATGAAGGATAACCATTTTTCTACATGGTCAACAGGAGGGAAAGGAGCTAGGGAGTGGAAAGGCAGAGCTGGGAATTGAAGATAGGAGATTCTCTTGGAGCATTTATAGGGAAGAAGAAGGCTTGTGCTAGATACGCCCAAGGAGTGGGTGAGCAGACTTGTGTGACTGGTTCAGTGAGAAATATCTCCACTTATTAGTGTGACTTCTGTAAATATAAACTAATGTTTGTTTGCAGTTTAGTGTCCCTGGCTCTGTCATCTGTGTACACCCCCACACACACCCACCGCCCACCCTCTGGTGAGTACCCAAGAATTAGGAGAAAATTATTTTTGACCTCATATATTTGCCCTCCTTTCTTTGAGGAAAAGACAAGTCTTTCAGGAGTCTATGTCTGTGAGCAAGCCATCAGAAGATTCTTAGGTTTGCTTGGAAAATGAGGTGGTGAACAGACATAAAACAGACATAAAAGTATATCATTAGCCAGGAAAGTTTAGGAGAGTTTGTTCCAATGGCTTTTTTGCTCAAGACAGGAATTTCACATGTTGTACTTACAGTCAACTGACAGAGACGGGTAAACTATGCCCTAGCAAATTCAGGTATGTTATATTGCTTCTGGGTATCCTGAACTCTGTGATGTGGGTGAGACACACCCTAGGATGGCCATTTAAGGATGATACACATAACAAATTCTTTAATCTGTGGCAGAATATCTTTATGCCAAGATTTTTATATTAGTGTAACTATCACTTTCACTGAAAATAAGCTTAAGGAACAGGGTTTTTTTGTGTGTGTGGAAGATGACCTTTTTAGTCTCCTCAGACAAAGGAATAGGAAGTTTTCCTTCGCTTACCCAAGAGAATGCCTTCAGCTGTAATTTATTTGGAGAGGGAGAAAAAATCAGAACTTGCTGAAATAGAGCAGGCCTTGTCCAAAGTTACATGCTTGTCGCCAAGGAGAAACTTGTCTCACAGCTTCCAGTTATAATTTTCAAGGGCGCTTTGGGTACTCTCATAAATTATTTCTTTTGTTCATTTGATATTTGTGCAAGAACTGCATACTTGTGAATTCTTTTTTTCTTCCCTCAATGGTAAGAGCAATAAAGAAGCAGTAATGAGGAACTTTTTGCTTCTGACAATATCCAAGTTGTCTTTTTGTGAATGACATTTTGGAACTAATACTTAACTGTAGTATATATTGTCTCATTAACAGGTTTACTGTCAGCTCTAAGTATCTTGCAGAATTATTAACTGCAGTGGCCGTTCAGACACTTTCTTCAGTGCAGACTGTCTTGTTAGATTGTGAATGTTAATGATCTTCTCTTAATGGAGTGAATGGATTACCAAAGCAGTTCATAATTTTAGGAGTTCTTGGCTCCGATGAGAAAATCGCTTAAATAATGTTTTGTTGGGTTTTTTTCACCTGAGTATATGTGATCTGTGTTGGGTATGTAGGATTGTGCACATACAAAAATGTTGTTCACTCTATGCAGTTAGTTTGTATAACTACATCTGAATTTTTGCAGGACCTAGCAAACTAGCTAGTAAGTGCTAGCCTCAGCTTTTGACCTCGTAAGAATAGATTTATAGTTCTGGGCAGCTATACATAGTTGGCTTTTTTAACTGAAAAGTCTTATTTTCTGAAGACATAATTTAAGAAGCTTGAACACGTTGCTGTCAATCTCTGTGAATGCAAAAACAAACTAAACCCCAAATTTGGATTAACTCTATGAGTTCACTGTGGAGAGAAGAAAGTTGCAAAATATCAGTTCATAATTATGCTTAAAACTGCTTAATAGATATATGAAATTAAGCTTTTATTTTTTCAACTTAAATAATTTCAAGAATTACATTTCCTCGGTAGGGAGGGACTCATTGGAGTACAGAAGGTGGCACTTTTTTGAGCTCTACTCACAAAATATATTGTTCACATTCGTGTTTTTGGAAGGAGGTAGCATTTACAGAAAACTGCCGAAGCATTGTGCATTATCTGTTTTCCTGTATTCCTTAGGATTAATTTCCCCATGGTCAAGTTTAAATACGTGCATCAGTATTAATGTACTTCTTGTTTTGGGTTTCTTTTGGTTTATGGAAAACACTTAACTGTCATCTCTCATCTGATAATATTCTTGCTTCCCTGATGTTTGTTAATTGTGCAAGCCAATGATCCTACACTGGATTACCTCCAAAATATTAGTAACATTTAAACTGTTATTAGCATTGATAGTAATTTTTTGTCTCATGAAGATAAATAGGATGTTCAGCACCTCCTAGATTTCCATAATTTTAGATAGTTCTACTTTGTTGTGTTGTTTTTTGGTTTTTGGGTTTTTTTCTTCCCTGCCTTGGCTTGTCATTTTAAGTTACTCTTCCCACTTTCTCCCCAGTGCACCCACGCTCTACCAGAGCACCTGGGGCATAAATTTTAGATTCCAAAAACATGGCTAGGTTATCTCTATCTGCAAAGCTCCAATTAGAGATGCATTTTACATCTTCAAAGAGTTCTTGTGACAGTCTAATTGATTCAGTAGTTTATATCATTTAAAAGTCTGAGTGATGTAAACTCATTATCAATATAGAAAGACTTTTTTTCCCATCATGTAGTAGCAGTTAAATTTATGAATCAGGGTTATCAGGCCTGATGGTTTAAAGGCTTACTAGTAGTAATTCTTGAATGCCTGTATCATGCAGCAGAATGAAGTCTGCAATACTTGTCCTCAGTTATAATCATGAATTTCTGTAAACTCACGTATGATGACAGAGGTAGAGCCCAGTAGCTTTGGCAGAAGCACTGTATGAGAATGAATGTAGTGCTTCCCTAACCAAGCCAATCAGGCAGTGCTGAGTATATATCTGACGTGAGATGATATAGCAAAAGTAGAAGTGGCAGATAAGAGAAATCTGTGAAGTACTTCTGTGGTTTGTCTGTAAACTGTATGTTAAATGTAGTCAGCACAATTAACAGGATATGGGCTTGAAGTTACTGTTCTTGTTGAGTTTAACATGCCCTGAACTACATAGGAGTATCAGAATGGGTGGCTGGAATGGCTGTAGTGTTTGCTGATATGATTTGTCTGTTTGATCAATACTTTGTTTTTCAACTCAGTGACTGTTTGTAATCCTATCTGCTACACAAATGCTTCTGCAAAGATTTAGGAGATGTTTTGTACTAATGTAATAGATTATGTGCTATTTTTTTTTCTCTAAAAGGCTGTTCTACATCGTCAAATTCCTGAAAGACTTTGGGGAGCTAGGTAATTAGTTTTGACTGTCACCCACTGTCTGAATCCAAAACTTGTTTGCAGATTTATCATGGTACATAAGATGTCTTCTCTGTACAGATTTGTGTAGCTGCTGGGCCGTGCGTAGAGCACTACGTATGCATACATAGAGAGGGTACGTAAGTAGGTGTGCGTTTTCTGCTTGTACAACAGGTTAGGCATTATCAAAAACCAGCATAACCAAATGAGCAGTCTTACTATTTTTGAAATGCTGAGTAATAAATTTTAATTTTTTCTGGTCTTGTTTCTGTGAAAGATTGCAACAGTGATATACAACACTGAAGAGAGTCATGTTTCAGTTTCCTATATTAAAAGTGCAGCCTTGTTTTGGCTTAAACCAGTGCAGAAATTGTTATTGTTGGCAGGGTCAGTGACCTGTAACCTAGTCCTAGAGAATACTGTGACCCTTTGCTATGTGACAATTCCTTTAGGCCAGATCCTTTGACTGATGCTGCTGTCAGGAGTGAAATCCTGATGCTATTATTCTCAGTAGGGCCTCAAGGGGCAAAGGACCCAGTTGCTCAGCTTACAAGAAAAAGGACTTTGATATATGAACAGTTTTTATATTTGCCTTCAAAAGGTGACTAGCTTCATATACTTTTGTAATACTCTTCCCTTTTTTCTGTTTTTGTTTTTTTCTTAATAAGAGGAAGAAAGCCAGAATAAGACTGCTGAACATTCAACATGTCTGAAATGAATAAATGATGATGCTTGATATTTTGCTTGATACTATAACAAACATGGTATTGGAATGTGTTGTCTACAAAATGAAGTACTGAGAGTAGATGAAAAACTTCATTGGTTTACTTGACCTTTATTTCCATTAGTTTTTTTAAAAAAAATAACAAAAATGGCATATGTATTAAGTATTTGACTAGTTAATGCAATGTGATGTTCATTCTTACTCTGTTTTGTTTGCTTGTTTTTCCTACTGACATCAGAAATAATAAATTAAAAGGTTTGAATAATGTAAAGTGATAGATACATAAATATCTCTTTATGCTTTCGTATGTATAGTTTGTATGTATAGTTTCCCTTAATTAGAATCTTAAGATCTCTGTACATGCATCAAGGAAATAATATACCCTGGAAGACAAATCTAACATCGTTGAAGATGGAAAAAACCTTATCTTTTCAGCCTATCACAGCCCATCAGAGTGAATGAACTCCTCTTCCTGCTTGTCTTGTCAGATCTAGAAACAGAAAAGCTTTCTTACCATGCTGGCATTGAGCAAATGTTGTCATGGATAACATTCTTCTCATTTTGAAGTTCTGCACATAGACCTTTAATGTGTCTTGGTGAAGTTTATTCAAGAACAGAATATACAAGTACTTTTTTTTCTCTTTTTTCCCTATTTCTTCTTTCCTTCCTACAAAAAAAATCAGTCCTTCTAGAAGGATAAATAATCTTCTAGAAGATAAATAATATGTGTTTTATAAGCAGAATCATATGCCATGCTGAGTAGGGGTAGGAAAGTGCTAGCACAATCTGTGCCTTTTCATCTCTGCCAACAGATTTTGAAAAGCTGTTTACCTACCATTGAGGATGTGAATTGTATGTTAGAAAAGCAGTTTAGATCTCTGAATCTCTGTGGTTATTATTACAGTGAAAAGAGAATGCCAGTGTAGATCTTAAATATGGATTCTGGGTTCTTAGAGAAAATGTAAGAGATTTTTCGTGTGCTTTGTTCTCTACATGCTACATTTATTTTAGATATTTACACTGCATTTTGTTAAGGAGAGGCAGCTATACAAGTCAGCTCACCTGTTGTCTATTCTAAAGGAAAGACCATCTTGTTTTAACAAGATATTGTGAGCATGAGGTCTGTATGGAAATGGTGAAAATCCAAGTGATGGGAAAAGTTGTTAATAGCATCTTATGAAAATGAAATGCTGATAGAAGTCTAATGAAAGTGGAAGATACAGATCTCCCTTTCATCAAAATCAAGTGTAATAATTATTCATGCAGGTTACACAGCTTTGTTGCAGATAGCATTTGTATTTCCTAGTGTCAGGTGATAGATTTAAAAAATGATTTCTTGGGCAGTGTCAGATTCTCCATGTCCACTTTTGCTCTGTGGGTGGCCTGCCAGCTTGGATTTGAGGGTAGAACTAAGGCTTTCCACTTTCTTTCCCACCACTGCTCTAAATGTTATTTTCACGTTGGAAAAAGTACTAATTGGCTTCCGATTCAGCTGATGAGCTTGGATACCAGTAATTGGACATTGAAAATACTCATCATATTGCAAATAGCTATGTCTGTGGCACCATTTTGAATCTGCTGCTTGCTACTACTAACAAGCTGCTTAAAGAAACACTGCACAGAACTGTAGTTGCTTCACTGCGAAAGGTTGCCACAGTTCATACAAGTGTGCACATGACCACACAAATTTTGAACCCCGTTACAGGATATTTTCTCATTTGGAAGAGTTTGCATTTGAATTAAGGTAAAAGCCAGGTAAGGGAGAGAGAAGGGAAAAGTCTAGTTTAGATTTATAATACAGAATTGCCATCTCTTTCACCATTGTCTGCATGTCATTGTTTCCACGCTTCTATGGGACATTTCTGTAGTGTTCTCTTAAACTAGTTTGCAGTGCTGAATAATAGGGTTGAAAAACTATAGTGCTTGCTCTTGCATTTATTCATGTTTCATTTAATTTATTAGGATATATTTATTAATGTACCATATCATGATTCATACTACTTACGAAGGTAATCCTTCCTTGCCTTCCACCCACAAGCTCCTTGCTCTCACTAATCTTTAAAACCAGTTATCAAAAAAACCCCATCCATCAAGTCTTGGAAGGTGGAGTTTTCTGATAATGAAAACTGTGGTAGTTTTCAGTAAATATTTTTGCTACAGGCCTATAATAAACAGAGGTAGTTGCCTGGTTGCTTATAACTGACTGTTGTCCTGGGAATTACTGTTGTAACATGCTACTTGAAAGCAAACCCCACTTTTGCATTGTTTTAGAAATAGTTCTTATTATTGGAGAGTAGGTGTGGCTTATTACTTCTTAATAGTTGTACAGTGCAATTATGTCTTTGTCTCGTCACCTCCTTTAGAAAAAAAATGATGAGGTAGTGTGGGAGGATCACCTGGATAATTATGTAATAAAACTGGATAACCTTTGAAAGGCCACGTGTTTATCTGTGCTATCCAATATGAATTAAGAGTACACCTGCTCCCTGTAAACACAACCAATTAGTCTTTTTTTTTTTTCCTACTTGCGGAACTGCTCAGATTCACACTTAAATGTGACACTTTTAAATGACTCATAATCCATGCAAATTGTGCTTTATATTTCTAATCCTATCTGACAGTGACAGCAAATATCAAATTGATGTTATATATTCTAACAGCCATCTGAACATTGTACTAACAGACGGGGTGTAACTAAAGCTAATTAATTCAGTTTTGATAAACACTTTCTCATTCAAATTGACAGTATAACCATGCATAGTCTAGCTCAGAGTGGATTAAACTGCTTTACTACAGCACTAGGGGGTTAAATATCACAGCTAAGTTGGTACAACACAACATGTGGCAAGAAGCTTCACGCAGATGAGCAAATTGGCCAACTGCTCACCTAAGAGAGCTCTTGATTCACAGTCTGAATAGATTTGTTCAGATGGTTAGACTTAATGTTTATCTTTTGTACTCAATTTGGCAGTAAATAGATTTACTCCCTGTCCCCCAAAATCTATATTTATAATTCTTAATGATGTAGCATCTAACTGCCAAATGCTCACTTGATGTTTTTGTCACAACCAGCTAAGCAAAAAGAGACTTAACATACAGCCATCTTTCCTTTGATGTGTGTGGTAAACTTGCTGCTGTTCAGCATTCTTGGCTTTTTATCTGTAGGTTTTAAAATATGTCGATGATACCTATGATTTATCAAGTTTTGGGGCTTAGTATAAAAGAAAAAGGCATACAGGAAGGGAAAAAAGTTTAGAAACTGTTCTGAAAGTAATGCTCAGTGGCATTCTTTGAACTGAAATTCACACTGATCTAACATAATTTTCAAGGTATTGTAACAAACTTAGTGAAACTACTGTAACTGCACAAACAGTGGTAGTGATTTAAAAATGTCTCCATCCAAACTTTCATAAGCCGGATGCAGCTGAGATATGGCTTCAAAATTGGAAGCATTTCAGTTTAAGAGGTAGGAAGTTAACGTACCTCTGTTTTCGGTTACACTGGTGATTCAGTTCAGCATTGGTCTGTGCTGATGTTGAAGGGGTGGTCTTGATTTTCCCCAACATGTCTTCACAGTTTAAGTCTCATTATTCCTACTTTTTTTTCTTTTGTGCCAGCACTAGCATTTTTGGTAGGCATACCAGGCCAAGGAGTTGGAATTGATCTGGATTAAGGGATAATGAGGTGACTAAAAAACTAATTGCATGGTCTGAGTCAAAGGATGGTGGTTGTTAAGGGTTCATACTGCATGTAGAGTTCCACGGGGATCTGTACGGGGACCTGTCTTTATCAGTGACTGGAGCAGGCAATGTGGTACACTCTCATCGTGTTTGCAGGTGACACCACACTGTGGGGGGGATGACCATGTGATAGGCTTTGGGGAAGGGCTGGTAGTTGGAGATTCCTAGAAAGCAGGAGGAATGGTCTGTTGAGAACCTGAAGATACTTGGTAGAGATGCCAACTCTTGCACCTGGGAAGGCAGAGCCCCTGGCAGGGATACAGGCTGAGGACAGAGGGGCTTGGGGAAGCAACTCTGCAGGAAGAGCCCTGAAGGTGCTGGCAAACAGCAACTCCCTGGCAATGAAGTTGGCCAGTAGCATCCTGGACTGTATCACCAGGCATGTAGCCAGTAGAGGCAAGGGATTTTCCTCCCTGATTGTTGCATCCCATCTAGGTACTGCATCTGGTTTTAGTCCCTTAATATAAGAAGGTTGCTAATGAACTGGAGCAAGTTCAGCAGAGGCCACCATGATGGGCACTTACCCTGCTAGGAAAGGCTGTGGGAGTTGAGCCTTTTTGGCTTGGAGAAGAGGTGTTCTCCCAGTGCCTATGAAGAAGTTATAGAGAAGATGGATTTGGACTCTGCAGTGTCTAAATTGAAACAGGAGTGATACAGATGGGATATAAGGAAAAGCTTTTTCACCACGATTGGGTTGCTGGAGTGGTTATGTGGTCTCTGTCCTGGGAGGTTTTCAAGACCCAGCTGAATAAAATGCTGAGTTAAAAAATCACATAATCATCTAAGTTGGAAAAGATCGTCTAGATCATTGAGTCCAACCATTAGCCCTACTTTACATGTCCACTGCTAAACCATGTCCCTGAGTACCATATCTACATGAATTAAAGATGACCAGGGTTGGTGACTCAACCACTTCCCTGGGCAGCCTGTTCCAGTGCTTGCCAACCCTTTCAGTGAAAAAAAAAATCTTCCTAATGTCCAACCTAAACCTCCCCTTGTGCAACTAGAGGCCATTTCCTCTAATTTTATCATCTGTTGCTTGTGAGAAGAGACCAGCAGCCACCTCTCTACAACCTCCATTTAGGAGGTAGCTGTAGAGAGCAATACGATCTCCCGTCAGTCTCCTTTTGTTCAGACTAAATAGCCCCAGTTGCCTCAGCCACTCCTCATAAGACTTTTTCCTCTAGACCCTTGACCATCTTAATTGCCCTTCTGTGGAACTGCTCCAGCCCAGTTACTGGGCTGACCTCACAGCTGAGCCCACTTTAGCGAGAGGTTTAGTACTAGAGACTTTCCAGCCTGAGTTACTCTGTGCTGTGATTACTCTTAGTTCTGTGATGCAGCCAACCTCTAGCTGAAAATAGCAGTCAGCAGTTGGGTGGCAATAGAAGGAGCCTTTTAAAAATGAAGATTTACTCCTCCTCCCTGAAGATAGCCTTCAGTGGTTGAACTAATCTCTCTCTCTTTTTTTTTTTCCTATTGCTGTAGACAAGGGGAGCACATGGTAGCTTATTTTGACTTAGTTGAGGAAGAGTAATATCATAGAGAAATTTGACTTGTTGCTAGCTTCTGGTTAACTATAGGGTGTTTTGAGTCACATTTAAACCTTTAAGTGTCTTTCAGGAATATTTTTTTTCAGTTATTTTTAAACCTTTTTATATTAAATCGTACTGTGTTTCTAGAGACTTGCCTTCAGTTTATTTTGATTTTAGTTGTAAAAACAAGCAGTTCTTCCTAGTGGCAAGCTTGAGTCATCACATTACTTAACTATGAACAAAGACATGTAAACAAAGTTTAGGAGGCATGGACAGTTGCCTCTTCTCATGCTCACTAATGGTTTTCTAACAGTGAATCCCACAAATGAAATAGAAGAGGAAAAAAAAGAGTTGTCATGTTTTAAAAAGTGGTGATAACATATGTAAAATGAGTGAGGATTACAGTTTCTGCCCAGTATCCATTGCTTGATTTGAGTCAGCCAAGTCTTACCTCAGAGGGAAAAAGAGAAAGGGTAAGTCTGTGGCACTGCCGCTCCCAAGTATCATCACATCACTCTTGTTTTGAGGATCAGAGTAAGTATTTATAATTGCTGATTAGAAAGCCTATGTATAATAAACAGCCCTGAAGCTTTAAAAGCTCATCTCAGTGGAGATGCCTGCTTTTCTTCTCTGGGATTTTTCCTTTGTATAATGAAATTTTTCTTATAAACCAGGAATACTGCAAAACAACCTCACCTTAAACTTTGCCCAACACCTAAGAGAAGTTGTGTCATTTTCAAAACCTGCTTGTATTCATGTTTTTGGTTGTATGTAAAACTTCAAAATATTTTTAAGCTGAACAGTTTTAAACTGAATTTTGTTTTCTGTCTAATCTCGGAACAAAGAGGATGGTGTATGTTATTACTGCGTTGCTCCATTAAAACTTTTGCTCAGTCTGAGCCATTGCTTTATTTCTCTTCCTGAGTGCTGAAAATGTGCTTCGCTTAGTGGTACTTTATGATTTCCTGTAGGCACCTTCTATTTCACTCCTTTTGACAGGAATAATCTCTCCTTGGATGGCAAATTAAATTTCACATGTGCTGCAAATCTGAGGCAAAAAGGTGAAGAGATCTCTAAAAGTACTGGAAGTTGGTCACCACTTTTCTTCTAATAGGTGTTCATGCCTGTTCTGTGCAAACAACTGGTTTGAAAGCAGCTATCTAAATGTTTGTTCAGATGCAGAAGTCTTTATATTACCACCAGGAAAATTTGGTTTTCCATCAAGCAAATTTAGTTTTCTGACTTCTATATGCTATCAGGTGTTTGCTTCCTGGTACAGGTTTGTGTTACTGCTGGGGCAAACTATTAGCTATTTTACCAAATGCTAATCCTACTGATAGCATTGTTTTTATGTTATAATGATGAAGAAGAAAATTGTAAAACTATTCTGGTGATAAATTATACTAAGAGTGGAGCTGTTCTGTGTCTGACCATGGTTTGTTCTACTTAGTACTAAGCTTGTCAGATCATTGTGAGTAAGTTTTATTTTTAGAAGTACAAAATATTAAACTGAAAACATTAAACAGAAAACATTACACTGTTTCATGTTTAGATTTGGAGTGTTTTAAGAGATGTTTGTAAGACAATTCATTTCAGCTTCAGGCTCTTGGATCAACACCTACTGGGCATACTTAAGCTTAGTACAATAAGTTTTGGGTTCTTTTAAATTACTGTCTAGTTTACAGGCAGCTCAGGGAGGTGGTTGACTCACCATCCCTGGATGTCTTTAAAAGTCATGTAGATGTGGTGCTTGGGGATATGGCTTAGTGGTGGACTTGGTAGAGTAGTGTTAATGGTTGGATTCAATGATCTTAAAGGTCTTTTCCAACCCAGATGATTCTGTGATTCTGTGGAATTCTTACTCTGAGGGAGCTATTAAGATACTTGAGCACAGGTGTATGAAGCCATTTGAAACTCTCTGGAATATGATCTCTGACTCCCTGCAGCCACTTTAAAATGGCACATATTCTCCTGTGTTTTGTGCCATGTCTGTAGTCAGATGTCTTGAATATGTCAAATGGTCCCAGACACCTGAATTTGGGTGCCTAAATTGCTTTCTAACAGACTGCTTTTTGTCAGCTGTTTTCAGATGGTTATAACACAAGATTACCTTGCTTTGATATTTTTCAGGAAAGAGAGAAGAAGTAAATAGATAACTGAGAATTTTGGACTGGTAGAATACTACAAGCAGTACATTTATTTTAAAAAACCCCAAACCTCAAAACCAGTAAAGCAACCACTGGCATGTCTTGGTATTTTGAGAAGAAATATTAATGCTTGAACATTGAAACAAATGTAGCTTGTAATTGTCACTTACTGTAATAAACACTTGTAGCTATTAACTGCTTAAAATATAAACATTTTAACATTAATTTCTGGGTTTTTTTGTTGTGGTTTTCTTTTTTTTTTCTTTTTTTTTTTTTCCTTTAGTTACTTGCTTGCTTAAATAAATGATTTGACATAGTATAATAGTTAGTATTATAGATTCCAGAATAATTCTGAACTGAGTTGTGGTCTGACTTGAACCTGTATGTATCAGGTGAGGCTGCGAGGAGTCTTGTTTTCATTTTTATTTCTCATATTCTGACTTCCCACAAAACATGCCAAAACAAGGTGATTTGGGGGGTGGGGGGTGTCTACAGCAAAATCAAAGTAGGTGAAATTCGGTTTGAAGAAGTTGGTTATATCAGAGTGCACTGTTTTATGACTTGTGGTAAGAACTATTAGAAATGGAATGAGCTACATGCAGGCATGCTTTAGAAAAATAATAAAATGTTGCATTTGGTGAGGACAGTGGTTGCCATGAGGATGCAGGCAGGCTTCATTTTGAGATAGTATAGGTTGTTTTGTAAAAATAGTTATTATTGGAAGGGCAGATGAGGTGATTTGTTATAGGTAGGTATGTGAAATGCTACCTAATGCTGAGGTTTGGTTGTTTAATTTCTGAGACCTATTCTATAAGGTACATTTGGTTTTGCAGCTGTTGGATAATTTAGCAGGTAGAAAATTGCCAAATCTTAGAGAAGTTAGTAAAGTGTGTATATTTTTGCCTACAGTATTCATGGAGACTTTTTGTTCTTTCTGGGAAGCTAAAGCAAGTAAAGATTTAAGTTCTGCATGTCCCAAGAATCTACTAGGAAGGCAGGTTTTGGCCCCAAAGGTCCCAAGGTAGCTGTTTTGGAGAGCCTGTCATCATATGACTTATTAGCAACCACCATGAACATTGCTCTTTAACTCTGTGTGTGACAATTTCTAGTATCCCCTTTTATTTCTTCCTCTGTGTTCTCAGTTTACAGTTTGTTTAAATATTTAAAAGGGAAGGATTTGTTTGGTTTTATTGTATATGAGGTAATTTCAGGTTAGACTAGCTATAAAAGATAGTTTTCAACTGAAAATATCCTTCAAAAAGAACTATATAATTTATGATTTTCTATTATAGATGCTGTCTTCTAGATTAAATAGTACTGTCTTGCTTAAAATAGAAATAATTCTAAATCTTATTTAAATATGAAAATAAACTGTATTTGTTGCCAGGTTTACATAATGGAAGGCAGTAGTCTCGATTTTCAATTTTCTTAGACTGTGATTTGGCAGTCATAGAGTGCGATTGTGTTTAGTAAATTTCTGTTCATAGAAAGTATGTTTTTCCCCAGAATATCTGTAAAAGTTGTAGTAATATCAATACCAGCAAGAGAAGATCTAAACCAGAACTGGTCATCAAGAAAGAGGCAGCCTCAGAGAAATACAAAACAAAACCAAAACCAACAACAAAAAATGAAAGAAGATGAAAAAAGAATGAGTAATATTGTCAGGATTGTTCTCACAGCTGTGTGAAAAACACGAGCACATAGTACAGTAGGAGAACACAATAATTTTTTTAAGAGTTTAAGTAGAAGGTACAGAATTCAAAACACTTAATATTCTGTCAAGTTACATAAACTGCAGTCTTGTTAAACTCTCCTTTGAGATACTAAGGGAGGTTGCTAAGGGATGGGGAGGATGTCAGGTGAAATGGCTGCAGTGGTGTTATGCAACAGTTAATTTCGACCTGCACTCTGCTTCTCTGCAGAAGAAGTTGAAGAAGAGTCTGAAACTACAATTGAGGTTGATTTGACTGATAAACAGAAACATCAGTTGAAGCACAGAGAGCTCTTCCTTTCTCGCCAGTATGAGTCCCTTCCAGCAACGCATATCAGGTAAGGAAAAGTAAATACCATTTATCTGTGTACTCTGCTGAGGCGGATTGCCTGCCAGTAACCCACCTGCTTGAACACTTCAGCCTTTGTCTTTCAAAAGGTTGTGATTGATCACAGCCGAGTTCTGCCAGGTTGTCCATGAACTGCTTTGGAACTGCCTTTGGTTTTTCCTTCTGTTGCTTCCTGTGTGAGCTTTGGAAGGGACAAAAGTCTCAGAGCTCTGGCTTGCCAATTAGAGCATCAGTTGATAATGTGGTATAAAGTCAGTCTGTCCCTGCTTTGAAGAGTTGTGTTTTGTGTTTGGTGGGTTTTTTTTTTGTTATTCTTCTGCTGTGTGGAGGAACTTTAACCATTCTGTCTGCCCAGGGAAAGTACAGATAGGTTTGGAAAGGAGGCAGTGACTTAGTGGTCAGATCTACAGTTTAGGGCTGTGTGCGTTTAAAAATAAAATTACCCCAAAGTACTTCAGTAAATGTGAAGAAGTCATGACTGAGTTTGGCTAAATGTTGCAGAAGCATTTCATGTATTCTAAATTGCCCTAATGTAGGAAGAGGCTTGCTAAAGCTCAAAAAGGGTTTGTTGATTTCTTTCTGGAAATAATGTAAGCACTCATCTCCTATTTAGCAGTCAAGCAAATTCTTTTTGTATTGGGAAAGGGGGGATGACGTACCTAGAAATGGAAAAGAAAGAGCAGAGTGACAGTGGGAAGTGCAGTAAGTGCAAAACAAGGGCTTTTATATTGCATTCTGAAGGATTTTTTTGTTTTCTTATTACATCCAGCTCCCCTTAGCCATTTCAGACCGTAAGTTACTAGAAAATACCAAAAATAAGAGAAACACTTTGTATGTGGGTATGTATTTTCACTCCTTGGCAAATGTGTGGCTTACCTTTCTCACTGCTGACAGAAAACCTGGAAGTTGGAAATTTTTGTATTAATTTCCTGTGCTTGATTTAGCTACTTGTTCTCTGACTTTGAGAAAGTAATTTAACTGTCAAGTCTCTGCTTCTCCAACTATAGCACAGCAATAATAATCCTATGCAGTTTCTTTTACTTACTTTGACATTTAGATATTGAAATAAGGTATTCTCTTTGTAGGGAGAAGATTACATAGAAGGAGTATTATAAATGTCTTCTCACCTCACACACAACTCAGGGAGCAAATACAATAGAGGTTCTCTAGTACATATTTCACAAAGAGGCCAGAAAAGCACGTGAATTTGTAGTACATGCAGCACTGCACAGCAGGCAAATGCAGAGTGATGACTTGCATCTACTTTTCAGAACAGATGAATGCTGTAGGGCAGTGCTGTCACATGTTACTAAGACCTTTACCAGACGTATTCTGGAACAAGCTTTACATAGTCTAATGACGTTTTACCACTCTTATCTCTATTTTTAAAAAGAAAAATGAAGGAAAATACATTGCAAAATATTCCTTATTTATCTTTTTAACTTACTAATGTTCAGATTCTGTGATTCATAGTAGTATTTGAAACTTCTATTAATTAGCTTTTCCTGTAAAAGAGGATAGAAATCCTGTGAAGGTAAGTACCCCTCATACTGTGTTCCATCACTGCACCAGAATATCCGAAGATGGAGATTCTACAGCAGCTGTGGATGTCTCTTTCAGTGTTCAACCACCATTGCAATAAAATTTTTTTTTCTTGTCACCTAGTCAGAATTTCCCTTGTTGAAACTTGCTGTTCACTGCCCCTTGTCCTATCACTGTGATTCTCTGAAAAGAGCCTGGCTCTGTCTTATTTATATATCTTTTCATTAGGTAATTGAAGACAGCAGTAGTATTTCTCCCATGAGTTGTCATACCTTAAGAGTGAACAAATTCAGTTCAGCATCATCTGCAGACTTGTTGAAAGTGTATCCAGTTAACTCGTTCAGCTTGTTAACAAAGATGTTAAACCATTGGCTCCAGTATCAGCTCTTGGAGGATTCCCCCAGCAACTAACCGCCAGTTGGACTTTGTACCACTTCCTACAATCTCTTCAACCTGGTGATCCAGCTAGTTTTTTTCCAACCTTACTGTTCACTTACATAGTCCATATGTTACCAATCTGATTAAAGGACAGTATGGAACACACTGCAGGCCTTGCTAAAGTCAGGCTAGATGACATTCACTGGTGTCACTTTTCTACCAAGTCAGTGATCTGCATACAGAAAGCTAGCAGATACTCATGCAATATAAGTCTCAGTAGCTCCATTCTGTGGGCTCTTAGCACCTGCCGTTTTAGCTTCTAGATAGGAACGATTTGATTTACAGGAGACAGTAAATGTTACAGTGGAATGGAGTGGAGAATGGAGATTAGTTCTCAAGAATAAGAATACAAAAGCTCAATCTCTTTGAAGGGAAGAGGAGAAAATGAAAAGTGACTTTTAAGAGAAAGAAAGAGGCTGAACCATCTGTAGTTGCTTTTGGCAGCTGCAGGTCTTGAACTTTTACTGACATAGCCAAGAAAAAACGCTAAGTTTGGTTGACTTTCTGCTTGTAATTTAAGAGAGTAAAATGATTTTACCTGGTGGGGTATGGTTTTATTTACTGTTTACTAATATAGTTTTACTGCTTTTGTTTTGTCTTTCTTTTTAACTTTACACTTACTTTTTTTTAAACTGAATGGCAAAGAATGAGATTACTGTATTTGTAATTGTGAAGTAGAATAAAAGTAATGTCTCATTTAAACATTTGGTGCCAGTACTTTATAGTTGAGATGCCTTGCAGTTATTGTAGCAGGTTACATTTCTTTGATGTGCAAGTGTAATTTTGAAGCTCTTTGGTCTGTAGTGTTGCATTTTGAATAATTGAGATGTAATTTGTTTGCTTTCAAATTGCTGAAATACAGTTTTGTTCATTATTCTCATACTTTTTATTTTGTTATATACATTATATGTAACTCTTGAGATATAATTTGTTTTGTTACAAATATTGGGACTCGTTAGACTTCATCTTGTTTCCTCTTTGCATGAGGTGTCACTATGCCATTGTAGTAGCTTGAGGTGGTATAAGTTTTGGTACTAAAATAAAAAGCCAGCTTTAGGAAAGAATTAGAAGTAGGTAGTGTAGTAGTAATTAAACATGGCAGCACTGCCTTGTGGACACAGGGTTTCTGCAGTGGAATGTGTTTAAGGAGGTATAATTGCCTAGCTCAGTGCAGCACCATTCTGGATCAATGGTGTGTTGTACAGTGGAAGCTGTTGTCCTAGTTTATGTCTCAAAGACAAGGCTTGTTACCTTAGTTCCTACTTGTCAAGTGACCAGTGAAACCGTTCCCTCCCCAGTCTGCTCACATATGTAAGGTTAGTAGCACCCCTCCAGTGAATTACCTCTTTCCTTCCTAATTCTACATGTTACAGATGCAGGTTTGCGAGGCACCATAGGCCCCAGATGTCCTTGTGACAGAGTCACACTGCCATCCAGACTCACTGAACACTCTCCTTTGTTAATGTCACACAGTGAATACACCCAGAATTGATGCAGGTGGCTGCTGTAAGCAATGCCAGCCCCAGAGAGGGGCCGAGTTGTGCCGGAGTGCTGTGCACTTTAACTTGGGTTTTCAGAGATTTGAGCATTACCAAATACAGCATTTTAGAAACTATTGGGGGGGGGGGGGGGGGGGGGGGTGGCGGTGTGGGCGGGGGGGGGGGGGGGGGGGGGGGGGGGTGGGGGGGGGGGGGGTGGGGGTGGGGGGGGTGTGGGTGTGGGGGGGGTGAGTGTGCAGGGGGTGTGAGTGTGCAGGG